>JABWTJ010000420.1:0-343233 GCA_016801875.1 Solanum sitiens
ATTTTAGGTCTATGTAAGTCTCCAAAAACGTGATCTACCCATTCCCAAAATCCTCTCACATGTTTAAAGCCTTTCCCCTCCAAAATATTCTCTCTAGAACCTCCATGGTTTTTGAAGCTCAACAACAGCTTATAGATTGGATTCTCATGGGTTCTTCATGAAGTTTTATAGGTCTTCATGAAGATTAAGGTATGGTGATCCTTCATCTCTAAGTAACTTTTCACTTGGAGAGTTCTTCTCAATGTTTTCAAAAAAAAGTTTATGATCAAAGTTCTTCTTCTCCAATCTAGCCATGGGTTCTTTCTCAAAACGTTTTTAATGATTAAATCATGATGAATTGAAGTTAATACAATGGTTTTAATGTGTTTTCACTCCAATTGCATGATGAACCCATGTTCCTTCAAAAATCGGTTTAGCCTTTGCATGGGCTTTGTGATTATGGCTTGATCTTGATTAATTGGTGATTCTCTTATGTTGAATTGCTTGTTTTTATTGTTAATTATGTTAATTGATGTTGAATTGATGATGATCAGTCCATGATGATAAATATATGAATTTTTGAGCATGAATAGCCTATGTTTTTACATACTGTCTTGAAGTTGATTGTGAGATCGGTTGTGTAGATTCTTGATTATGTATGAACTGCTGCAACTACTATTTTAGGGTGATATAATGGACAAATTTTGTAGGTATAAATCCTAAATGATAAAATTAAGAATGGCTTGCATGAATGGATATAGATTCCTTTAGGCTATGAAGTCAAGAGGCTAAGTGGGTGATGTATCTTGAATTTGTGATTAGATGAAGCATGATATAGTCTTGATTTCTTATATAATTAGCTACTGCCTAATGAGTATATTATTGATGAAATAGGAATGATGATGAAACCCTTAGAGAGTTCATAGTATTGGTAAATTCTTCTATACTCTAGCAAATTCATAAGCCTAAATGCCTATGTTGTAGCCTAAATCTTGAGAGTATATAATCATGACTTCAATATGGTTAAATGTAGGTTTAGCTACTACATTAGACTTATATATGTATGAACTATGATCAAAAATCAATGTAAGGGAAGTTAGCTAATGATCTATGTTATTCTATTTTCCTTGTGTGTTGATATGTTGTATTATGTTATGGTATAATCTTGTACTGACTTGTACATGGTTTCTTATATGTTTAAAGTACATTTAGCTACTGCCATATATGTGTTTTATTGATGAATAATGTGTATTGATCAATGATGGTCAAAGGGTAAGAATTGGGTAAGAATGCTTATTTCCTTTACTCTTCTACTTCTCTATTCCTTTATAGTAATGTTGATGAATCCTTGTATGGAATTGTGTGGTATGGTCCACTTATGGTGGTGGTGTTTACTTTATTGTTATTATATATGTGTTGACCATGGCCTTGAAGGCATATTGATGAACTTATGAACATGTGCTCAAGATGATACTATGAGAAGATTATGCTTGCTTTCCTATTCTAGTTGTGGATTAGGTTGTGTGGCTATTTGATGAGCATGTGTATAACCATGTTAGGGTAAAGTATAGGTGCTGCCATTAATGTGTTTAGATGGTTAATAACCCTTTACCTATGTACCTCTTATATGAAAGTGTGAATAGCTAAAGTTAGGAGTTTTGATTACATTGTATATATTGTCTTGTCTCCTATGCTATTATGTGTTGTGTGCTACGTGCTTGAAGTGTAATGTGGTCTAATAGGGTGGCTGACTTAATAAGTTATTGATAGCCATTATGTGATCATGTTGGTCAATGTACACACACTCTCACTTACATGCATATTACAAGTAGTATAAGTCATTGTGTCTAAATGAAATGTAGTTCTCATATTCACTAGTGTCTACTACTATGCATATTAAGGTGATGTTTATGAATATATGATTTGTATTCCCTTACTAGGATGACTTGATAGGTGTACTAGTATGGGCAAGGGTATGGAACCTTGTCTATGCATTGCACATGTGTATCTTGATAGGATAGTGCCTAGGTTTGGTTCTTATGTATATAATGGATGATTATATGAACATGTGTGACTTAATGTGTTATGTGAAAGGTTATTCACATCTATGTATACACTCACGCACATGGATGATCTAGTAATTTAGAGGGGCCTTGCTAGAGGTGGCCAAGAATACTATAAAACTAGATAGATGCTAGAATATGCGATAAGCATATGAGGGATGAATATTCTAAAGCTTATGTTTTATAAATAAACGTAATAAAGGCTTTTCAATAAAGGAAACTTAACTTAGCACCGAGCGAACTTGACAATGGGAGGTGACTTATCCATAGAAGGAAAGATTCATCCTAAAGTTGCCCATGTGATGTTAACTCCCTTGTTTATGGGATATGTCATCTAAGGTATTTCCATGAGGAGCGGCCCACTTTACCAAATGATATGAATAAGGATATCTACCTCTTAGTTCTTGAACTATGTTGCCACCATAGGATACTAGCTAGACGATTCTACCTCGATAGCTATATTTAGATTTGGTTCTACTTTGGCCGGTAGACCACCTTCCATCGGTGTAAGGTTTGATGACACTGGATTCCATTTTTAGCATCACATGGTCTATGTCGGTTGAGGTTATGGTTTCCCTAAAAGTAAAATGGACAATGGAAGTAATTGAATAGAATCCTAACTAGGAGGACTTAAGGTAAGTTTGTAACATTTTAAAATATCGAGGTCATGTGATAAGACTTAAATGGTCTCCTTAGGATCTAAACCAGTGTTCCTAGCCAGTTAGGCATATTTAGAGTCTTTGAAGTGGTGTTGGAACCGAAACTCTTAAACGTCCGGCAAATTGGTTCATAAGAGGGCTAGAGTGTCCTTTTGATATAACCAAGTTAAAGAGTTGAAATTTGGTAAACAGTTGTAACCACAGGTGTAAAATGTTGTGTGGGATGGTATCATGCTGGAAAAGTCAGGGGACGACTCCCCAAGGACCAAACAAGGACCCTCGAGGAGGACCCTTTAAGCAACAGGGCATGACGGACCCAGGACGGGGCGTCACAGGCGCGACGGGGCGTCGAGGCCTCCGTCGTGCCAGCCTTAGCGCTTGGACTTTTCCTCCGCCTGCACAAGTCTCTGACAAGCGTGACCGATGTGCAGGATGGAGGGAAGCCAGTCCGTCACGGCCACGACGGTCTGTCGTCGTGGAATCGTCGTGCGCTTGGGGAGAAAGCCTCCGCCTGCACAAGTCTCTGACCAATGTGACGAATGTGCAGGACGGAGGGATGTCAGTCCGTCACGCCCACGACGGACCGTCGTCGGGGATCCATCGTGGAAGGTCTGTGGCAGTTATGGAAAAGTTATTTTTTTAGTTAGTTAATTAATTAGGTGTCTTAGGGGTAATTAGGGGTTTATGAGAGACTAATTAAGTGACTTAAGACCCCACTATAAATACCCAACCCTCATTAGCCTAATCATTCTCTCAAAAACAAAACTCTCTTCCTTCTCTCTACTTTCTCTCTCTATTGGAAGACTCCATTGGAGATCAACTTGGGGAGATCATTGGGGGCTGGATTAGCACGAAATTCACCATCAAAACGTCATCAAACCTTAAGGTATGGGATCTAATTCACCTTTGAGATTCTTTCCTCAAAGGGTTCCTTCAAAGCTTTTTTTCCAAAAAGTTGAGTTTCTTATGGGTTTCATCCAAATCCGAATTTGATCATGTGAATTGAGTTAATTATGTATTCTTTGGGTTAGAATGAATAGATTATCATGAATTGTAACTTGATTATGGTGAATTGTGTTATTTTGATCTAGATTATGGGTGATGACCCCTAACCCTTAACCCTAAATGTAGAATTGATATGGATTAGGTTGAGTTTGATAGAATTAATCTCATAATTAGTTAAATGGTCTTTAATGATTGTCATTGCATTGATTATGGGTCTATTATGATGAATTGAAGTTCTTCACACCTATGTTCTTGAATATTGAATCTAAGTTAAGAAGATACACTTGAGATCATGTTACTAAGCTTTGATGTAGTATTGCTTCATAGTATAGTGCTTCTCCTTGATTAGTTCTTGTGATTTATTATTGAATTACATCGATGTGATGATCTAAGATTGGTTGATCTATGGGTTGATGGTAAGGCCCTTTATTGATGGACTAGGGAGGAGTATTGGTAAGTCTTGATGATCCTAGCCTTCACTTCAAATTATTGTTAATTGTCATCAAGTGATAATGTTATGTTGAAGTATGCTTTGATTGATGTGATAAGATGATATGATACATGAACTTATATGCTTAGGTTGGTTGTGAGGTTGCTAAGTGTAATGTAATATAGGAAAGTTGTTCGATGTGCCCTATTATGATGAGATGTACGAGGGTTGACTTCACCTATATGAATTGTTAATGAAAGGACTAATTCTCATACAATTCTTATTTGAGCTATAATGATGATATACAAGGGATTGACCCTTCTATCTAATTAAATTGAGAAGATTAATAAAGATTAAAGGCTTCTCTACAAATGGGGACTTAGCTTAGCACCGAGCGAACTTGACATTGAGAGATGTTGACTTCCCTTAGAGGAATATTCACCATTTGTTCTTTATAGAGTGTTGACTTCCCTTAGAGGAATATTCACCTATGGATCTACATGAAGTGTTGACTTCCCTTAGAGGAATACTCACCTATAGATCTACATGAAGTGTTGACTTTCCTTGAGAAATATTCACTCATGAATTCTCATGAGGTGAGGCCCCATTACCGAATGGTATATAGAGGGAATACCTATCTCTTAGTTCTTGAACTATGTTGCCACCATAGGATACTAGCTAGTGGATCCACCTAGATAGCTATGTTCACGTTAGGTTCTACCTTGGCCGGTAGACCACCTTTCATCGGTGTAAGGTTTCATGACACCGAATTCCACATTTGATTATGTGGTCTATGTCGGTTAAGGCAAATGTTCCCTAAACTAAAATGAATGAATGAATAAGGTATAGGCTAATCAAAGTAACTTGAGAGGTTGGCTATAGCTTAGGTAGGGGTATGGGACTCTAGCTACGCCTTGCACTAGTTTGCCTTGATAGGAACTTTGAGAGGTCAATATTTTGCATGTAAGGCGATAGTATGATGTAAATGGTTGGTATGTTGAGCAACATGCTTATGAATATAATGTTGTTGTCTTTGCTTGAAGAAGGATGTATCATGACATGACGAGTATGTTGGTAAGTAAATTGCTAATTGTAGTCTTGGTAGGTTACTTGATTGAGTAGGAGATATGGTAATTTTACTTGATCATTGCACTTGTGACTTATTGTAGGTTATCATTAGTAGGCTTTGCTTTGCTATGGTTAAATTTCATATGTAGTCTATTATGTTTTCATAAATGTCCCTTTCTAAATATATTTGATTGGTAATTGTATATGAGATTCCATACTTAGTACATGTGGAGTACTAATCCCTTTTCTTTCCCTTTTCCCAAACATTTTAGGTTTGGGTCGTTGAGCTTGATCCAAATTGCTAGGAAGGAAGACTTGGGTATTTTGCCATCCAAGTGTTAGGTCCTCACTCTCTCGAGGACGTGGCCGATATCTCTCTTCATGATGTGTAGTTACTATGATTTTATGTTGACTCTGTTATTCTCTTGAGACGATGTAGTAAACAGCCTATATGCGGCTTCTTTCATTTGATGTAGGGCTATGCCCAAGACTTATTGTAATATATAGATGGCTTATGAGATGAGACGATTTTATGACTATTATTTTCTAAATATATAAGTGTATGAAATAAAAGTAGAAGACTAAGTAATCTTCGTATATGAACAAGTCTATGTATACTTGATATATATAATTATGTGCATGTAGAGGTCTATGTAAACCTCCGAGTAGTTTTAGATAAAAAGTTTTTAATTCTTACTGATTTTTAATCGATGAATGCTATGACGAAGCTAAGAGGCTTGTCTTAGTCCTCCGAGAGGACGACGACGCCGGTTACACTTGGGGGGTAAACCCGGATGTGACAAACTTGGTATCAGAGCATGAGGTTGAATATCCTTGTTGTTAACGTCTCTCTCTCAACCACGTTATTTAAGTTTGTATTCATAATTGTGAAGTGCGCCACACTTATGAATAGGAACTTATTTGATGATTAGGAATCATTCTCATTGTTGGAAATCCATATCGTGCCCCTAGAATGTACGTCGTATATGCTTTCGCCTGAACCTTGTGTTTTGGTTATAGGAGATGAATACTAGAAGAAATGCGGCTCGAAGACTTGAGGAAGAGATGGCTGCTGCGGGAATTCCTCGTGATGAACCTGCTCCTCCTCTTGAAGAGGTTACTATTGATGACCAGGTTCCTGCTGATCCTCCACCGATGACAGAAGCTCAGATAATAGCTATTATTGCTCAAATGGCTCAAGCCATGACTACTCAAGCTCAAGCCGCAACAGTGCAAGCCCAAGCTATGACTGCCCAAGCCAATAGGGATTTGGCACCTAGAGTCCATGAAAAGACTATGGCCTCCAGACTTAGGGATTTCACTCGAATGAATCCTCCTGTCTTTTATGGGTCGAAGGTTGATGAAGACCCTCAGGAATTTATTGATGAGGTTCACAAGATTTTGTGTGCTATGGGGCTGTCATCTAGCGAGAATGCCGAGTTGGCCTCATACCAACTCAAGGATGTCGCTCAGATATGGTATGCGCAATGGAAGGACAACAGGCCACTTGGAAGTGGGTTAGTGACGTGGGAGTTATTCAAAGGGGCCTTCATTGATCGGTTCTTCCCTAGAGAGATGAGGGAAACGAAGGTGGTGGAATTCATCAATCTCCGCCAAGGAACGATGAGTGTTCATGAGTATTCTCTGAAATTTACTCAATTGGCCAAATATGCTCCGTCTTTGGTCTCCGATCCTAGAGACGAAATGAGTCGATATGTGACAGGTATATCGGACGATTTACAAGAGGAGTGTCAATCGGCTATGCTACATGATAACATGAACATTGGTCGTCTCATGGTGCATGCAAGAAGGGTTGAGGAGGCTAGAGCAAAAAGGAAGGATAAGGATAAGGACTCAAGGAGGACAAGGTCTTCTGAGAGTGAAACTGCTAAAGATAGGTTGGGAATTCAAGACAGGCCTAGATTCAAAAAGAGGTTCTCAAACCACGTTCCATCCAAATTTCCCAAGACTAGGGATTCTAAAGCTCCTAGACCAAAAGTTGCCAAGGGAAAGGATGGGAACTCATCTAATGAGAAGCCTACATGTTCTAAGTGTGGGAAAGGTCACTATGGAGAATGTTTGATTGGAACGGGAAATTGCTTTGGTTGTGGAAAGATTGGTCACAAGGTGCGGGATTGTCCAAATGCTAAGGGACAAGAGAGGGGTGGTCATCCAAGTGGTTCTAATAGTGCTCCCAAAAAGAACCGTCTTTATGCTCTTCGTACTAGAGATGACCAAGAGGCCTCTCCCGATGTGGTGACTGGTATGTTACAAATCTTTGCCATTGATGTGTATGCATTACTTGATCCGGGTGCTACTTTGTCTTTCGTTACTCCATTGGTAGCTAAGAAGTTTAGTACATTACCCGATGTTTTGCATGAACCTATTTTGGTGTCTACCCCGGTGGGTGAGTCAGTGGTAGCAAAAAGAGTCTATCGAAATTGTCCTATTTCAATACCTCATAGAGTTTCTCATATTGATCTAGTTGACCTAGACATGATTGATTTTGATGTCATATTAGGTATGGACTGGTTGCATGCTAGTTTCGCTTCCATCAATTGTAGGACCAAACTTGTGAGGTTTTGTTTCCCAAATGAACCCGTTATAGAGTGGAAGGGTGGAAATTCTCTTCCTAGAGGTCGTTTCATAACATGCCTAAAGGCGTATAAAATGATCTCGAAGGGGTGTCTCTACCATATTGTGAGAGTCCAAGAAGTGGATTCCGAAGTTCCTCCTATAGAGTCAGTCCCCGTGGTGAGTGAATTTACGGAGGTCTTTCCTGATGACCTTCCTGGCATTCCTCCCGAACGGGAAATCGATTTTGGTATCGATTTGCTACCGGAAACAAATCCTATTTCTATTCCTCCTTATAGAATGGCTCCGGCCGAGTTAAAGGAATTGAAGGCACAACTTAAAGATTTGCTAGACAAGGGCTTTATAAGGCCTAGCATTTCTCCATGGGGTGCTCCGGTCTTGTTCGTGAAAAAGAAGGATGGGTCCTTGAGAATGTGTATTGACTACCGACAACTCAACAAGGTTACTATCAAGAACAAGTATCCTCTTCCTCGGATTGATGATTTATTTGATCAACTCCAAGGAGCGAGTTACTTCTCAAAGATTGATTTGAGGTCAGGGTACCACCAGCTTAGGGTGAGAAATGAAGATATTCCAAAGACAGCTTTTCGGACTCGATATGGGCATTATGAGTTCGTGGTTATGTCTTTTGGTCTCACAAATGCTCCGGCGGCGTTTATGGATCTGATGAACAGAGTGTTTCGAAATTTCCTTGATTCATTCGTTATTGTATTTATCGATGATATCTTGGTGTATTCGAAAAATGAGGTTGACCACAGTGATCATCTAAGGGTAGTATTGCAAACCCTTAGAGAACATAAATTGTTCGCCAAGTATAGCAAGTGCGAGTTTTGGCTGAGGTCGGTGGCATTTCTTGGGCACATTATCTCTAGTGAGGGAGTTGAGGTAGATCCAAGGAAGACAGATGCGGTAAGAAACTGGCCTAGACCCTTGACCCCAACTGATATTAGGAGTTTCTTGGGTCTAGCGGGTTATTATCGAAGGTTCGTAGAAGGCTTTTCTTCCATTGCATCTCCTTTGACTTCATTGACTCAAAAAGGCAAAAAGTTTGAATGGTCAGAGGCATGTGAGAAGAGTTTTCAATTATTGAAGGATAGGCTTACTTCCGCTCCGGTGTTAACTTTACCGGAAGGATCTAAAGGGTTCATTGTGTATTGTGATGCATCCCGCATAGGTTTGGGGTGTGTGCTTATGCAAAATGGGAAGGTGATTGCCTATGCTTCGCGGCAACTTAAGGTGCATGAGAGAAATTATCCTACTCATGACCTTGAGTTAGCGGCCGTGGTGTTTGCTTTAAAAATATGGAGACACTACTTGTATGGTGTTCATGTAGATGTTTTCACTGATCATAAGAGCCTTCAATATGTGTTTACCCAAAAAGATTTGAATCTTCGACAAAGAAGTTGGTTAGAGTTGTTGAAAGATTATGATATGAGTGTCCTATATCATCCCGGCAAGGCAAATGTGGTGGCGGATGCTTTAAGTCGTATGACTATGGGTAGTGTGTCTCATATCGAAGAAGACAAGAAAGATCTAGTAAAAGATGTTCACCGTTTGACTAGATTGGGAGTACGATTGGTGTGTTCGCTAAACGGAGGTGCCACAATTCATCATAGCTCCGAGTCATCATTGGTGGTTGAGGTAAAGTCCAAACAACACCTTGATCAACTATTGATGGAGTTAAAGGAGTCGGTTCTTGGCAAGACGAACGAATCATTCTCCTTAGGAGAAGACAGTGTTTTGAGGGATTCAAAGGAGGTTGTGTGTTCCTGATGTGGATGGATTGAGGGATCGGATCCTTGATGAAGCCCATGGATCCCACTATTCCATCCATCCCGGTTCTACAAAGATGTATCATGACCTTCGAGAAATATATTGGTGGGAAGGTTTGAAGAAGGATATAGCGGAATTTGTTGCTAAATGTCCGAATTGTCAACAAGTGAAGGCGGAACATCAAAACCCGGGTGGCTTACTACAGGAGATCCAGATTCCTACTTGGAAGTGGGAAGACATTAATATGGATTTCGTAGTAGGGTTGCCTCGGACTCAAAAGTCATTTGATTCTATATGGGTGATTGTTGATATATTGACTAAGTCCGCTCACTTTATCCCCGTCAAATCTACATATTCGGCGGAAGATTATGCGAAGATTTTCATAGATAAGATTGTGTGTCGTCATGGTATTCCGTTATCCATCATTTCGGATAGAGGTGCACAATTCACATCTAGATTTTGGAAGTCGTTTCAAAAAGGTTTGGGTACTAAAGTGAAATTAAGTACCGCCTTCCATCCTCAAACGGATGGTCAAGCGGAACGCACGATTCAGACTCTTGAGGATATGCTTAGAGCTTGCATCATTGATTTCAAAGGGGGTTGGGATAAGCATTTGCCGTTGGTGGAGTTTGCATATAATAATAGTTTCCATTCGTCCATCTCCATGGCCCCCTATGAAGCCTTGTATGGAAGGAGGTGTAGGTCTCCTATAGGATGGTTTGAAGTAGGTGAGTCATCGATATTCGGTCCCGACTTGATTTACAAGACGTTAGAGAATGTACATATCATAAGAAATAGGTTGCAAACAGCCTATAGTCGACAAAAGTCCTATGCCGATAATAGAAGAAGGGACTTGGAGTTTGAAGAGGGTGATAGAGTGTATCTAAAAATCTCACCTATGAAGGGTGTGGTAAGATTTGGCAAGAAAGGGAAGTTGAGCCCTCGATATGTGGGCCCTTATGAGATTTTAGAAAGGGTTGGTAAAGTTGCTTATCGTTTAAGATTACCTGATGAGCTAGCTTTGGTTCATCCGGTTTTCCATGTCTCCATGTTAAAGAAGTGTGTCAGAAATCCCGAGTCAATTCTTCCTCTTGAAGGCCTCGGAGTCAAGGATAACCTCTCTTATGATGAGGTTCCGGTTCAAATCCTTGACAGGCAAGTGAAAAAGTTGAGGAACAAAGAGGTAGCTTCCGTAAAAGTGTTATAGAGGAACCACCTAGTAGAGGGTGCAACATGGGAGGTGGAGGCCGACATGAAAACCCGTTATCCTCATCTTTTTGATGTTTAAGGTTAGTATCTCTCTCTAATGATATAAATGCGTTAGATATTGTGAATCTCTGTTGTTTTGTGAAACTTAGCAAAACTCTTAGTTATGGAGATTTTTTTAAAAAAAATGGAGTCACTTTAAGGTGACCTTAGACAAATTGGAAGTTGTCTTGTTTCTTGCATATTTGAGTCAAGTTTTGTGATTTAGGTGTGGTTAATCCTTGTTGATATTGTATTGAGCATATTGATAAAATGAGCTTTGTACTATTTGAATTGAGTGATAAATGATTGAGCTCACGCCTGTATGAAAAGGAGAAAAACCTCATGAGGAAATGTTGAGATCATGTATGGTAAATTGATGTTTTAAAGTATTTTTATGAAATAATGTAGTTCATGGTACAGAATATTATGAATTGGTTGAGCTGCTAGTCTTGAGTTTACTCCCTCTTTTAAGAGTGTTTGGTGTCATTCGGGGACGAATGTTCCTAAGGGGGGGATAATGTAACATTTTGAAATATCGAGGTCATGTAATAAGACTTAAATGATCTCCTTAGGATCTAAACCAGTGTTCCTAGACAGTTAGGCATATTTAGAGTCTTTGAAGTGGTGTTGGAACCGAAATTCTTAAACGTCCGGCAAATTGGTTCATAAGAGGGCTAGAGTGTCCTTTTGATATAACCAAGTTAAAGAGTCGGAATTTGGTAAACAGTTGTAACCACAGGTGTAAAATGTTGTGTGGGATGGTATCATGCTGGAAAAGTCTGGGGACGACTCCCCAAGGACCAAACAAGGACCCTCTAGGAGGACCCTTAAAGCAGCAGGGCATGACGGACCCCATGATGGGGCGTCACAGGTGCGACGGGGCGTCGAGGCCTCCGTCGTGCCAGCCTTAGCGCTTGGACTTTTCCTCCGCCTGCACAAGTCTCTGACAAGCGTGACGGATGTGCAGGACGGAGGGAAGCCAGTCCGTCACGGCCACGACGGTCCGTCGTCGTGGAACCGTCGTGCGCTTGGGGAGAAAGCCTCCGCCTGCACAAGTCTCTGACCAACGTGACGAATGTGCAGGACGGAGGGATGTCAGTCCGTCACGCCCACAACGGACC
This sequence comes from Solanum sitiens, assembly GCA_016801875.1. NCBI lineage: Eukaryota > Viridiplantae > Streptophyta > Magnoliopsida > Solanales > Solanaceae > Solanum > Solanum sitiens. Next base: position 11,942 of record JABWTJ010000420.1, read on the forward strand.
GTCGTCGGGGATCCGTCGTGGAAGGTCTGTGGCAGTTATGGAAAAGTTATTTTTTTAGTTAGTTAATTAATTAAGTGTCTTAGGGGTAATTAGGGGTTTATGAGAGACTAATTAAGTGACTTAAGACCCCACTATAAATACCCAACCCTCATTAGCCTAATCATTCTCTCAAAAACAAAACCCTCTTCCTTCTCTCTACTTTCTCTCTCTATTGGAAGACTCCATTGGAGATCAACTTGGGGAGATCATTGGGGGTCGATTTAGCACGAAATTCACCATCAAAACGTCATAAAACCTTCAGGTATGGGATGTAATTCACCTTTGAGATTCTTTCCTCAAAGGGTTCCTTCAAAGCTTTTTTCCAAAAAGTTGAGTTTCTTATGGGTTTCATCCAAATCCGAATTTGATCATGTGAATTGAGTTAATTATGTATTCTTTGGGTTAGAATGAGTAGATTATCATGAATTGTAACTTGATTATGGTGAATGGAAGTAGTTTGATCTAGATTGTGGGTGATGACCCCTAACCCTTAACCCTAAATGTTGAATTGATATGGATTAGGTTGAGTTTGATAGAATTGATCTCATAATTAGTTAAATGGTCTTTAATGATTGTCATTGCATTGATTATGGGTCTATTATGATGAATTGAAGTTCTTCACACCTATGTTCTTGAATATTGAATCTAAGTTAAGAAGATACACTTGAGATCATGTTACTAAGCTTTGATGTAGTATTGCTTCATAGTATAGTGTTTCTCCTTGATTAGTTCTTGTGATTTATTATTGAATTACATCGATGTGATGATCTAAGATTGGTTGATCTATGGGTTGATGGTAAGGCCCTTTATTGATGGACTAGGGAGGAGTATTGGTAAGTCTTGATGATCCTAGCCTTCACTTCAAATTATGGTTAATTGTCATCAAGTGATAATGTTATGTTGAAGTATGCTTTGATTGATGTGATAAGATGATATGATACATGAACTTATATGCTTAGGTTGGTTGTGAGGTTGCTAAGTGTAATGTAATATAGGGAAGTTGTTCGATGTGCCCTATTATAATGAGATGTACGAGGGTTGACTTCACCTATATGAATTGTTAATGAAAGGACTAATTCTCATACAATTCTTATTTGAGCTATAATGATGATATACAAGGGATTGACCCTTCTATCTAATTAAATTGAGAAGATTAATAAAGATTAAAGGCTTCTCTACAAATGGGGACTTAGCTTAGCACCGAGCGAACTTGACATTGAGAGGTGTTGACTTCCCTTAGAGGAATATTCACCATTTGTTCCTTATAGAGTGTTGACTTCCCTTAGAGGAATACTCACCTATGGATCTACGTGAAGTGTTGACTTTCCTTGAGAAATATTCACTCATGAATTCTCATGAGATGAGGCCCCATTACCGAATGGTATATAGAGGGAATACCTATCTCTTAGTTCTTGAACTATGTTGCCACCATAGGATACTAGCTAGTGGATCCACCTAGATAGCTATGTTCACGTTAGGTTCTACCTTGGCCGGTAGACCACCTTCCATCGGTGTAAGGTTTCATGACACCGGATTCCACATTCGATTATGTGGTCTATGTCGGTTAAGGCAAATGTTCCCTAAACTAAAATGAATGAATGAATAAGGTATAGGCTAATCAAAGTAACTTGAGAGGTTGGCTATAGCTTAGGTAGGGGTATGGGACTCTACCTACGCCTTGCACTAGTTTGCCTTGATAGGAACTTTGAGAGGTCAATATTTTGCATGTAAGGCGATAGTATGATGTAAATGGTTGGTATGTTGAGTAACATGCTTATGAATATAATGTTGTTGTCTTTGCTTGAAGAAGGATGTATCATGACATGACGAGTATGTTGGTAAGTAAATTGCTAATTGTAGTCTTGGTAGGTTACTTGATTGAGTAGGAGATATGGTAATTTTACTTGATCATTGCACTTGTGACTTATTGAAGGTTATCATTAGTATGCTTTGCTTTGCTATGGTTTAATTTCATATGTAGTCTATTATGTTTTCATAAATGTCCCTTTCTAAATATATTTGATTGGTAATTGTATATGAGATTCCATACTTAGTACATGTGGAGTACTAATCCCTTTTCTTTCCCTTTTCCCAAACATTTTAGGTTCGGGTCGTTGAGCTTGATCCAAATTGCTAGGAAGGAAGACTTGGGTATTTTGCCATCCAAGTGGTAGGTCCTCACTCTCTCAAGGACGTGGCCGATATCTCTCTTCATGATGTGTAGTTACTATGATTCTATGTTGACTCTGTTATTCTCTTGAGACGATGTAGTAAACAGCCTATATGCGGCTTCTTTCATTTGATGTAGGGCTACGCCCAAGACTTATTGTAATCGATAGATGGCTTATGAGATGAGACGATTTTATGACTATTATTTTCTAAATATATAAGTGTATGAAATAAAAGTAGAAGACTAAGTAATCTTCGTATATGAACAAGTCTATGTATACTTGATATATATAATTATGTGTATGTAGAGGTCTATGTAAACCTCCGAGTAGTTTTAGATAAAAAGTTTTTAGTTCTTACTGATTTTTAATCGATGAATGCTATGACGAAGCTAAGAGGCTTGTCTTAGTCCTCCGAGAGGACGACGACGCCGGTTACGCCTGGGGGGTAAACCCGGATGTGACAAAGTTACTTAGGATAGGTGGATGTAATGAACCCAACTAGACATTGCACAAGTGACTCCTTAGGAAGTCTTAGGAAGGTACCTTAGTAGATATGATTATGTATGTGTCCTTTATGTATGATATTGTAGTCTTGGTTTGACTATGATTATATTGTACTATACTTCTATGATGGCATGTGTTGGCTTGTATAGATGCTATGTATGGTATTCTCTTATGTTCCTAAGGTGATGCATTGCACCAAGTATCCCTAAAGGATTATTTAGTAAGCAAATGAATTGAAAGAAAGAGTTAATGTTAAGAGGGATGAGTTCACTGTAAAGTGACCTCTATTTGTACTTAAATTCTATATGTGTTTTTCTATGATGTTTGGCCTTTGATTGTGTTTCTATGAAATATGTGGATTATATAAATGTTATTGATAAAGTTTTTATGATGATTTACTCAAAATGGCATGAAGTATGATTTCAAAGAAAATGTCCCTTTTAAATGCATGTTTTTGCATGGTTGCCATACTTAGTATATTCTTGTGCTAATCCCATTCTTCTTTACTTTTTACACAAAGTGTAGGTTATGGAATACTTAAAGTAGATCTATGATTGAGGAGCTTGATAGGTGATTTCCCAAGCTCAAGGAAAGGAATCCTTAAGTTCAAGGATGTCCTACTAATGTCTTTAATGTAAAGTCTTTAAATATTGTATAGTTATGTAATGTGTCGTATGGGCCGTGTCCCTAATGTACTCTAAAGTTATTGAGTATAAGATGGCAAAGAGACTTAGAGTCTAAATATGTATTATGACTTATGTTTTATATATATATATGACGGGATGTTTCTCACATATGATGTGCTATGAAAAGTTTTAAATTTTCCGCTAAATTTACTATGTCAATGCAATGAATGATATGAGAGGCTTGTCTTAGACCTCCAGAGGTCGACGACGCCGGTTACAATCCAAGATTGTATCCTAACTTCTAGGGTATGCTTTTGGGTTGTGACAAACTTGGTATCAGAGCATGAGGTTTATGTAGTGGTTTTAGGTTCGAAAAGTCTCATATTGCCACGTCTAGTAGAGTCTCGTACCATTGGTGGTGAGTCGCGACACATCAAATGGTACGAGAGGCTATAGGATGATAGAGTTTCCCTTCTTCATCATTATCATATCGTTCCATAGAACTTAACTCTATAAGATCTCTCTCTTATGTTTTCTTGTCCGATGGTCTTTTAGATATGGTTGCTTGGATAAGATTGCTCTATGCTTGTGGGAGAAAAGGTGAGTTTAAAATGCTTATCTTTGTTTTATGGTTTGAATGAGTATGTGTGAAGGTGACACTTGTCCTTATTTGATGATGTATATACTAACTAGGGCGACTTGAAGGGTTAACTAGACTTAGGTAGGGGTATGGGACTCTACCTATGTATTGCACTAGTTTGCCTTGATGGAGACCTTAAGAAGTTAATACTATGTATGTGTATGATGATAAATGTGAATGTCCTTATGTGATGATCTCTATGCTTATAATCATGTAAATAGACTAGTGTCCTAAAGATATGGAGTTATCTATGCATGAAGGTTATTGATGAGTGGAGTATGTTGCTAATTGTAGTTCTTGTTGGGTTACTTGGTTTAGTGAAGTTATGGAGCTTTACTTGATCATTGCACATTTTAACTCTATGGGGATTACTATTGGTTAGCTTACCTTACTATGTATGAAATATCTCTTAGTTGATGATGTGATGCCAATTATGGCAATATATGAAGTCTTTGTGAAATAGCATGTTATGTCGAATGATGTATGTCATGATATAGTTGAAGCATGCTAGAAGTTATGGTGGTTAAAGTGAATTCTCTTAAATTGTGTATTCCTATATGGTTTTGTATGATGGTATCCAAACATAGAATGTAAACTTGGATTGTTTGAATAACTACCTATGGAAGTATGCTATCCTATGAGTATATGTGATTAACAGTGTGCATTGTTTTTCTTTGTATATATGTGGTACTTGATGAGTTGCTAGTATAAATTGGAGTCTTTTGTGGAGACATCAGTTGCAAATATAGTATGCATGCTTATGAAAAATGAGTTGGTAAAGCTTTGTATCTTATAATTCCCTACTTGTTACATTAAATGTCTAAATGTTGCACTTTTGGGTATTTGGAAGCATGCTCGTTGTAAAGACTAGGAGACTTATTGTATCATGTTTGGAGAACTTGCTAAATTGTCATTTGATTGGATGTTGTTGAAATATGTGTAGAATTTATGAATATGAACATGATAAGGAATGTGGAAAAGAATTTTTGCTATTTAGATTGAAGGATGAGAATCTTAAGACATGATGAGTCGTAGATTGGTTTCTAACTTCTTATTGTGTTATGAACTTCCTTGTTGTTTTCCACTAATGATGTATGGCCTTAGTGTGTATTGCATTGTAAGAAGACCTTATGTGAATAGAATAGTATGATCAAAATTAATGGTTGAGGATGATTTGTCTAAATTGATAGGGTTTAGAATGCCATGGTGTTGCTAAATTAAATTAATGAACATTCCCTCTAAAGTAGTAATCACTTTAAATGATGAATGTGAAGGTTGTGTATTTGAGATCCTCTATATGTTGGGTTAAGTTACTCTTAATTGGGTTTACCCTAAGTGGGGGATGGTGTTTGAGTAGTGAGATTGTAGAAATTGTCTACATTGTTCTTCCATTCTTACTTGAATTGGAAAAATATGATTTCTTAGTATGCTTGTTCATGAAAATAGTCTTGCATAAAGTATGAATGGCATGATCTTTATATGATTGGTATGAATTGATTGACATCATCTTAGAGACATGGTGAATTTCCCAAAGAGCATGAGAGGAAAGTTTTGATAAAATCCATGTTTTTTCTCTTGTTGACTTGCATTTTAATGTGCTAATTGCGAAGTTGACCTCATGAGGCAAGACAAGGAACTTGGTAATAGTCACTTGTAGGGTAAATTGTTTAGCCTTCTTATGGAAATTGAGTCTCTTTTACAATAAATATGTTGACTCTCTTGAAAATTTAGTGACTTAATGATTTGGAATGCATAAATTGTAGGCTCATTCTTGAAAGGTGAAATCATGTTAGCTAAGTGTACATTTATGTGCCTATGATTTGTGCTATTTTTCCAAAACAAGGCTTATTATAAGGGTGAGTATGATGTTAAGAAAGAAATTTGTGAAATGACTTCCTATTTTGTTGTGATATACTTGGTGTGACTTACCATTTAGACTTCACTAGGAAGAAAAATATATGCATGTCTTGGCTTGAAAGTTGAGATTTCTCATTTTTAAAGAAATTGAGCTTGTGCTTTGTTAAGGTTTGAACTCATAATACATGTAATGTGTTGGGGAGAAAGATATTCCTCCATGTGCACCACTAAGCATGGTATGGTTGAGTATGACCTTCATGGTACTAGGTCTAACTAATGAAGATCTTTGTGATTTCACTAACTCAAGTTTATGTGCATTGAAGTATGAGTGCTTAATTAACATTGAGCATGAGTTATGATCTGCCTATGAATAGCTTTCTCAAGATTTTCTTGTAATGAATTAAGGCGTAGTGATCATGTTACGATTAGGATAAGGATGTTCTCCTACGAACATGAAGAAGGGCCTTTGTGTTGATGCATTAGAGAGTGAGTGAGTAATGGCTTTGCTTGCTAGTGTGCATTTAAGTGATAAAATGATTTGATGATATTTTAAATGTGGTGAACTGCTCTTATATTCATTGAAGTCATTGTTGTTATTAAAGAGTCCTAAGTGTCATTCGATGACGAATGTTCCCAAGTGGGGGATATTGTAAGACCTCGAAAATGAGATAAGGTGTATAGAGCCTAACATTTTCGTTTTATGGTTATAAGGTCCTGAAATGCCTTATTATGTCATATAGAGGCAGTGTGCAAAGTTTGAAGTGATTTGGAAGTCGAACGTCAAGGGACGTCCAAGACGTTCGACGAATAGTCGCTTATGTGCCTCATGTGTGTATGCATGCCTAAATTGTATGAACTGAGTCTAATGAGTCTTGAAATGATTTTAAATGATGTTTAATGTTAATTTATGAGGTTTCGTGAAGTTTGGAGGTCAAACGCCCAAGAACGTCCAAGGCGTTCGAAAGATAGCCCCTAAGACGTTCATCGTATGTCATGTTGGGGTCAAGGCTGTTTGGATGTCTTGTAGGTGTTTGTTTTGGATGGAACTTATGTGGTAGGTCTATAACATGCTAAGGTTTGTAATTGTGTTGGAAACGTCCGGGTACGACTTCTAAAGGGCCCCACAAGATGCCCCAAAAGAAGGACCCAAGGCTGCCTAAGACACTGCCTGGGCAGTGTCCCTTGACGGACCCAATGACGGATCGTTGGGCCACCAACAAACCGTCAAGAAGGTATCGTCGAAGGAGACTTGCCTTGGGCAGGTCTTAAGCCAAGAATTTGGCTAAGTCTCATGCGACGGAGGGCTGCCACGGCCCGTCATGGGCTTGACTCCCCGTCACTGCATAGGTCGCGGGTGCCTGCAAGTTGGCAGCCTGCGTTCTGTTAATTAAAGGGGTGAATGGGAAATTCACCCCACGTCCTAACCTGACTATAATAGGTTTATTAGTTAATTTTAGGTGTATGTAAGTTTCCAAAAACGTGATCAACCCATTCCCAAAATCCTCTCACATGTTTAAAGCCTTTCCCCTCGAAAATATTCTCTCTAGAACCTCCATGGTTTTTGAAGCTCAAGAACAGCTTGTAGATTGAATTCTCATGGGTTCTTCATCAAGTTTTATAGGTCTTCATGAAGATTAAGGTATGGTGATCCTTCATCTCTAAGTAACCTTTCACTTGGAGAGTTCTTCTCAATGTTTTCAAAAATGAGTTTATGATCAAAGTTCTTCTTCTCCAATCTAGCCATGGGTTCTTTCTCAAAACGTTTTGAATGATTAAATCATGATGAATTGAAGTTGATACAATGGTTTTAATGTGTTTTCACTCCAATTTCATGATGAACCCACGTTCCTTCCAAAATTGGTTTAGCCTTTGCATGGGCTTTGTGATTATGGCTTGATCTTGATTAATTGGTGATTCTCTTCCGTTGAATTGCTTGTGTTTATTGTTAATTAATTTAATTGATGTTGAATTGATGATGATCAGTCCATGATGATAAATATATGAAGTTTTGAGCATGAATAGCCTATGTTTCTACATGTTGTCTTGAAGTTGATTGTGAGATCGGTTGTGTAGATTCTTGATTATGTATGAACTGCTGTAGCTACTGTTTTAGGGTGATATAATGGATAAATTTTGTAGGTATAAATCCTAAATGATCAAATTAAGAATGCCTTGGATGAATGGATATAGATTCCTTTAGGCTATGAAGTCAAGAGGCTAAGTGGGTGATGTATCTTGAATTTGTGATTAGATGAAGCATGATATAGTCTTGCTTTCTTATATAATTACCTACTGCCTAATGAGTATATTATTGATGAAATAGTAATGATGATGAAACCCTTAGAGAGTTCATAGTATTGGTAAATTCTTCTATACTCTAGCAAATTGATAATCCTAAATGCCTATGTTGTAGCCTAAATCTTGAGAGTATATAATCATGATTTCAATATTGTTAAATGTAGGTTTAGCTACTACCTTAGACTTATATATGTATGAACTATGATCAAAAATCAATGTAAGGGAAGTTAGCTAATGATCTATGTTATTCTATTTTCCTAGTATGTTGATATGTTGTATTATGTTATGGTATAATCTTTTACTGACTTGTACATGGTTTCTTATATGTTTAAAGTACATTTAGCTACTACCATATATGTGTTTTATTGATGAATAAGGTGTATTCATCAATGATGATCAAAGGGTGAGAATTGGGTAAGAATGCTTATTTCCTTTACTCTTCTACTTCTCTATTCCTTTATAGTAATGTTGATGAAGCCTTGTATGGCATTGTGTGGTATGGTCCACTTATGGTGGCGGTTTTTACTTTATTGTTATTATATATGTGTTGACCATGGCATTGAAGGCATATTGATGAACTTATGAACATGTGCTCAAGATGATACTATGAGAAGATTATGCTTACTTTCCTATTCTAGTTGTGGATTAGGTTGTGTGGCTATTTGATAAGCATGTGTATAACCATGTTAGGGTAAAGTATAGGTGCTGCCATTAATGTGTTAGGATGGGTAATAACCCTTTACCTATGTACCCCTTATATGAAAGTGTGAATAGCTAAAGTTAGGAGTTTTGATTACATTGTATATATTGTCTTGTCTCCTATGCTATTATGTGTTGTGTGCTATGTGCTTGAAGTGTAATGTGGTCTAATAGGGTGGCTGACTTAATAAGTTATTGATAGCCATTATGTGATCATGTTGGTCAATGTACACACACTCTCACTTACACGCATATTACAAGTAGTATAAGTCATTGTGTCTAAATGAAAGGTAGTTCTCATATTCACTAGTGTCTACTACTATGCATATTAAGGTGATGTTTATGAATGTATGATTTGTATTCCCTTACTAGGATAACTTGATAGGTGTACTAGTATGGGCAAGGGTATGGAACCTTGTCTATGCATTGCACATGTGTATCTTCATAGGATAGTGCCTAGGTTTGGTTCTTATGTATATAAAGGATGATTATATGAACATGTGTGACTTAATGTGTTATGTGAAAGGTTGTTCACATCTATGTATACACTCACACACATGGATGATCTAGTAATTTAGAGGGGCCTTGCTAGAGGTGCACAAGAATACTATAAAACTAGATAGATGCTAGAATATGCTATAAGCATATGAGGGATGAATATTCTAAAGCTTATGTTTTATAAATAAATGTAATAAAGGCTTTTCAATAAAGGGAACTTAACTTAGCACCGAGCGAACTTGACAATGGGAGGTGATGACTTATCCATAGAAGGAAAGATTCATCCTAAAGTTGCCCATGTGATGTTAACTCCCTTGTTTATGGGATATGTCATCTAAGGTATTCCCATGAGGAGCGGCCCACTTTACCAAATGGTATGAATAGGGATATCTACCTCTTCGTTCTTTAACTATGTTGCCACCATAGGATACTAGCTAGAGGATTCTACCTCGATAGCTATGTTTATATTTGGTTCTACTTTGGCCGGTAGACCACCTTCCATCGGTCTAAGGTTTGATGACACCGGATTCCATGTTTAGCATCACATTATCTATGTCGGTTGAGGATATGGTTTCCCTAAAAGTAAAATGGACAATGGAAGTAATCGAATAGAATCATAACTAGGAGAAATTAAGGTAAGTTACTTAGGATAGGTGGAAGTAATGAACCCATCTAGACATTGCACAGTGACTCCTTAGGAAGTCTTAGGAAGGTACGTTAATAGATATGATTATGTATGTGTCCTTTATGTATGATACTGTAGTCTTGGTTTGACTATGATTATATTGTACTATACATCATGATGGCATGTGTTGGCTTGTGTAGATGCTATGTATGGTATTCTCTTATGTTCCTAAGGTGATGCATTGCACCAAATATCCCTAAAGGATTATTTAGTAAGCAAATGAATTTAAAGAAAGAGTTAATGTTAAGAGGAATGAGTTCACCGTAAAGTGACCTCTATTTGTACTTAAATTCTATAAGTGCTTTTCTATGATGTTTGGCCTTTGATTGTGTTTCTATGAAATATGTGGATGATATAAATACTATTGATAAAGGTTTTATAATGATTTACTCAAAATGGCATGAAGTATGATTTCAAAGAAAATGTCCCTTTTAAATGCATGTTTTTGCATGGTTGCCAAACTTAGTACATTCTTGTGCTAATCCCATTCTTCTTTACTTTTTACACAAAGTGTAGGTTATGGAATGCTTAAAGTAGATCTATGATTGAGGAGCTTGATAGGTGATTTCCCAAGCTCAAGGAAAGGAATCCTTAAGTTCAAGGATGTCCTACTAATGTCTTTAATGTAAAGTCTTTAAATATAGTATAGTTACGTAATTTGTCGTATGGGCCGTGTCCCTAATGTACTCTAAAGTTATTGAGTCTAAGATGGCAAAGAGACTTAGATTCGAAATATGTATTATGACTTATGTTTTATATATATATGATGGGATGTTTCTAGCATATGATGTGCTATGAAAAGTTTTAAATTTTCCGCTAAATTTACTATGTCAATGCAATGAATGATATGAGAGGCTTCTCTTAGACCTCCGAGAGGTCGACGATACCGGTTACAATCCAAGATTGTATCCTAACTTCTAGGGTATGCTTTTGGGTTGTTACAATGGCCATGACGGGCCGTTGCACCCGTGATGCCCCGTCACAAGCAGGTCGTCGCAGCCAATGTCTGCTACGCAGATTTTCTGCCAAGTCAGGGGTGAATTGGTAAATTCACCCCACTTCCAAATAAGAGTTTAGGCGGTTTATTAAGGGTCTTTTGGGTATTTTAAATGAGTATATAAGTGTTTACACTTTGAATAATTCATTCTTTAAAAATCAAAACCCCAAAGTCCCTTAGAAATCCCAAAGACTCCATTGAAGTCCAACTTGAAGGATCAGCTTGGTGTGGCGTTTTGAAGGAGAATTCTTCATCAAAGTGATGTATTATCATCCTTGAGGTATTTCTTTTGATACTTGAAACTTATTTCATCAAGGAGCCCAATCCTCAAAGTGTTTTACAAAGTTTTCTAAAGTGAATTGTCCAATTTCGGGATTCTACCATGGGTTCTTGCATAAATGATTTCTAAACATTGAATTATGATCTAATTGATATTGTATTGATTATTTCAACATATATTACCTATGAACCCATGTAAATTGATGAACCCTAGTTTTGACTACTTATTGGGTTACCTGATATTAAGCTAATGTTGATGAATTGTTGTGTAGTTTCTTATGGGCTTTCTAATGATATAAGAATTGTATTCAATTCATATATAATTGATCTTAGATTGTTAAACCTAGATTGAATTGATGTAGATTCATTGAGTTTTATGGTTATTGCTTTGAATTGTTGTTCATGGACATGGGTAAGGCCCTTGTGATGTTGAATTGGTTAAATAGGCATTGAATTGAAGTGTGGATATGGGTTAAAGGTATGCTGCCCCGTTTTCCTTAATTTCAGATTAATTATACTTCAATTTAATTGTAATTGGTATGGTCCACTTATGGTGGCGGTGTTATGTGTTTTACTTGCAATTGATGTGGCCTTGTCGGCGTTACTTTATGCGATATTATGAGCATGGCCTTATTGGCAATTACTTGAAGTTATGTGGCTATTTGTGTAGTTGATGATTTGAGTATGTCATTACTTATCTACATGTGAAGTTATATAGTCATGTATGTATTCTTCTAGTTATGTTGCCTTAAGTGATCATGTTAGACTTTGACTTGATATTATGAATGTAGTGTTTGGTTAAGTCATGGTTATTCCTACTTGGCTTTATGAGTCTATGTGGAGTATATTAATGATGTTATGATGATATATAGGGTGAATTGAAGATGTTAGGTTGTTTTAGTGGTGTTTCTAGAATGACTTATATTATGTATTAAAGGAGAAGTATGTGATGTCTTGTCTTGGTTGACTTGTATCTCTTGCTTGATGTATATATGGTTATGAGTATGTGATGTCTTGATATAGGGTGTTATAACTCTTAGTATTGAATGTATGAATGACATGTGACTTTAAATGATGTTATGAGAGTCTCTTATGTGCAAACCTTGACTTAAAGGGAAGGTTAAGATTGATTGAAGTGTAAGCCGTAATGGTATCCTTCAAAGTAAAGGAATGATGGACTTAAGGTTAGTTGGCTGGAACAACATCATATTAACACTTAGGAAAGTCATCATGAGCTTGTTATCGCCATTGTGAGGTAGCCCTAGTGGACCTTCCTTGGTAGGGTAAATGTAATTAAGTTATGAACTAGATATGGAACCCTTTTATGTAAACCTAATGTATGAAATATTCTATGAGAAAGAAGGCTAGCACCGAGTGAGTATGGCAAGGGAAGTACTTCTAGTTAAGTATGAGACTAGAATACAAAAAAAACCTTCATATTCCTTAACCATGTGCCTACATGGGATGTGTCCAAGTTCTACCATTGGCAAGTAGAACAACCTCATCGAAGTAGGATAGAACTTCGGATTCCATGTCTTGCTATCATGGTCTATGTCGGTTATTGCCTATTCTCATCATGTGGAATACCTATTAGCATTATATAAGTTTATGAGGTTTAGGTTGTGGTATGGGACGCTATCTAGACATTGCACAATAGAGTTTGAAGGTGTTATGTGGAGTTCCTAGGTCTTGTCCAAGACCATTATATGAGTGTCTTATGTGATGCTTTATGTAAGTGTCTTATGTGATGTATGAGTCTTAGTGAACTAATGACCTATGTTAGTAAATGAGTACCTAATCTAAAGTGACTTAAGCATTCCTTAGCTAAAGTGTGAGAAGGGCATGGAAGGATGGTCTCTTCATGTCTTATCTTTGGAAGTCTTGAGGATGACTCTAGTTAGGGAAGTAAGTTAATCTTGTTGACATGATCTAAACCTTAGGAAGTCTTAAGGACTATTTAGGTAATCTTGGAGAGGTCATTGTACTATGGACTTTATCTTCTCGATTTACTTAAGTAGGTCTTTTGATAGGCTTTGGAAAGAGAATGTCTTCTAATTTTATGTGTTGGTGTGTTTAGTGAGAATGATTTTATTTGAGGTAGTCTATAGGATCTCTTGTGTGTATGTGATAGAGATTGTATGGGCGGTCGCTCCACACTTACTCAAGTGAACCTTGGAATTGACCTTTGGTAGATGAGTCTTACCTTGTTGTTTATGATTGTTTTCTAAGTATGTATGTGACTCATCGTAGGTAATGTTAAGGGTCGTTTAGGCACATCTAGAGAGGGTGTATGGGAGGTCTCTCTTTGTGTGACTTAAGTGAATCTTAGGATGATTTTAAGTGAGGGAATTACATGCTACGAGATGTTAAAAGGAAGGTTTGGTTTGGACTTCACTGTAACAGTGAAGGGACTTCACTGTACAGTGAAGGGAACTCAGTGTAAAGTGAGCCTTTAAAATGTTATCTTTGGTTAATTGTTATATTATGTGTTTCTTAATTGCTAAATGACGTTCTTATGTTTAAACTATGATTTCTAAATTAAAAGATGCATATTTCCAATAAAGTCCATTTTCATGATTTTATGCATATAGCTATACTTAGTACATGTGGTTGTACTAATTCCATTCTTTATTTTCTATCTATAGTTCTTGGTCGGTGAAGAGCTTGTGAAGTGAATACTTGGACTTAGAAGATCATTCAAGAAAAAGTTGAAGTATGTCCTCAATTGACTCGGGGGCATATGTCTTTTATTGTTTTCTTTGAAGTATTGTAATAGACTATGTATTTCTGTTTTCGTATTGAAGTATGGTCCGTGTCCCAAAGTACTCTTGTGTCTTAAGATGATGAGATTGAGACTTAGCATTTTTATTACTTTTATATGAAAGAGATTTTTAAAGACTATATTATGTTTTGGTGAAAACTTTTAATTCCGCACTACTTTTCACTATATATATATGCAATGAATTATATGAATGAGGTTTGTCTTAGAACTCTGAGAGTTCGACGACGTCGGTCGCAATTCGAGATTGCACCCTATATTCTAGGGTATGGTTTCGGGTTGTGACAACTACCAAGGATGATTCAGAGCTATGATGAACTGAAACACCCCCACTAGAAGAGTCAACCAATCGCACACCCAGTCTGGTCAGTCTGTGTACATCTTTCACCAATTGCTTCTTCTCATCCTCAACGTGGGTTGTACTTCCCATGCTCATCCTGCTCAAAGCATCAGCTACAACATTAGCCTTACCTGGATGGTAGTGAACATTCATGTCATAATCCTTCAACAGCTCCAACCATCTCCGCTGACGTAGATTTAACTCCCTCTGTGTGAACACGTACTGGAGACTCTTGTGGTCTGTGAATACATCCACATGCACTCCATACAAGTAGTGCCTCCACAGCTTCAGTGCAAACACCACAGCTGCCAACTCCAAGTCATGAGTGGCATAATTCTACTCATGAACCTTGAGCTGTCTGGACGCATAGGCTATCACCTTACCAACCTGCATAAGAACACAACCCAAACCAACCCTAGATGCATCATAGTAAACAGTGTAATTCTCACCACAATTAGGCAAAGTAAGCACCGGAGCTGTAGTGAGTCTGTCCTTGAGCTCCTGGAAACTCCTCTCACAAGTCTCCGTCCACTCAAACTTGGCTTTCTTCTTAGTCAAAGCTGTCAATGGGGCAGCAATGGAAGAAAAGCCCTCCACAAACCTGCGGTAGTAACCAGCCAATCACAAAAAGCTACGGATGTCAGTGGTATATCCACTCCTCCAGCTGGAGCCTGGGTTGAACCTGATTATTCCAAGCAACTGCACCTCCTCTCCTCTGACCGACGTTCCTCCTAGTATTCATTCTCTGAAAACAATAAGAATTGATGTTAGACACGCTCATAACACCAAGAAATTAGACATTAGGAAAAGCACGATAAGATCAGAAGAAGGGAAATTTTTCTTACGCATCATGAAGTCTCTAATTCAGGATAGTGCTGCCCTTCACTACCATGAATTAGAAACTACTCAATTTGGTTGATGTGAACTTATTATCCTTGGAATTTAACCTAGTGCTCTGATACAAACTTTGTGACGACCGGAATCTAGACCCCAAATGAGACCGGCGTCATTGACCTCTCAGAGGTCGCAGACAAGCCTACATACGTCATTCTTACTTCATCTAGGTTAATTTTAGCGGAAAATTTGAAACTTTTTGTTTCTTAACATACTTATTAAACATTCTCATCATTACCTAATTGTTCACCATCAACCATCTAATATTAAGATCATCAAATGAAAGAAATACTGTAATATAGTAAGAAAGATGTACTTGCCAAAATGGCATCAATACAATGTCTGAATAAAACAGGATAGAAACGCTAGTGGAACATGCTCCACTAGATCAACTCTAAGACTAAGCTAGAATATAAATGGCAGCATCCTTGAAAGCATGAGGGCCTACCAAGTCCGAATGAATGCTCGACATCCGAATAGCTTCAGCGTTAACCCGTAGCTCTAGCGTCCACGTGCGCCTGCACCTAAAATTGTAGAGTTGTATAGGGTTAGTACACACTTGTACTAAGTATGGGTATATGCAAGTGCACACCAAGGACATGCATGAGAAAAGATAGCTCTTTCCTAACAGCATGATTATGGAAAGTAAAGTCAGTGGACTTTCCAAATTTAGATTAGGAAAGTTAGTGAACCTTCAAAATTTGGATTAGGAAATTCATGCCATGAGAGTAACATGCATCGTAATAATTATCATACTGCACACAACACATAACATCTTACACATATCACATATCATATTGCATATAGCACATAACATCTTTCATATCATTCATTCATATGCCATGAGACCTTGGAGTCATGGACTTAACAATAAGACTTCCCAGAATGAGGGCTCAACATATGGGACCTCAACTAGGGAGTCTTCATTAGCAAACACAGAGTCTGATTCATTCATTCATACGTACTTCATTTCATTTGATTCATAGGCCAGTGTAAACACCAGCTATACCTAGGGTGTAGCTTAAGAGTTTCATCGGGTTCGCTGTGCAATGTCAAGAATAACCTAGTGTCATTACCTGAGTCTAGCTCACCTCTTGATTATCCTATCCTAACACCTTTGGTATCATTCATTTCATTATGTGCTTCATTTGAGGCTGGCCTCATTCATTCATTGGGAACTTTAACTTTAACCGACATAGATCATGTGAGCATCATGAAATCCAGTGTCTCCTTCACACCGAAAAGAGGTGGATTACCGGACAAGGTGACCCAAAACATGCTAGCGTACATGGGAATTTAACCCCGCCAGATCCCTATATTGGAAGTATAGGTTCGAAGACCAGGAGAGATAAGGAGACACATACCCGGCAAGCCGGACAGTCTCATCTCATGAGAGTTACGTGAACCTCCGGCCTTCCCTAAAGAAGGCATCACCGCTCATAGCTAGTCTATCGGTGCTCAGTATAAAGTTCCATTACATTCAACTCATACGTCATGGAATCTGGCTTCTAGTATGAGGACATCATAGCTCATTAGATGATTTCTCATCTCATCGTTAGTATTAAGTGTGTTAATCTCAATACTTTCATTAGAGTGTTCATAGAGACTGGTCTCTTCATTAACTTTACACTCTCATAGGTGAGTACGTTTTGGTAACATATACTTAGGCTCATTTGAGATTGTTCTCATCTTTTACATTAGCCTCATATCATGTTGTCACCACATTCATTAACATTAGCACATTTGCTCTTCATAATTACTCACCCCATTTTACGTGAATGTTCATTTCATCATATGCCAATATACTTGGCCATTTATGTGTTTCACACTCTTACTTAACCCTTCTAGGGTTTCGTCATTTCATTACATAATAATCATTTCATCGTATGCCAATGCACTAGGCAATTTAGTGTGTTTTACACTCATACTTAACCCTTCTAGGGTTACATCCTTTCATTACATACATCTTAGGTTCACTTCTTTAAAATGTATGCTAGACTTATAAGTCTATACACACAAGACATGAGGCTTCATTCATAATTCGTTAAGTGATTCATACATTCCTAAGATTATGTAGTACAAGACTTATGTATCTTGTGTATATGCCAAGATCTTGATTTCGATCTAAGTAGGTGGCATTATTCTTGGATATTTTGTTCACGTATGACTTATGTATCAATACAGAAGTTTGGGCAAGGAAATCCAAGTTCGAATCACTTGGATAACAGTTACATTTTTCATTGATTTTATTTTTAATCTCCATGATATTGACACTCTAAATTGAACCCCAACATTAACATTGTATCATTAGTTTACTACTTGGTTTTCTTCTTAAGTTGGCCGAAGGGGTGTGGGTTCGAACCCCCACAACCCCTTTTTATTTTTCCTTAAAGTCTCCTTATCCCATTTCGCCCAAACAAGAGGTTGTAGGATCAAACCCCCACAGCCTCTTTTATTTTTGTTATTTATTTCGCTGGGGAATTGGGAGGTTGTGGGTTCGAACACCCACAACCTCCTAATTTTAATCTTAAATTCGCTAGGCTGTGAGGTTGTGGGTTCGAACCCCCACAGCCTTCTATTTTTATTTTTAATTAAAACTCCCTAGGCTAGGCGTTTGTCAGTGAGGTTGTGGGATCGAGCCCCCACAGCCTCACGTTATTTTCTTAATTATTTCGCTCCTCTCCATTTCCAGCCTTGAGGTCGTGGGTTCGATTCCCACGCCTCACATCTTCTTTTTCTTTAATTTTCTCTTCTCTCATTCGCAGCCTGGAGTTCGTGGGTTCGATTCCTACGCCTCCCATTTTTTTTAATATATTGTTCTCTCCTTTCTCCTCCATTAACAGAGTTCGATTCCCCCCAGCCCCATTATTCATTTCCTTTTCTCGAATTTACAGTAGCCAAGCGGGTTCGATTCCCCTTAACCCCCACGTTTTTAGCCTCATTAACATGTGAGGTCTTGCATTCAATTCCCATTGACCTCACTTATTTTATTTTCATTTTTAAAACCCAGATCCTTAGCCTTATTTTTGACCGAAACTAGAGTACACCAAGCTGGAAATTTAATCCCTACTTTAGCTTCCTTTCATCAACCTTTTCATGTTAGTTTCTTAGGGCATTTCACGAAGCATTTAGTGTATAGTTAGGTGTAGTTTAGGGGTTACATTAGTCAAGCGTTTTCGACCAAAATCAGTAACCTCACAACCCATATGAACATCACATTGTGTACAACTTTAACACATAAAATACAAGGATTAACATGCCTTTACACATCTCCAAACAGTGACTAACTTCACTGCCACCCGTTGCACACACACATCACTTTTACACATGATTTCGATCAACATCTAATCAATATTCACAAAATTTTGAACATGCATACTTAAATATAAACATCACGAAAACACATTTCATCCCTACTTTGTACCAGCAAACATACCCAACCTAAAATTCAATGGGAGCTAGTGACAGGGACATGAAACAGGGAATAAATCCTAGTTTTCGGAATGAATATCTTGAATCTTAAGGGGTCTCTTGGGAAAGGAACCAAGAGAGAAGAAACCCATACCTTAATTTGCTTGTTCAAATGTGAAGTTGTTGCCCAAAACCCTCTCCAAAATCAGTCCAAGCTTTCTCAACGTCCACACCACTCGACGGACAACTTCTCTTTGCCTTAACGTTTTTTGTTACTTTGTCTTTCTTAAAATTTCATGTGAGTTCTTAAATTGTGAAAAACTCTTAATATTATTTCTGTTCTTTGTTGTTTTGGCATAAACTAACGTGAGAGAGATGATGAAATCTGAGAGAGAGATAGTGAGAGAGTAGTCTAATAATAGGAGTTTTAGTTTGGGAATTAGTCAAACTAGGACTCCTTATTAATTTAAATAAAAACCTGATTTAATTAGCTTAGTGAAAGGACCATTATGCCCTAAAAAATCAGATTATAAACATTAATTAAATCACCAATTTGTTGCTTCCAATGGGGCTCGAACCCGAGTGACACCCTTTTGCGAAAACGGGTCACTTCGGGTTGACCCAACCCGAATTGATTCTTTAATTAAATTAATCAATTAGTTCATTCATTCCTTAGGGTAATTACAATATTACCCTTGTCCTGGAAAATACCATTTTACTCCTGGACCCTCAAAACTCAAGATTTCTTCTTTTTAAGTCCGGTAAAGATTCCTTCGATTAAATCTTCGTTTTCGAGAGCCCTACATGGTTGGTTCCAACCTTTCCAAGCTGGATTAACTCCCCAAGTTAGTTGGCTTGGCCGTAGTAAGGGTTATGAGGTCTGGTTCTACGCGTATCAATCCATGTGAACCTTGGTCTAATCGCAAGCATTCTTGACACCTTAAGCATTTGTCTTATTCATTTTTTTTGGGTTGTTACAATAACGTTCCAGAAAATGTACTTGTCTATTGAAGGGTCTATTAGGTTTTAAGAATATGTATTACGGTACATAAGCATCCCAATGCCCAATATTGATTAATAATAGGCATGTTAGAGAATATTGGGTTATGGGTGTTAGCCAATTTCTATGTATTAACAAGTAACTTAAAATACACTTTGATGTTCAAATGCTCCAATCCAAGCTTCTTTAGGAATTGTACCTGCAATGAAGACCCTAAGCTAAAATTCTTAATTTATTCGCTTACACATAATAGGTACGAGACATCCAAGTGTCAAGCCTAGGTACCATAGCACATGATCATTTAAAATGATCTTGTAGATTAAGCAGTGCCCAAGGACATAATGAGGATTCTTGGGACAATAAGTGAACTTTCCAAGTGCAATTACAGAGTGCACGGTTAGGAAAGTGCACGGTAACACATGTGCTACCGGCCGAGAGACCAACTGTCCACGCCCAACTGATTCGGTTAGGGCGGTTACGGGGCCGACACGCATTGGGGCAAGCCACTTGAGGCCGATCTTCCTAACCAATCCTAGGCTCTAACCAACTTACCTAACCATCTAACTAACCTAAGACTAACTAAAATTAACTAACTAGTGTTCCCGAAATCCTAAGACCTAACCGGGTAACAGTAGTCGAGAAGCTAACTAAAGAAACATCCTAGTACCTAACCTAGGATGGTCCAAAGGAGTTGGTTATGGTCCTAGTGACTTAGGGGTACTTTAGTAATTACCCTAGGTCACTTAATTAATTAAATTTACAACTTAACTAATTAATTAAAATTCATGGTCAAACCCGAGACCGTTAGCAAATTTTCAGAATTTTGCTAAGTCAAATGCTCTCCTATTTTTAGTCAATTTAAGAGGGGCGTTTTGGTAATTAGCTAATTGATTTATTTAATTAAGTTAATTAGCCTAAGTTGAATTAGTCAATATTCAATTCCTAAGACTTAGACTCACATTTATCCAGTAGAAACTCATGACTGAAAAACAGAATAATACTCTCGGTTCTCCTTAGGCAATTTCAAGGCAATTCTTCAAGATTTTCGTGCAAAGAACAGGGTGATCTTTGTAGATTCAATTCTACTGTAAGGTATGGGTTTCTCTCTTAGATTCCTTTCCCCATGAGGCTTTTCAAACATTTTGAATTCA
Source organism: Solanum sitiens (assembly GCA_016801875.1). NCBI lineage: Eukaryota > Viridiplantae > Streptophyta > Magnoliopsida > Solanales > Solanaceae > Solanum > Solanum sitiens. The sequence goes on from JABWTJ010000420.1 coordinate 32,810, forward strand.
ATGAAACCAAAACTAGGGTTGTTCCCAATGAAATTGTTGAATGTTCATCTCCCTAGTTCTCCCGATTACCGATTCTAGTAGTATGTATAATGCAAATCTCAAGCATGTTGTTGGTATGTGGTGCTAATTGATCATTATGTGTAGATTTTTATGATTTGATAATGTCGAATGAGACCTATCGGTTAAATCTGTATGATTAGAGTATCATTTACATGAGATAAGAAATGGTTTAATGCCTAATTGTGTTCGAGAAGATGAAATTGTTATAAGTCATTTATGAAATTCAGTTTACTATTGAAAGGAATGAAGGTTTCGATTACTGTATGTGTTTACAGTAGATATGTTTGTAAGTGTTTGGAATGCAATGTTTCCAAGAAGAAATAAGAATGAGAATCAAATCTAGTTAATGAATCTTCAATGCAAAATCAACTTTATAGCTTGGCCAGACTAAGCACTGAATTGTTCTTATAAGCTAATCAAATGTTAAAAGTTGGCTTGCTTAAAATGATGAGATTACTATAGTATATACATGAAGTTAATTGACTTGGCTAGTGATAGTATCATGACAAGTGTTTAGTGAAAGTTTTGTTTATGCCAGTAAATTGGCCAGCAATATTATTTCCAAAATATGTAATAGAATTGGCCAATGACTAAGTCATACCAATCTTATATGGCCAATGTAAATTATGATGTTTCTCGTAAGGCCAAATACATGTTAAAGATTGACTTGACAAGATGTCACTCAATGAACTCATAACCTTGGGTATGCAAATGATTGGGACAATTCCTAACATACCCTATCTAAATGAACTTGTGAACATAGAAGCACATTGAATAACTCCTTATATCTTTCATAGAATGGTACAAGACTATCAAATAACATTGAACAAGATAAGGTGAGTAAAGAAATAACTAAAAGCTTATGAATTATGAAATTGACCTAGAATTGGGTGTTAAAGGAAATGAGACAAGTCTCTTTTGCACCTAAACAATTAGGTTAAATATACTCACATAAGAGGGTGTTAGAAATTGTGAGACAAGTCTTATTAACACCATGATGATAATGTAATATCTAAGTTTACATTCATCAAGTATAGAAAGGGATGACAAGTAATCCATCGAGCTAAGCATACCTCATACTAGAAAAAAGCTTCCATAGCATATGAGTCAACTCTAAAAGTTGTAAAGTATAATAAATTGAGCTAAGCATAGATAGACTATTAATGAGCTTGTGCAAACACATGTAAGCCTTATGTGATGAGACTACCACAAAGGTGGATAAGGGTCTCCAAATTCTCCTAGTCTTTGAACTATGTTGCCAGCATAGGTTACTAACTAGTGGATCCACCTAAGAAAGCTAGGAAGTATTCAGATTCACTTTGGCCGGTGAAAAACCACTTTTCAGTGTGGGGAAGTCACTGAATTTCATGTTAGGTCACATGATCTATGTCGGTTAAATGAAAAAGATTTCTTTCAGAAAGTAAGAAAGAAAGAAAGTAAGAACTAGGAAGATGAGGGGTGTTCGTATAGGATGACCAAAGGGTGAGGTTAGACTAAGTAATTATGTAAGTCATTCTTAGTCACTGCACATAAAGTTCACAATGGAAGTCTTAAAAGAACATCCTAAGTCAACCTAGCATGTTCAAAGTAACATGAGATCAAAGAAGAAGAAATGTAAGTTCAAAGTGAACTAAGTAAGCAAAAGCATAAGAATATAAAATCATCAGTGTTTTATAAGAATGAAGTTTTAACAGTTATTGGTTTATGAAAATAAAGGGAGAAAAACATAATGGCTCATCAATTGGAGTATGAATATATGCCCCAGCATCTTTATATTGTGCATATGATCAAAGAATGGGCATAGACAATAAAGATTTGCTTATAAACACTCATGTCTAATTTAACAATAATGGAAATAACAACTTGTGAGTAGGGCAGTCAAATCATTTCCTTAGTCTTCTAAATCATTTCACTCGTAAGTAAAACATAGGATCAAAGGAGATCATTGAACTGTTAGTGTATCACTCTTATGCAAGAATTACTTGAATTCTAAGAACACTTCAGTAAATGTAAAAAGTTTTAAATTTTCCGCTAAACTTAACTGTGATTGTGATGAAAGCTAAGAAGAGGCTTGTCTACGACCTCTGAGAGGTTAACGACGCCGGTCTCATATAGGGTCTAGGACCTGGTGTGACAAACTTGGTACTAGAGCATGAGGTTTAACTACCTAGGAACTAAGGCTTAAAACAACCACGTTGCGTAGTTTGTAGTTTATGGTTGTGAAATGCACCACAACCATGACTTACAGACTTAGTGATGTTAAGAATCTTCCCTTCTTCTACTCTTTATCGTGCTGTGTAGAGTGTAGACAATTTGTGTCATTCTAGCATCTAACTTCATTCTTGTGTTTGCGTGTAGAAAAATGAACACAAGAAGAAATGCATGCAGGAGCTTGGAGAAGCAGCTGCTGGGGGAAACCAAGCTCCTCCTCAAGCCCCAGCTGCTGGAGTGCAAGTGCCTGTCAACCCAGCTGCGTTGACGGATGGATAAGTGAGAGCAGCACTAGTTCATATGTCCCAAGCCATCACTGCTCCGGCACAGGCTATCACAGCCCAAGCCACTATAGAGGGTGCTCCTGGGGAGAACCCACATGCTAGCACCATGGCTAGCAGACTGAGATATGTCACCAGGATGAATCCTCTAGTCTACTTCGGGTCGAGAACCAATGAGGATCCCCAGGAGTTTGTGGACGAGGTCCATAAGATTTTCTGTTCTATGGGTGTTAATGAAGAGGAGAAGGCTATGTTGCATGCATACCATCTGAAGGATGTGGCTCATGTATGGTACAAGATATGGGTAGATGTCCTAGCACAAGGAGAAGTCCCCATGACTTGGATAGGTTCTTTCCCAAAGATCAGAGAGAGGCTAAGGTTTATAAGTTCATCAACCTACATCACAGAGGTATGTCAGTCAAGGAATACTCCTTGAGTTTGTTAAACTTTCCAAATATGCTTCTTCCCTGTTGTCCAGTAGAAGGGATGAGATGAGCAGGTTTGTGAATGGTGTATCGGAGGATCTGTAGGAGGAATGTCGGGCAGCCATGTTTCATGATAACATGGACCTTGGTAGGTTGATGGTACATGCACAGTAGGTGGAGGAGAGTCGAAGGAGGAAGAGAAGCTGAGAAGAAAGAAGCCTAGGCCCTCGAATCAGGCTGGTTCTATCAATGGTAGGAGTTCGCTTGGAGTCCAGGACAGGCCCAAGTTCAAGAAGGGGCACCAACAGTCAGGTAATCCTACTCCTTCAAGGAACACTAATGCCAAAGGGGGCAAGTCTAGCCCCAAGAAAGGCGATGATAGAAATGCCCAGCGTGGCAGAAAGTTGTGTGGCCAGTGTGGCCGTTTGCATGGAGGTGAGTGCATGGTAGGTTCTAATGCCTGATATGGGTGCGGAAAGAGTGGGCATATGATCAAAGACTGCCCACATGTGAAAAATCAGGCCAAGGTAGATACTCAGCCTTTGCCTAATCCTACTGCTTTAGCCGAGCCCCCCAAGAGTAACAGGTTCTATACTTTGAAAGGTAGAGAGGAGCAGGAGAAGTCAGCTGATGTGGTCACTGGTACCTTGCATGTCTTTTCTTTTCCTGTGTACGCATTGTTAGATCCAGGATCCACCTTGTCTTTCGTTACTCCTTTAGTAGCTAGTAAATTTGACTTACCTCCTGAGATCTTGCAAGAACCTTTTTTAGTTACTACTCCTATAGGAGACAGCATTAGAGCTGAAAAAGTATATAGATATTTCCCAATAACTGTTCTTGATAGAGTTACCTATGCTGACCTAATAGAATTAACCATGCTTGACTTTGTTATAATTTTGGGTATGGATTGGCTCTATAAATGCTGTGCTGCCATAGACTGTCGAAACAGGGTAGTAAGGTTTCAGTTTACTAATGAGTTAGAGCTGGAATGAGAAGGGCGTAGTTCAAATCCAAGAGGCCAAATAGTTTCCCATCTTAAATCCAATAAGATGTTATCTACGGGGTATTTATACAACTTAGTCAGAATCAATTACTTAGAACATGAAGTTCCTTCCAGAGACTATGTGTCCATAGTGAATGAGTTTCAAGATGTCTTTCTGGAGGATTTACCACGAATCCCTCCAGAATGCGGAATTGACTTTGGTGTTGACTTAATCCCAACACCAAACCAATTTCCATTCCTCCCTATAGAATGGCTCCAACTGAACTCAAAGAGTTGAAGTTGCAGTTAAATGATCTATTTGATAAGGGCTTCATCCAGCGAGCATATCCCCATGGGATGATCTAGTGTTGCTCGTTAAGAAAAAGGATGGAACCCTTAGAATGTGTATCGATTATCAGCAACTCAACGAAGTCACTATAAAGAACAAATACCCTCTTCCTAAAATTGATGATCTATTTGATCAGCTCCAAGGTTCAAGTTTATTTTCTAAAATAGATCTCCGGTCAGGGTATCATCAGCTTAGAGTGAGACAAGAGGACATTCCTAAGATAACCTTCCGTACTAGGTATTGTCATTACGAGTTTCTTGTCATGTCATTTGGTCTCACTAACTCACTAGCTGCGTTTATGGACCTTATGAATAGGGTTTGCCGTGAATACGTTGATTCTTTTGTCATAGTATTAATATATGACATCCTCATATACTCTAAGACTAGAGAAGAAAATGAACAACATTTGAAAGTGACATTGCAAGTACTCAGGGAACATCAATTGTATGCAAAATTTAGCAAATGTGAGTTTTGGCTGAGATCAATGACCTTCCTTGGTCATGTTGTGTCCGACCAGGGTGTAGAGGTTGATCCAAAAAAGATTGAGTCACTAAAGAACTGACCGAGACTTCTCACTTCTAAAGACATCCAGAGTTTCTTCGGTTTGGCTGGTTACTATCGCAGGTTTGTTGAGGTCTTTTCTGCTATTGCTGCTCCATTGACAACTTTAACAGAAGAAGACGAAGTTTGAGTGGTCTGAAACTTGTGAAAAGATCTTCCAAGAGCTCAAAGACCGACTCACTTAGCCCCAGTTCTCACATTGCCGAGGAGTGGTGAAGGGTATGTGGTGTACTGTGATGCTTCCCGAGTAGGTTTGGGATATGTTCTTATGTAGGATGGCAAGGTGATTGCATATGCATTAAGATAGTTAAAAATCCACGAGAAGAATTACCCTTCCCATGGTCTTGAGGTAGCCTCTGTGGTATTTGCGTTAATTCTTTGGAGACATTACATATATGGTGTACATGTTGATGTATTTACTAACCATAAAAGTCTTCAATATGTTTTTACACAGGGAGAATTGAATCTTCGTCAGAGAAGATAGCTAGAGCTGCTCAAGGATTATGACATGAGTGTCCACTATCACCCAGGTAAGGCCAATATAGTGGCCGATGCTTTGAGCCGATTGAGCATGGGCAGTGTGTCTCATATTTATGATGAGAATAAGGAGTTGGTTAAAGAGGTACACCAATTGGCTAATTTTTAGGTGTACGGCTGGTAGATACACCAAGTGGGGGTGTTTCAATTCATTCCAGTTCTGAATCCTCATTTGTTGTAGATGTTAAAGCTAAGCAGCATTTCGACCCAGTACTCATGGAGTTGAAAGACTCAGTGTTGAGTAATCTGAATAAATAATTCTCCCTAGGGGGGATGGTGTGCTTAGATACTAGGAAAGATTGTGTGTGCCCAATATTGATAATCTGAGACCTAATATTATTGCAGAGGCTCATGGCTCCAGGTATTACATACATCCAGGTTCCACCATGATGTATCATGATCTCAAGGAGATCTAATGGTGAGAAGGTATGAAGTGACCTAATTCTAAGTTCGTGGAGGAGTGCCACAATTGCCAACAGGTTAAGGCCGAACGCCTTAAGCCTGGAGGTCTTACCCTGTCGATTGATATCCCAACATGGAAGTGGAGTCTATTAATATGGAATTTGTGGTTGGTCCGCCCAGGACCAGGAAACTGCATGATTCCATTTGGGTCATTGGTGATAGGATGACTAAGTCTGCTCACTTCATTCTTGTGAAGTCTACCTACAGGGCCGAAGATTATGCCAAGTTGTATATAGATGACATAGTGAGGTGGCATGGGATCCCTTTATCTATCATTTCGGATAGGGGAGCAAGTTCACTTCTCACTTTTGGAGATCTTTCCAAAAGAGCTTGAGTACACAGGTGAAGCTCAATGCTGTTTTTCATCCTCAGACGGATGGACAAGAAGAGCGTACCACTCAAACCCTTGAAGACATGCTGAGAGAATGTGTTATTGACTTCAAGGGGAGTTGGCATGATCACTTGCCACTGATTGAGTTCTCTTATAAGAATAGCTACCATTCTAGTATTGGGATGGCACCTTTTGAAGCACTGTATGGCAGAAGATGTAGGTCCCCAGTTGGGTGGTTTGACGCAGGAGAGTCTTCCATCCTTGGCCCAGAGATCATACATGAGGCTGTGGAAAAAGTGAGAATGATCAGGGATAAATTGGCTACTGCTTTAAGTCGTCAAAATTCCTATGCTGATAATAGGAAGATGGCTCTTGAATTCGAGGTAGGTGATCAAGTCTACCTGAAGATATCACCAATGAAAGGGGTGATGAGGTTTGGTGTAACAACCCTAAAAATGAATAAGATAAATACTTAAGGTGTCAAGAATGCTTGTGATTAGACCAAGGTTCATATGAATTGATATGCGTAGAACCAGACCTCAAAACCCTTACCACGACCAAGCCAACTAACTTGGGGAGTTAATTGAGCTTGGAAAGGTTGGAACCAACCATGTGAGGCTCTCGAAAACGAAGATTTAAATGAAAGAGTCTTTACCGGACTTAAAAGAAGAAATTTTAAGTTTTGAGGGTCCAGCGGTAAAATGGTCTTTTCCAGAACAAGGGTAATATTGTAATTACCCTGAGGAATTAATTAATTAATTTAATTAAAAAGACAATTCGGGTTGGGGCGACCCGAAGTGACCCATTTTTGCAAATAGGGTGTCACTCGGGTTCGAGCCCCACTAGAAGCGATGAATTGATGATTTAATCATCAATTAAAATTTGATTTTTTAAAGGCAAAAGGGTCCTTTCACGTATTAGTTGAAATAAATCAGATTTTATTAATTTAATTAAACCCTATTTTGACTAAGTCTTGAATTAAGACTCCTAAACTTAAGCTAACACTCTCCTAAACACGTCTATCACCCTCACACGTTCAACAAACTCTCTCCAAGATATCTCTGCCAAAAAAATAACGTCAAGAACAGAAAGTTTAACCAAGGTTCTTCACACTTGAAGAACTCACACGAATTTTAAAGAAAAACAACGTTAATCACACGTCAAGGCAAAGAGAGGTTGTTCGTCGAGTGGTGTGTACGTTGAGGAGGTTTGAACTGATTTTGGAGAAGGTTTTGGGCAGCAAATTCACATTCGAACAAGGAAATTAAGGTATGGTTTTCTTCTCTCTTGGTCCCTTTCCCAAGAGACCCCTTACGATTTAATATATTCACTCCGAAACTAAGGTTGTTCCCCCTTTGCATGTCCTTGTCACTAGCTCCCAATGATCGTAGGTTGGGTTTGTTTGCTGGTAGATTTAGGTATGTGTGATGTTTTTATGTTGAATGTGAATATGTTTATGTGCGTGAAATAACGAAAATGATAACCAATGTGTAATCGAAAAAAATGTGTGTGTGTATGTCTACGTTGGCAGTGAGTTTTAGCCACTGTTTGGAGACGTGTAAGGCATGTTTTTCATCTTGTATTTAATGTGTTAAAGTTGTGCATAATGTGATGTTCATATGGTGTGTGAAGTTACAAATTTTGAGTGAAAACGCTTGACTAAATGTAACCCCTAAACTACACCTAAATTATATACTAAGTGCTTGGTGAAATGCCCTAAGAAACTAACATGAAAAGTTGATTAAAGGAAGGTAAAAACTATGAATGAATTTCCAGATTTGTGCACTCTAGTTTTGGTCAACAAGGAGGTCAAATCTAGGTTTCTAAAGTGAAAATAAAACAAGTGAGGTCAATGGGAATTGAACCCAAGACCTCACATGTTAAGAAGGCTAAAAAACGTGAAGGGGCTAAGGGGAATCGAACCCTTTAGCTACTGGTTTCGCGAGAAAAGACAAAAAAGAAAATGGGGCTTGGGGGAATCGAACCTGGCTACTGTGCGTTTGCGAGAAAAGAAAAGAAAAAGGGGGCTGGGGGATTTGAACTCGCGACACTGGAGGAGAAAGAAGTAAAAATTTTCAAATTTTCCGCTAAAATTTACCTAAGTGAAGTAAGAATAACGTAAGTAGGCTTGTCTGCGACCTCTGAGATGTCAACGACGCCAGTCTCGTCTGGGTCTAGATTTCGGTCGTGACAAAGTTGGTATAAGAGCACTAGGTTAAATTCCGATAATAATGAGTTCACATCAACCACATTGAGTAGTTTCTAAGTCATGGTAGTGAAGTGCACCACTATCCTGGATTAGAGACTGCATGATGCATAGGAAAACTTTCCTTTTTCTGATCATATCGTGCTTCTCCTAAAGTTTAATTTCTTGGTGTTATGAGCATGTCTAACATCAATCTTTGGTGTTTTCAGAGAATGAATACTAGGAGGACGATTTGTAAGAGGAGAGGAGGTGCAGCTACTGGGAACAATCATGTTCCACCCCAGGGTCCCGCTGATGGAGTGGCTATGCCAGTTAACCAAGTTCGGTTGACTGATGCTGAGGTGAGGGCATCTCTCGCCCAGATGGCACAGGCCATGACTATGCAGGCCCAGGCTATGACTGCCCAGGTCAATCGGCAAGATGTTCAGAGGGAGAACCCACCGGTTCGTAGCATGGCTGACAGGTTGAGAGACTTCACGAGGATGAATCCTCTTATTTTCACAGGGTCTAAGACTTCAGAGTACCCCCAGGAGTTTGTGGATGAGGTACATAAGATTCTGGTGGCTATGGGGGCGACAGATGCTGAGAAGGCTGAGCTAGCTTCCTATCAGCTCAAGGATATTGCACAGACTTGGTGCAAGATGTGGCAGGATAGCCGAGCTTTGGGCGGAGTTCCAGTCACTTGGGAGCTGTTTAAGACAGACTTTCTGGAGAGATTCTTTCCCAGAGAAATGAGGGAGGCCAAGGTTGAGGAGTTCGTCAACCTTAAGCAGGGATCTATGACAGTCAGGGAGTATTCCCTGGAGTTTGTAAAGCTATCCAGGTATGCTACTTTTCTTAGTATCTAATAGCAAGGATAAGGTGAGTACTGAACTTTGTTAAATTGTCTAGGTATGCTACTTCCCTTGTGTCTAACAGCAGGGATGAGATGAGTAGGTTCCTCACAGGAATCAATGGAGATCTGGAGGAGGAGTGTCGGTCTGCAATGCTCCATGATAATATGGACCTCTCCAAGTTGATGGTGCATGTCCAGCAGGTAGATAACAGCCATAAAAAGAGGGGCATTCGTGATACTAGGAGGCCTAAGCCCCAAGATCAGGCAGGTCCCAGCCATGGAGGCCACATAAACTATTTTTGCGTCTGTGAGCAGCCCAGGTTCAAGAAGGGGCAACATAGTTCTGGGAACTCAAATTTTCAGAGGAATACAACACCTAGAAGAGGCAGACCTGAGTCCAAGAAGGGCAATGGAGGTGAGATGCAGCGTCCTAAAAAGAATTGTGCTAAGTGTGGCCGAGCTCACAGTGGAGAGTGCAGACAGGGCACTAATGCCTGCTTCGGTTGCGGTAAGAGTGGGCACATGGTTAGAGACTGCCCACAGAATAGAGGTCAGGGTGGAGGTAATGCTCAACCTAGGCCTAATCCACAGGGTGCAGCAGCAGTCGAGCCTCTTAAGAGGAACACGTTCTATGCCCTGAAGGATAGAAATCCGCTGATGTGGTCACAGGTATGCTGCAAGTATTCTCAACTTCTGTTTATGCTTTACTTGATCCAGGGTCTACGCTTTTCTTTATAACTCCTTTGCTTGCTCTCGCTTTTGAGATATTGCCTGAAGTTCTGCATGATCCTGTAGTGGTTAGTACACCTTTAGGAGAAAATGTAAGAACTAATACAGTATACAAGGGTTGCCCAATAGTGATAAGTGGTAAGACTATGTGTGCAGACTTGGTTGAGTTACCCATGCATGATTTTGATGTTATTCTTGGCATGGACTTGCTTCACAGTTGTTATACTTGCTTGGACTATCGTAGTAGAGCGGTGAGATTTCGTTTCCCTAATGAAGAAGAGCTAGTCTGAGAGGGGTACAACTCGAGTCGTCCTAACCTCTTGATTTCGAACCTTAAGGCCAATAAAATGATGTCCAAGGGGTTATTGTGTCATCTTGTGAGTTTTAATGATCTAGATCATGACATTCCTTCCATAGACTCGGTGCCTGTAGTGAATGAGTTCCTAGATGTGTTTCCTGATGATTTGCCTGGAGTCCCTCCCCCTCGAGAGATTGATTTTGGTATCGACTTAGAACCCGATACTAAACCAATTTCAATTCCTCCTTATAGAATGGCTCCAGCTGAACTCAAAGAGTTGAAGCCGCAGTTAAAAGATCTCACTGATAAGGGTTTCATTCAGCCGAGCATATCCTTTGGCGCGCTGCAGTGTTGTTTATGAAAAAGAAGGATGGAACCCTTAGAATGTGTATCGATTATAGGAAGCTCAACAATGTCACTATAAAAAATAAGTATCGACTTCCCAGAATAGATGATTTGTTCGATCAGCTCCAAGGGTCTAGTTTCTTTTCAAAAATTGATCTTCGTTGAGGGTACCATCAGCTTAGGTTTAGGGATGGAGATATCCCTAAGACAGCCTTTCGTACCCGGTATGGTCACTATGAGTTTCTAGTCATGTCATTTGGTCTCACGAATGCACCTGCTACATTTATGGATCTTATGAATAGAGTCTTCCATGAATACCTTAACTCTTTTGTCATAGTATTCATTGATTACATTCTCATCTACTCTAAGACCAAGGAAGAGCATGAACATCATTTGAGACTAACCTTGTAGGTACTTAGACAAAATCAGTTATATGCCAAATTCAGCAAATGTGAATTCTGGCTGAGATCAGTGACCTTCCTGGGTCATGTTGTGTCCGATCAGGGCGTGGAGGTGGATCCCAGGAAGACTGAAACTGTGAAGAACTGGCTAAAGCCTCTCACTCCCACTGACATCCGTAGCATTTTGGGATTGGCTGGTTACTACCGCAGGTTTGTGGAGGGCTTTTCTTCCATTGCTGCACCATTGACAGATTTGACTAAGAAGAAGGCCAAGTTTGAGTGGACAGAGACTTATGATAGGAGTTTCCAGGAGCTCAAGAACAGACTCACTTCAGCCCCGGTGCTTACTTTGCCTAAGTGTGGCGAGAATTACACTATTTACTCTGATGCATCTAGGGTTTGTTTGGGTTGTGTTCTTATGCAGGTTGGTAAGGTTATAGCCTATGCGTCCATACAGCTCAAGGTTCATGAGAAGAATTATCCCACTCATGACCTGGAGTTGGCAGCTGTGGTGTTTGCACTGAAGCTGTGGAGGCACTACTTGTATGGAGTGCATGTGGATGTATTCACACACCACAAGAGTCTCCAGTACTGTTCACACAGAGGGAGTTGAACCTACGTCAGCGGAGATGGTTGGAGCTGTTGAACGATTATGACATGAATGTGCACTACCATCAAGGTAAGGCTAATGTTGTAGCTGATGCTTTGAGCAGGATAAGCATGGGAAGTACATCCCACGTTGAGGATGAGAAGAAGGAGCTGGTGAAAGATGTACAAAGACTAGCTAGACTGGGTGTGCGATTGGTTGACTATACTAGTGGGGATGTTTCAGTTCATCCTAGTTCTGAATCATCCTTGGTAGTTGAAGTCAAGCAGGGTCAGCATTTAGATCCTGTGTTGATGGAGCTGAAGGACTCAGTGTTGATGAAGATGAATGAGTCTTTCGCTTTAGGAGGTGATGGCATACTTAGATATCAGGACAGGCTGTGTGTACTAGATGTAGAGAATTTGCAGACCAGGATTGTTGCAGAGGCCCATGGTTCCAGATATTCCATACATCCAGGTTCCACCAAGATATATCATGATCTTAAGCAAATTTATTGGTGGGATGGCATGAAGAAGGACATTACAGAATATCTAGCCAAGTGTCCTAATTGTCAGCAGGTCAAGGCACAACATCATAAGCCTAGCGGTCTGACTCAAATTATTGAGGTTCCGACTTGGAAGTGGGAGGCCATTAATATGGACTTCGTGGTTGGTCTTCCGAGGACTAGGAGGCAGCATGACTCCATATGGGTTATTGTGGACAGATTGACTAAGTCTGCCCACTTTATCCCTGTGAAGTCTACATACAGAGCCGAGGATTATGCGAGACTCTACATTGATGAGATTGTGAGATGGCATGGGATTCCTTTGTCTATCATTTCAGATAGAGGAGCTCAGTTTACTTCACATTTTTGGAGATCTTTACAGAAGAGCTTGGGCACGCAGGTAAAGCTTAGCACTGCCTTACATCCTCAGACAGATGGGCAGGCAGAGCGCACCATTCAGACATTGGAGGACATGTTGAGAGCGTGTGTGATCGACTTCAGAGGTAACTGGGATGACCATCTGCCTTTGATAGAGTTCTCGTATAATAATAGCTATCACTCCAGCATTGGGATGGCACCATTTGAGGCACTGTATGGTAGGAGGTGTAGATCTCCAGTTGGGTGGTTCGAGATTGGAGAGTCATCCATTTTGGGTCTAGAGATCATTCATGAGGCCTTAGAGAAGGTCAGAGTGATTAGGGACAGGTTGGCTACTGCTTACAGTTGGCAAAAGTCATATGCAGATAACAGAAAACGGCCCTTCGAGTTTGATGTTGGTGACCATGTTTACTTGAAGATATCACCTATGAAAGGGGTGATGAGATTTGGTAGAAAAGGGAAGCTGAGTCCGAGGTATGTTGGGCCATATGAGATTCTGCAGCGTGTGGGTGAGGTGGCCTATGAGTTAGCATTGCCTGCGGAGCTAGCTTCTGTTCATCCAGTGTTTCATGTCTCTATGTTGAAGAAGTGCCTAGGTGATCCAGTATCAATTCTACCTGTTGAAGGTTTGGGGGTTGGTGAAGACTTGTCTTATGAGGAGGTACCTGTTGAGATCTTAGACAGACAGGTCAAGCGGCTGAGGAACAAGGAGATTGCCACAGTGAAGGTATTGTGGATAAATCATCTTGTTGAGGGTGCTACGTGAGAGGCTGAGGCCGACATGACATCCTGCTACCCTCATCTTTTCAGCTCTTGAGGTTAGACTTCCTACTCTTAAGTCTATGTTTCCTTATCTCTCTGTATTTTGTAGCTATTGCTTGACTGTGCATAGTGATTTTGTTATGATCTAACTGGCATTACGATATGTAGTGGTAGTGTCATTCGGGGACGAATGTTCCTAAGGGGGGGATAATGTAACAACCCTAAAAATGAACAAGATAAATACTTAAGGTGTCAAGACTGCTTGTGATTAGACCAAGGTTCACACGGATCGATACGCGTAGAACCAGACCTCAGAACCCTTACTACGACCAAGCCAACTAACTTGGTGAGTTAATTGAGCTTGGAAACGTTTGAACCAACCATGTGAGGCTCTCGAAAATGAAGATTTAATCAAAAGAGTCTATACCAGACTTAAAAGAAGAAATTTTATGTTTTGAGGGTCCAGGGGTAAAATGGTCTTTTCCCAACCAAGGGTAATATTGTAATTACCCTGAGGAATTAATTAATTAATTAATTAATTTAATTAAAAAGACAATTCGGGTTGGGGCGACCCGAAGTGACCCATTTTCGCAAGTAGGGTGTCACTCGGGTTCGAGCAGCACTAGAAGCGATGAATTGATGATTTAATCATCAATTAAAATCTGATTTTTAAGGGTAAAAGGGTCCTTTCACGTATTAGTTGAAATAAATCAGATTTTATTAATTTAATTAATCCCTATTTTGACTAAGTCTTGAATTAAGACTCCTAAACTAAGCTAACACTCTCCTAAACATGTCTATCACCCTCACACGTTCAACAAATTCTCTCCAAGATATCTCTGCCAAAAAAATAACGTGAAGAACAGAAAGTTTAACCAAGGTTCTTCACACTTGAAGAACTCACACGAATTTTAAAGAAAAACAACGTTAATCACACGTCAAGGCAAAGAGAGGTTGTTCGTCGAGTGGTGTGTACGTTGAGTAGGTTTGGACTGAATTTGGAGAAGGTTTTGGGCAGCAAATTCACGTTCGAACAAGCAAATTAAGGTATGGGTTTCTTCTCTCTTTGTCCTTTTCCCAAGGGACCCCTTGCGATTTAAGATATTCACTCCGAAAGTAGGGTTGTTCCCCCTTTGCATGTCCTTGTCACTAGCTCCCAATGATTCGTAGGTTTGGTTTGTTTGCTGGTAGATTTAGGTATGTGTGATGTTTTTATGTTGAATGTGAATATGTTTATGTGCGTGAAATCACGAAAATGATTACCAATGTGTAATCGAAGAAAATGTGTGTGTGTACGTTGGCAGTGAGTTTTAGCCACTGTTTGGAGACGTGTAAGGCATGTTTTTCTTCTTGTATTTAATGTGTTAAAGTTGTGCATAATATGATGTTCATATGGTGTGTGAAGTTACAAAATTTTGAGTGAAAACGCTTGACTAAATGTAACCCCTAAACTACACCTAAATTACATACTAAGTGCTTGGTGAAATGTCCTAAGAAACTAACATGAAAAGTTGATTAAAGGAAGGTAAAAACTATGAATGAATTTCCTGATTTATGCACTCTAGTTTCGGTCAACAAGGAGGTCAAAATCTGGGTTTCTAAAGTTAAAATAAAACAAGAGAGGTCAATGGGAATTGAACCCAGGACCTCACATGTTAACAAGGCTAAAAACGTGTAGGGGCTAAGGGGAATCGAACCCTTTAGCTACTGGTTTTGCGAGAAAAGAAAAAAAGAAAATGGGGCTGGGGGGAATCGAACTTGGCTACTGTGAGTTCGCGAGAAAAGAAGAAGAAAATGGGGCTGGGGGGAATCAAACCTGGCTACTGTGAGTTCGGGAGAAAAGAAAAGAAAAAAGGGGCTGGGGGATTCGAACACGCGACACTAGAGGAGAAAGAAGTAAAAAGTTTCAAATTTTCCGCTAAAATTAACCTTAGTGAAGTAAGAATAACGTAAGTAGGATTGTCTACGACCTCTGAGAGGTCAACGAAGCCGGTCTCGTCTGGGGTCTAGATTCCGGTAATGACATTTGGTAAGAAAGGGAAGTTGAGTCTGAGGTATATAGGTCCTTATGAGGTCTTACAGCGAGTTGGGAATGTTGCCTATGAACTCAAGTTTCCGAATGACTTGGCTTCAGTTCATCCAGTGTTTCATGTTTCGATGCTTAAAAAGTGTCTAGGTGATCTAGATCCTGCCTGTTGAGGGGTTAGGAGTCGATGAGAACCTTTCTTATGAAGAGGTTCCAGTTGAAATTTTAGATCGCCAAGTGAAGTAGCTAAGGAACAAGGAGGTTGCCACCGTAAAGGTGTCATGGAGGTACCACCCTGTTGAGGGAGCAACATGAGAGGCCGAGGGCGACATGAGGTCCCGTTACCCTCACTTGTTTAGTTCTTGAGGTTAGATATACTCTTCCAAAGTCTGATTTTGTTTACGAAACTCAAAATTTTAGTGCATTAGTCGGTTTTGGTGTTTTAAGTCCATGACTCTGTGTTTTATATTTGAACTATATGAGTTAATATGAGTCCATGATTGCATTCATGTTTATGTTTTTGTATAGCGTTGACATGATTTTTGTGTCACATGAGTTGTGATGTGCATTGAGTTAAAATGATATTGAGAAGGAAGTTCCTCAATCTCAGATATGAAGCTTCAGATAAGCTTTGAGTGATGTGCATAATCCTGAGTAAGTTGTGAATCAGATATTCACAAAGAGTAAAGTTTAAAATATGTTGATGTGTTTTTCGAAAATACCCTCTTTGATATAAAATGATGTGTAGTGCCATTCAGAGACAAATGTTCCTAAGGGGGAGATAATGTAACATTCCAGAAAATGTACTTGTCTAGTTAAGAGTCTATTAAGTTTTAAGAATGTTTATTGGGGTACATAGGCATCCCAATGCCCAATATTGAGTTTTAAGAATGTTTATTGGGCATGTTGGAGAATATTGTCTTAAGGGTGTTAGCCAATTTCTATGTATTAACAAGTAACTTAAAACACACTTTGATGATCAAATGCTCCAATCCAATCTTGTTTAGGAATTGTACCTACAATGAAGACCCTAAGCTAAAATTCATAATTTCTTCGCTTACACACAATAGGTACTAGGCATCCAAGTGTCAAGCCTAGGTACCATAGCACATGATCATTTAAAATGATCATGTAGATTAAGCAGTGCCCAATGACATAATGAGAATTCTTGGGACAAGAAATGAACTTTCCAAGTGCAACTAGAGAGTGCACCGTTAGGAAAGTGCATGGCAACACATGTGCTACCAGCCGAGATACAAGGCGATCATGCCCAACCGATTCGGTTAGGGCGGTTAGGGGGCCGACACGCATCGGGTAAAGCCACGTGGGGCCGAGCTTCCTAACAAATCCTAGGCTCTAACTAACATACATAACTATCTAACTAACCTAGGACTAACTAAAATTAACTAACTAGTGTGCCCGAAATCCTAAGACCTAACCGGGTGACACTAGCCGAGTAGCTAACTAAAGAAACATCCTAGTACCTAACCTAGGATGGTCCACAGGGGTTGGTTATGGTGCTAGTTCCTTAAGGGTACTTTAGTAATTACCCTAGGTCACTTAATTAATTAAATTATCAACTTAATTAATTAATTTAAATTCATGGTTAAACCCGAGACCTTTAGCAAATTTTCTGAATTTGGCTAAGTGAAATGCGCTCCCATTTTTAGTCAATTTCAGAGAGTCATTTTGGTAATTAGCTAATTGATTTATTTAATTAAGTTAATTAGCCTAAGTTGAATTAGTCAATATTAAGTTCCTATGTCTTAGACTCACGTTTATCAAGTATAAACTCACGACTGAAAAACAATGAGCAAATGTAAGAAAAACAGAAAAATACTCTCGGTTCTTCTTAGGCAATTTCAAGGCAATTCTTCAAGATTTTCATGCAAAGAACAGGGTGATCTTCATAGATTAAATTCTACAGTAAGGTATGGGTTTCTCTATTGTATTCCTTTCCCCAGGAGGCTTTACAAACGTTTTGAATTCAAGAAAACCGAAACTAGGGTTGTTCCCAATGAAATTGTCAAATGTTCATCTCCCTAGTTCTCCCTATTTACGATTCTATTAGTATGTATAATGCAAATCTCGAGCATGTTGTTGGTATGTGGTGCTAATTGATTGTTATGTGTAGGTTTCTGTGATTTGATAATGTCGAATGAGACCTATATGTTATATATGTATGATTCGAGTATCATTTACATGAGATAATAAAAGTTGTAATGCCTAATTGTGTTCGAGAAGATGAAATTGTTATAAGTCATTTATGAAATTTAGTTTACTGTTGAAAGGAATGAAGGTTTCGATTAATGTGTGTGTTTTAGTACATATTTTTGTAAGTGTTTGGAATGCAATGTTTCCAAGAAGAAATAAGAATGAGAATCAAAGCTAGTTAATGAATGTTCAATGCCAAATCAACTTTATATCTTGGCCAAACTAAGCACTGAATTGTTCTTATAAGCTAATCAAATGTTAAAAGTTGGCTTGCTTAAAATGATGAGATTACTATAGTATATACATGAAGTTAATTGACTTGGCTAGTGATAGTATCATGACAAGTGTTTAGTGAAAGTTTTGTTTATGCCAGTAAATTGGCCAGCAATATTATTTCGAAAATATGTAATAGAATTGGCCAATGACTAAGTCATACCAATCTTATATGGCAAATGTAAATTATGATGTTTCTTGCAAGGCCAAATACATGTTAAAGTTTGACTTTACAAGATGTAACTCAATGAACTCATAACCTAGGGTATGCCAGTGATTGGGACAAGTCCAAACATACCCTATCTAAATGAACTTGTGAACATAGTAGCACATTGAATAAGTCCTTATATCATTCATAAAGAATGGTACAAGACGACCAAATAACATTGAACAAGATAAGGTGAGTAATGAAATAACTTAAAGCTTATGAGTTATGAAATTGACCTAGAATGGGATGTTAAAGGAAGTGACACAAGTCTCACTTGCACCTAAACAATTATGTTAAAAATACTCACATAAGAGGGTGTTAGAAATCGTGCGACAAGTCTCATTCATACCATAATGATAATATAAGATTTAAGTTCACATTTAGCAAGCATAGAAAGGGATGACAAGTCATCCATTGAGCTAAGCATACCTCATACTAGAAAAAAGCTTCCATAGCATATGAGTCAACTCTAAAAGTTGTAAAGTATAATAAATTGAGCTAAGCATAGATAGACTAGTAATGAGTTTCTGCAAACACATGTAATCCTCAAGAGATGAGACTACCACCAAGGTGGATAAGGGTCTCCAAATTCTCCTAGTCTTTGAACTATGTCGCCAGCATAGATTACTAGCTAGTGCATCCACCTAAGAAAGCTAGGAAGTATTCGGTTTCACTTTGGCTGGTGAACCACCTCTTTTCAGTGTAGGGAAGACACTGAATTTCATGTTAGCTCACATGATCTATGTCGGTTAAATGCTAAACATTTGTTTAAGAAAGTAAGTTAGAAAGAAAGAAAGAACTAGGAATATGAGGGGTGTTCGGACACGATGACCAAAGGGTGAGGTTAGACTAAGTAATGATGTAAGTCATTCTTAGTCATTGCACAGAAAGATACCAATGGAAGTGTTGAAAGAATATCCTAAGTCAACCTAGCATGTTCAAAGTGAACATGAGATCAAAGAAGAAGAAATGTAAGTTCAAAGGGAACTAAGTAAGCAAAACCATAATAATATCAAATCATCAATGTTTGATAAGAATGAAGTTTTAACAGTTATTCGTGTATGCCAATAAAGGGAGCAAAACATAATGACTCATAAATTGGAGTATGAATATATGCCCCAGCATCTTTATATTATGCAAATGATCAAAGAATGGGCTAGCCAATAAAGATTGGCTTATAAACACTTCATGCCCAATTTAACAATAATGGATAGAACAACTTGTGAGTAGGGTAGTCAAATCATTTCCTTAGTATTTCGAATCATTGCACTCGTGAGTAAAACATAGGATCAAAGGAAATCATTGAACTACACAACAAAAAGAAGAAAAGACTAAAAAATAAACTAAGTCTGGGAGAGGGAGCTCTCGGCCTAAGGGGAGCAAAAATAATAAATTTTGCTTGAGTTGTTCTATAATTATGTTCATGATTACAAGGTCTTATGTTCATATAAAAAATGAGTTGTGTGCTTTAAATGCATGCAAATATGTCATATTTATAGCATGATTCATAAATAACGAATTAGGAAAGTGAAGTGACTTCACTTTCAAAAATAAATGGCATGTTGCTATCGGAAGAGCTTTCCTTGATCATGCATAGTCCTTATGTGTTTATGTGCATACACTCATACTTAGTACAGGTGTGTACTAACCCATATACAATTACTATTTTTATAGGTGCAGGTCCTTGAAGAAGATTGAAGATCAATTGAAGGTATTTGGACTAGTACCTCCAGACTTTGGTAGGTCCTCTTTAGTTAGAGGATGCCTACGCTTTTTTCTACTAGCTTTAGTAAATTAGACATAGCTAGTGGATGTTGTCCCTAGTGTTTCCTTTCAAACATTTGTTCAAGCTTTTGTATTAAGGCAGGTTTGGCAACTATTAATGATATTATGAATTCTTCATTTCAATTGTACAATCTGTTAATAGATGGTTGTTTATTTTGGGTTGTTAGTATATCACTCTTATGCAAGAATTATATGAAGTCTAAGTACACTTCAATAAATTTAAAACGTTTTAAATTTTCCGCTAAATTTAACTGTATGATTGTGATGAAAGCTAAGAAGAGGCTTGTCTACAACCTCTGAGAGGTTAAAGACGCCGGTCTCATCTAGGGTGTAGGACCCAGGTGTGAAAAACTTTGTATCAGAACATGAGGTTAAATTACCAAGGAACTAAGGCTCAAAACAACAACGTTGTGTAGTTTCTAGCTTATGGTTGTGAAGTGCACCACAACCATACCTTAGAGACTTAGTGATGTTAAGAATCTTCCCTTCTTCTAGTCTTTATCGTGCTTTGTAGAGTTTTGACATTTTATGTCATTCAAACATCTATCTTCCTTCTTGTGTGTGTGTGTACAAAGATGAACACAAGAAGAAACACAGGCAGGAGAGTTAGAGAAGCAGTTGCTGGGGGAAACCAAGATCCTCCTAAAGCCCCAGCTACTGGAGTGCAAGTGCCTGTCAACCCAGCCGCGTTGACGGATGAAGAAGTGAGAGCAGCACTGGTTCGATGGTCCAAGCCATCACTGCTCAGGCACATGCTATCACAGCCCACGCCACTAGAGAGGGTGCTCCCATAGCTAGCACCATGGCTAGAAGACTAAGAGATTTCACCAGGATGAATCCTCAGTCTACTTTGGGTCCAGAACCAATGAGGATCCCCAGGAGTTTATGGAGGAGGTCCACAAGATTCTCTGTGCTATTGGTGTTAATGACGAGGAGAAGGCTGAGTTGGCTGCATGCCAGCTTAAGGATGTGGCTCAGGTATGGTACAAAATGTGGGTAGATGTCCGACTACCAGTAGAAGTCCCCATCACTTGGGACATTCTCAAGACTGCATTCTTGGAGAGGTTCTTTCCCAAAGAGAAGAGAGAGTCTAAGGTTGAGGAGTTCATCAACCTACGTCAGGGATGTATGTAAGTCAAGTAATACACCTTGAAGTTAGTTGAACTTTCCAAATATGCTTCTTCCCTGATGTTCAGTAGCAGAGATGAGATGAGCAGGTTTTTAACTGGTGTATCGGAGGATCTGGAGGAGGAATGTTGGGCAGCCATGTTGAATGATAACATGGACCTTGCTAGGTTGATGGTACATGCACAGCAGGTGGAGGAGAGCCATAGGAAGAGAGGCCGAGAAGGCAAGAAGCCTAGGCCCTCGAATCAGGATGGTTCTAGCACTGGTAGGAGTTCGTTTGGAGTCCAAGACAGGCCCAAGTTCAAGAAGGGTCAACAGCACTCAGGTAATCCTACTCCTTATAGGAACACTAATGCCAAAGTGGGTAAGTCTGGCCCCAAGAAGGGAAATGATAGAAATGCCCATCGTGACAGAAAGTCGTGTGGTAAGTGTGGCCGTTTGCATGGAGGTGAGTGCATGGTAGGTTATAATACCTGCTATGGGTGCAGCAAGAGTGGGCATATGATCAGGGACTGCCCACATGTGAAGAATCAGGCCAAGGCAGATACTCAGCCTCATCCTAATCCTACTGCTGCAGCCGAGCCTCCCAAGAGGAACATGTTCTATGCTTTGAAAGGTAGAGAGGAGTAGGAGAAGTCAGCTGATGCGGTCACTGGTAGATTGCATGTCTTTTCTTTTCCTCTGTATATATTGTTAGATCCAGGATCCACCTTGTCTTTTGTTACTCCTTTAGTAGCTAGTAAATTTGACTTGCTTCCAGAGATCTTGCATGAACATAGTTAGTACTCCCATAGAAGACAATATTAGAGCTGAAAGAGTATATAGAGATTGCCCAATAATTGTTCTTGATAGAGTTACCTATGCTGACCTAATAGAATTAACCATGCTTGACTTTGATATAATTTTTGGTATGGATTGGCTCCATAAATGCTATGCTACCATAGACTGTCAAAACAGGGTAGTAAGGTTTCAGTTTTCTAATGAGTTAGAGCTTAAATGGGAAGGGCATAGTTCAAATCAAACAGGCCAAATAGTTTCCCATCTTAAAGGCAATTAGATGTTATCTAAGGGGTATTTATACAACTTAGTCAGAGTCAATGACTTAGAACATGAAGTTCCTTCCATAGACTCTGTGTCCATAGTGAATGAGTTTCAAGATGTTTTTCCAGAGGATTTACCAGGAATCCCTCCTGAGTGCGAAATTGACTTTGGTGTTGACTTAGATCAAACACCAAACCAATTTCCATTTCTCATTATAGAATGGCTCCAGCTGAACTCAAAGAGTTGAAGTTGCAGTAAGTAGATCTACTTGATAAGGGCCTCATCCAGCCGAGCATATCCCCATGGGATGCTCCAGTGTTGTTCGTTAAGAAAAAGGATGGAACCCTTAGAATGTGTATCGATTATCGCCAACTCAACAAAGTCACTATAAATAACAAATACCCTCTTCCCAGAATTGATGATCAATTTGATCATCTCCAAGGTTCAAGATTCTTTTCTAAAATAGATCTCCGCTCAGGGTATCACCAGCTTAGAGTTAGACAAGATGACATTCCTAAGATTGCCTACCGTACTAGGTATGGTCATTACGAGTTTCTTGTCATGTCATTTGGTCTCACTAATTTACCAGTTGGGTTTATGGACCTTATGAATAGGGTCTTATGTGAATACCTTGATTCTTTTGTCATAGTATTCATAGATGACATCCTCTTATACTTTAAGACCAGAAAGAGCATGAACAACATTTGAGAATGACATTGCAAGTACTCAGGGAACATCAGTTGTATGCAAAATTCAGCAAATGTGAGTTTTGGTTGAGATCAGTGACCTTGCTTGGTCATGTTGTGTCCGACCAGGGTGTAGAGGTTGATCCGAAAAAGATTGAGTCAGTAAAGAACTTGCCGAGACCCCTCACTCCTACAAACATCCGTAGTTTCTAGGATTTGGCTGGTTACTTTCGCAGGTTTGTTGAGGGCTTTTCCACTATTGCTGCTCCATTGACATCTTTAACAAAGAAGAAGGGGAAGTTTGAGTGGTCTGAAACTTTTTAGAAGAGCTTCCAAGATCTCAAAGACCGACTCACTTCAGCCCCAGTTCTCACATTACCGAGGAGTGGTGAAGGGTATGTGGCGTACTGTTATGCTTCCCGACTAGGTTTGCGATGTGTTCTTATTCAGCATGGCAAGGTGATTGCATATGCATCAAGACAATTGAAAATGCTGGAGAAGAATTACCCTACCCATGATCTTGAGTTAGCTACTGTGGTATTTGCATTAAAACTTTGGTGACATTACTTATATGGTGTACATGTTGACGTATTTACTGAACATAAAAGTCTTCAATATGTTTTTACAAAGAGAGATTGAATCTTCGTCAGAGAAGATGGATAGAACTGCTCAAGGATTATGACATGAGTGTCCAATATCACCCAGGTAAGGCCAATGTAGTGGCCGATGCTTTGAGTTTATTGAGCATGTGCAGTGTGTCTCATATTGATGATGTGAAAAAGGAGTTGGTTAAAGAGGTACACCAATTGGCTAGGTTAGGTGTACGGCTGGTAGATACACCAAGTGGGGGTGTTTCAGTTCATTCCAGTTCTGAATCCTCATTTGTTGTAGATGTTAAATCTAAGCAGCATCTCGACCCAGTACTCATGGAGTTGAAAAACTCAGTGTTGAGTAAGATGAATGAATCATTCTCCCTATGGAGGGATGGTGTGCTTAGATACCAGGGCAGATTGTATCACAACCCAAAAGCATACCCTAGAAGATAGGGTACAATCTTGGATTGTAAACGGCGTCGTCGACCTCTCGGAGGTCTAAGACAAGCCTCTCATATCATTCATTGCATTGGCATAGTAAATTTAGCGGAAAATTTAAAACTTTTCATAGCACATCATATGCTAGAAACATCACATCGTATATATATAAAACATACGTCATAATACATATTTAAACTCTAAGTCTCTTTGCCATCTTAGACTCAATAACTTTAGAATACATTAGGAACACGGCCCATACGACACCTTACATAACTATACAATATTTAAAGACTTCATATTAAAGACATAAGTAGGACATCCTTGAACTTAAGGATTCCTTTCCTTGAGCTTGAGAAAACACCTATCAAGCTTCTCGATCATAGACCTCCTTTAAGCATTACAATACCTACACTTTGTGTAAAAAGTAAAGAAGAATGGGATTAGCACAAGAATGTACTAAGTATGGCAACCATCCAAAAACATGCATTTAAAAGGGACATTTCCTTGAAATCATACTTCATGCCATTTTGAGTAAATCATCATAAAACCTTTGTTAACATCATTTACATCATCCATATACCTCATAGCAACACATTCAAAGGCCAATCATCATATGAAAGCACATATAGAATATAAGTGCACATAAAGGTCACTTTATAGTGAACTCACCCTTCTTAGCATTTAACTCTTTCTTTCAATTCATTAATCTCCTAAATAATCCTTTAGGGATACTTGGTGCAATGCATCACCTTAGGAACATAAGAGAATACCATATATAGTATCTATACAAGACAACACATGCCATCATGGAAGTATAGTACAACATAAACATAGTCAAACCAAGACTACAACATCATACATAAAGGACACATACATAATCATATACATTAGAGAACCTTCCTAAGACTTCCTAAGGAGTCACTTGTGCAATGTCTAGATGGGTTCATTACTTCCACCTATCCTAAGTAACTTACCTTAAGTCCTCCTAGTTAGGATCCTATTCAATTACTTCCATTGTCCATTTTACCTTTAGGGAAACCATAGCCTTAACCGACACTAAGACCATGGGTGCTAATCATGGAATTTGGTGTTGTAGAGCCTTACACCAAAGGAAGGTGTTACTACCTAGCCAAGGTAGAACATTAACATACATGCTAGCATATCAAGCGAATTCACTTTGCTAGATCCTATGTGGCAAGCATAGTTTATGGAACTAAGAGATAGGTATTCCCTCTATATACCATTTGGTAATGGGGCCTCACCTCATGAGATAACATGAGTGAATATTCCTCAAGGAAAGTCAACACTTCATGTAAGTACATAGGTGAGTATTCCTCTAAGGGAAGTCAACACCATATGTAGGTCCATAGGTGATTATTCCTCTAAGGGAAGTCAACACTCTATAAGGGACAAATGGTGAAATATTCCTCTAAGGGAAGTCGACACCATACATAGGTCCATAGGTGATTATTCCTCTAAGGGAAGTCAACACTCTATAAGGGACAAATGGTGAAATATTCCTCTAAGGGAAGTCAACACCTCTCAATGTCAAGTTCACTCGGTGCTAGGCTAAGTTCCCTTTATTGAAAAGCCTTTATTACCTTTGTTTATAAAACATAGTCTTAGGATATTCATCATTCATATGCTTATAGCATATTCAAGCACCTATCTAGTTTTGGAGTATTCTTGGGCCCTCCTAGTTGGACCTCTTCTCCCTAACTAGATCATCCATGTGTGTGAGTGTATATATAGATGTGAGCAAACCTTTCACATAACACATCAAGTCACACATGTTCATATATCAATGCATAAGTCTATAGGCATAACTATATGAGCAATCCTTTCATATAAACCTACTAAGACACTATACACATTCATACTTCATCATATCATATTCATAACATGTTCATATAATCATCCTTCATATGCATAAGAACCAAACCTAGGAACTATCCTATCAAGATATACATGTGCAATGCATAGACAAGGTCCCATACCCTTGTCCATACTAGTACACCTATCAAGTCATCCTAGTAAGGGAATCATACATTCATAAGCATCACCTTAATATGCATAGTAGTAAACACTAGTGAATATGAGAACTACCTTTCATTTAGACCCAGTGACTCATACTACTTGAAATATGCATGTAAGTGAGAGTGTGTGTACATTGACCAATATGATCACATCATGGCTAGCAATATCATCTTAAGTCAGCCACACTATTAGACCACATTATACTTTCAAGCACATAGCACACAACACATAATAGCATAGGAGACAAGGCAATATATACCATGAAATCAATACTCCTAACTTTAGCTATTTACACTTTCATATAAGGAATACATGGGTAGAGGCTATTAACCATTTTAACACATCAATGGCAGCACCTATACAATACCCTAACATGATTATATACATGCTCATACAATCGCCACACTACCTAATTCACAACTAGAATAGGAAAGTAGGCATAAGCTTCTCATAGTATCATTTTAGGCATATGTTCATAAGTTCATCAATTTGCCTTCATGGCCATGGTCAACACATTTACAATAACAGTAAAGTAAACACCGCCACCATAAGTGGACCATACCACACAATGCCATACAAGGCTTCATCAACTTTACTATAAAGAATAGAGAAGTAGGAGAGTAAAGAGAATAAGCAATCTTACCAATTTCTCACCCTTTGATCATCATTGATCAATACACCTTATTCATCATTAAGATACATATATGGCAGTAGCTAAATGTACTTTAAGTATATAATAAACCATGTACAAGCCGCTACAAGATTATACCATAACGTAATACAACATCTCAACATACTAGGAAAGTAGGATAACATTGATCATTAGCTAACTTCCCTTACTTTGATTTTTAGATCATAGTTCATACATATATGATTCTAAGGCAGTAGCTAATTAGGTAAGAAATCAAGCCTAAGTCATGCATCATATAATCACAATTCAAGATCCATCACATACTTAGCTTCTTGACTTCATAACCTAAAGAATCTATACCAATTCATGCAAGACCTTCTTAATTAGATCATTAAGGATTTATACCTATCAAATTCATCCATTACATCACCCTAAAACAGTAGCTAAAGCAGTTCATACATAATCAAAAGTCTACTCAACCGATCTCACAATCGACTTCAAGACAACATGTAGAAACATAGGCTATTCATGCTCAAAACTTCATATATTTATCATCATGAACTACTCATCATCAATTCACCGTTAGTTAATGTAAATAACAATGACCACAAGCCATTCAACATAAAAGAATCACCAATTCATCAAGAACAAGCCATAATCACAAAACCCTTTCAAGAGCTAAACCATTTTTGGAAGGAACATGGGTTCATCATGCAATTGAAGTGAAATCATATTCAAATCATCATATTAATACTAATTCATCATGATTTAATCTTTAGAAACGTTTTGAGAAAGAACTCATGGCTAGATTGGAAGATTGGAAACTTGTTCATAAGATTTCTTTGAAAAACATTGAGAAGAACTCTCCAAGTGAAAGGTTACTTAGAGATGAAGGATCACCATACCTTAATCCTCATGAAGACCCATAAAACTTGATGATTCATCCATGAAAAACCCAGCTTGAATCTGTTCTTGAGCTTCACCAACAATGGTGGTTTTAGAGAGAACATTTTTGGAGAAAAAGGCTTAAAATATGAGAGAGGGTTTGGGAATGGGTTAATCACGTTTTGGAAGGCTTATATACATCTAAAATTACTTAATTAAACCTATTATAGTCAGGTTAGGACGTGGGGTGAATTTACCATTCACCCCTTTAAGAGGCAGCACGCAGGCAGCTAACTAGCAGGCCACCCGCGACGCATGCCTTGACGGGGCGTCATGCCGTCCGTCGCCCATGACTTAGCCAATTTCTTGGCTCACAACCTGTCCAAGGATACCCTCCTTCGACGGGACCTGCTTGACGGCCCGTTGGAGGCCCAACGGTCCATCATTGGGTCTGTCAAGGACACTGCCCAGGCAGTGTATTGGCAGCCTTGGGGTCCTTCTTTTGGGGCCTCTTGTGGGGCCCTTTAGAAGTTGTGTCCGGACGTTTCCAACGCGATTGCAAACCTTAACATGTTATAGACCTACCACATAAGTTTCATCAAAAACAAACACCTACAACACGTCCAAATAGCCTTGACCCCAACATGTCATACGATGAACGTCTTAGGGTCTATCTTTCGAACGCCTTGGACATTCTAGGGCGTTTGACCTCCAAACTTCACGAAACTTCATATAATAACATCAAACATCATTTAAAACCATTTCAAGACTTATTTGACTCAGTTCACACAATTTAGGCATGCATAAACACATGAGGCACATTAGCGACTAATCGTCAAACGTCTTGGACGTCCCTTGACGTTCGACTTCCAAATCACTTCAAACTTTGCACACTGACTCTATATGACATAATAAGGCATTTTAGGACCTTATAACGATAAGACGAACATATTAGGTCTAGACACCTTATCTCATTTTCGAGGTCTTACAATATCCCCCACTTGGGAACATTCGTCCTCGAATGACACTTAGGACTCTTTAATCACATCAATGACTTCAATACACATAAGAGCAGTTCATCACATTTAAAATACCATCAAATCATTTTAGCACTCCATGCACACAAGTAAGCAAAACTTCGATTCACTCACCCTTAATGCATTAATCAAAGAGGCTCTTATCATGTTCATAGGAGGAACATACTTCTCCTAATCATAACATGGTCATTGCACCTTAATTCATCAAGATATCATCTTGCAAGGCCACATATAGGCAGATTTCAACAATACTCAAAACAAGTAGGCATTCATACTTCAATGCACATAGACTTGAGTTAATTGCATTTAACAAAAATCTTCATTAGTTAGACCTAGTACCATGAAGGTCATACTCAACCATACCATGCTTAGTGGTGTCCATGGAGGAATGTCTTGCTCCTCAACACATTACATGTATCATGAGTTCACACCTTAGCAAAGTACAAGGTCAATTTCCTTAAAAATGAGAAATTTCAACTTTCAAGCAAAGTCATGCATATATTTTTCTTCCTAGTGAAGTCTAAATGGCAAGTCACACCAAGTGCATCACAACAAAATAGGAAGTCATTCCACAAATCTCTTTTCTTAACATATTACTCACCCTTAAAGTAAGCCTCATTTTGGAAAAATAGCACAAACCATAGGCACACACGTATACACTTAGCAAAACATGCTTTCACCTTTCAAGAATGAGCCTACAATTTTATATTACAAATCATCAAGTCACTAAATTTTCAAGAGAGTCAACATATTTCATGGTAAAAGAGACTCAACTTCTATTGCAAGGCTAAACAATTTACCCTACAAGTGACTATTTCCAAGTTCTTTGTCTTACCTCATGAAGTCAACTTCACAATTAGCACATTAAAATGCAAGTCAACAAGAGAAAACATGGATTTTATCAAAAATTTCTTTTCATGCCCTTTGGAAAATTCACCATGTCTCTAAGATGATGTCAATTAATTCATACCAATCATATAAAGATCATGCAATTCACACTTTATGCAAGACTATTTTCATGAACAAGCATACTAAGAATTCATATTTTCAAATTCGTGTAAGAATAGAAGAACAATGTAGACAATTTCTACAATCTCACCACTCAAACACCATCCCCCACTTAGGGTAAACCAACTTAAGAGCAACTTAACCCAACATATAGAGGATTTCAAATACAAAACCTTCACATTCCTCTCTTAAAGTGATTACTACTTTAGAGAGAATTTTCATTAGTTCAATTTAACAACTCATTCTTCATAAGCATGCATACTATATTTACAATTCAAGTCTCCATAAAAGACTCCAATTTATACTAGCAACTCATCAAGTATCATTTATATGCAAAGGAAAACAATGCACATTTTTAATCTCATACACTCATAGGATAGCATACCTCCATAGGTAGTCATTAAACAATCCAAGTTCAAATCCAAATATTTGGATACTATCATACAAAATCATATAGGAATACACGATTTAAGAGAAATTACTTTAACCACTATAACTTCTAGCATGCTTCAACTATATCATGACATACATCATCGACATAACATGCTATTTCACCTAGATTTCATATGTTGCCATAATTGGCATCACATCATCCAATAAGAGATATTTCATATAAAGCAAGGTAAGATAACAAATCATAATCCCCATAGAGTTAACATGTGCAATGATCAAGTAAAGCTCCATAACTTCACTAAATCAAGTAACCCAACAAGAACTACAATTAGAACCATACTCCACTCATCCATAACCTTCATGCATGGATAACTCCATATCTTTAGCACACTAGGCTGTTTACATGATTATAAGCATAGAGATCATCTCATAAGCACATTCACATTTATCATCATACACATACATAGTATTACCCTCCTAAGGTCTCCATCAAGGCAAACTAGTGCAAGACATAGGTAGAGTCCCATACCCCTACCTAAGTCTAGTTAACCCTTCAAGTCGCCTTAGTTAGTATATACATCATCAAATAAGAACAAGTGTCACCTTCACACATACTCATTCAAACCATAAAACAAGGATAAGCATTTCAAACTCACCTTTTCTCCCTCAAGCATAGAGTAATATCATCCAAGCAATCACATCTAAAAGACCACCGGACAAGAAAACATAAGAGAGAGATCTTATAGAATTAAGTTCTATGGCACGATATGAGATTGATGAAGAAGGGAAACTCTATCGTCCTATATCCTCTCGTACCATTGAATGTGTCGCGACTCACCACCAATGATACGAGACTCTACTAGACGTGGCAATATGAGACTTTTTAGAACCTAAAACCGCTTTATAAACCTCATGCTCTGATACCAAGTTTGTCACAACCCAAAAGCATACCCTAGAAGATAGGGTACAATCTTGGATTGTAACCGGCGTCGTCGACCTCTCGGAGGTCTAAGACAAGCCTCTCATATCATTCATTGCATTGGCATAGTAAATTTAGCGGAAAATTTAAAACTTTTCATAGCACATCATATGCTAGAAACATCACATCGTATATATATAAAACATAAGTCATAATACATATTTAAACTCTAAGTCTCTTTGCCATCTTAGACTCAATAACTTTAGAATACATTAGGAACACGGCCCATACGACACCTTACATAACTATACAATATTTAAAGACTTCATATTAAAGACATAAGTAGGACATCCTTGAACTTAAGGATTTCCTTTCCTTGAGCTTGAGAAAACACCTATCAAGCTTCTCGATCATAGACCTCCTTTAAGCATTCCAATACCTACACTTTGTGTAAAAAGTAAAGAAGAATGGGATTAGCACAAGAATGTACTAAGTATGGCAACCATGCAAAAACATGCATTTAAAAGGGACATTTCCTTGAAATCATACTTCATGCCATTTTGAGTAAATCATCATAAAACCTTTATCAATATCATTTACATCATCCATATACCTCATAGCAACACATTCAAAGGCCAATCATCATATGAAAGCACATGTAGAATATAAGTGCACATAAAGGTCACTTTATAGTGAACTCACCCTTCTTAGCATTTAACTCTTTCTTTCAATTCATTAATCTCCTAAATAATCCTTTAGGGATACTTGGTACAATGCATCACCTTAGGAACATAAGAGAATACCATATATAGTATCTATACAAGACAACACATGCCATCATGGAAGTATAGTACAACATAAACATAGTCAAACCAAGACTACAACATCATACATAAAGGACACATACATAATCATATACATTAGAGAACCTTCCTAAGACTTCCTAAGGAGTCACTTGTGCAATGTCTAGATGGGTTCATTACTTCCACCTATCCTAAGTAACTTATCTTAAGTCCTCCTAGTTAGGATCCTATTCAATTACTTCCATTGTCCATTTTACCTTTTGGGAAACCTTAGCCTTACCCGAAACTAAGACCATGGGTGCTAATCATGGAATTTGGTGTTGTAGAGCCTTACACCAAAGGAAGGTGTTACTACCTAGCCAAGGTAGAACATTAACATACATGCTAGCATATCAAGCGAATTCACTTTGCTAGATCCTATGTGGCAAGCATAGTTTATGGAACTAAGAGATAGGTATTCCCTCTATATACCATTTGGTAATGGGGCCTCACCTCATGAGATAACATGAGTTAATATTCCTCAAGGAAAGTCAACACTTTATGTAAGTACATAGGTGAGTATTCCTCTAAGGGAAGTCGACACCATACGTAGGTCCATAGGTGATTATTCCTCTAATGGAAGTCAACACTCTATAAGGGACAAATGGTGAAATATTCCTCTAAGGGAAGTCGACACCATACGTAGGTCCATAGGTGATTATTCCTCTAAGGGAAGTCAACACTCTATAAGGGACAAATGGTGAAATATTCCTCTAAGGGAAGTCAACACCTCTCAATGTCAAGTTCACTCGGTGCTAGGCTAAGTTCCCTTTATTGAAAAGCCTTTATTACCTTTGTTTATAAAACATAGTCTTAGGATATTCATCATTCATATGCTTATAGCATATTCAAGCACCTATCTAGTTTTGGAGTATTCTTGGGCCCTCCTAGTGGGACCTCTTCTCCCTAACTAGATCATCCATGTGTATGAGTGTATATATAGATGTGAGCAAACCTTTCACATAACACATCAAGTCACACATGTTCATATATCGATGCATAAGTCTATAGGCATAACTATATGAGCAATCCTTTCATATAAACCTACTAAGACACTATACACATTCATACTTCATCATATCATATTCATAACATGTTCATATAATCATCCTTCATATGCATAAGAACCAAACCTAGGAACTATCCTATCAAGATATACATGTGCAATGCATAGACAAGGTCCCATACCCATGTCCATACTAATACCCATGTCCATACTAGTACACCTATCAAGTCATCCTAGTAAGGGAATCATACATTCATAAGCATCACCTTAAAATGCATAGTAGTAAACACTAGTGAATATGAGAACTACCTTTCATTTAGACCCAGTGACTCATACTACTTGAAATATGCATGTAAGTGAGAGTGTGTGTACATTGACCAATATGATCACATCATGGCTAGCAATATCATCTTAAGTCAGCCACACTATTAGACCACATTATACTTTCAAGCACATAGCACACAACACATAATAGCATAGGAGACAAGGCAATATATACCATGAAATCAATACTCCTAACTTTAGCTATTTACACTTTCATATAAGGAATACATGGGTAGAGGCTATTAACCTTTTTAACACATCAATGGCAGCACCTATACAATACCCTAACATGATTATATACATGCTCATACAATAGCCACACTACCTAATTCACAACTAGAATATGAAAGTAGGCATAAACTTCTCATAGTATCATTTTAGGCATATGTTCATAAGTTCATCAATTTGCCTTCATGGCCATGGTCAACACATTTACAATAACAGTAAAGTAAACACCGCCACCATAAGTGGACCATACCACACAATGCCATACAAGGCTTCATCAACTTTACTATAAAGAATAGAGAAGTAGGAGAGTAAAGAGAATAAGCAATCTTACCAATTTCTCACCCTTTGATCATCATTGATCAATACACCTTATTCATCATTAAGATACATATATGGCAGTAGCTAAATGTACTTTAAGTATATAATAAACCATGTACAAGCCGCTACAAGATTATACCATAACGTTAATACAACATCTCAACATACTAGGAAAGTAGGATAACATTGATCATTAGCTAAATTCCCTTACTTTGATTTTTAGATCATAGATCATACATATATGATTCTAAGGCAGTAGCTAATTAGGTAAGAAATCAAGCCTAAGTCATGCATCATATAATCACAATTCAAGATCCATCACATACTTAGCTTCTTGACTTCATAACCTAAAGAATCTATACCAATTCATGCAAGACCTTCTTAATTAGATCATTAAGGATTTATACCTATCAAATTCATCCATTACATAACCCTAAAACAGTAGCTAAAGCAGTTCATACATAATCAAAACTCTACTCAACCGATCTCACAATCGACTTCAAGACAACATGTAGAAACATAGGCTATTCATGCTCAAAACTTCATATATTTATCATCATGAACTACTCATCATCAATTCACCGTTATTTAATGTAAATAACAATGACCACAAGCCATTCAACATAAAAGAATCACCAATTCATCAAGAACAAGCCATAATCACAAAACCCTTTCAAGAGCTAAACCATTTTTGGAAGGAACATGGGTTCATCATGCAATTGAAGTGAAATCATATTCAAATCATCATATTAATACTAATTCATCATGATTTAATCTTTAGAAATGTTTTGAGAAAGAACCCATGGCTAGATTGGAAGATTGGAAACTTGTTCATAAGATTTCTTTGAAAAACATTGAGAAGAACTCTCCAAGTGAAAGGTTACTTAGAGATGAAGGATCACCATACCTTAATCTTCATGAAGACCCATAAAACTTCATGATTCATCCATGAAAAACCCAGATTGAATCTGTTCTTGAACTTCACCAACAATGGTGGTTTTAGAGAGAACATTTTTGGAGAAAAAGGCTTAAAATATGAAAGAGGGTTTGGGAATGGGTTAATCACGTTTTGGAAGGCTTATATACATCTAAAATTACTTAATTAAACCTATTATAGTCAGGTTAGGACGTGGGGTGAATTTACCATTCACCCCTTTAAGAGGCAGCACGCATGCAGCTAACTAGCAGGCCACCCGCGACGCATGCCTTGACGGGGCGTCATGGGCTTGACGGGGCGTCATGCCCTCCGTCGCCCATGACTTAGCCAATTTCTTGGCTCACAACCTGCCCAAGGATACCCTCCTTCGACGGGACCTGCTTGACGGCCCGTTGGAGGCCCAACGGTCCGTCATTGGGTCCGTCAAGGACACTGCCCAGGCAGTGTATTGGCAGCCTTGGGGTCCTTCTTTTGGGGCCTCTTGTGGGGCCCTTTAGAAGTCGTACCCGGACGTTTCCAATGCAATTGGAAACCTTAACATGTTATAGACCTACCACATAAGTTTCATCCAAAACAAACACCTACAAGACGTCCAAATAGCCTTGACCCCAACATGTCATACGATGAACGTCTTAGGGTCTATCTTTCGAACGCCTTGGACGTTCTAGGGCGTTTGACCTCCAAACTTCACGAAACTTCATATAATAACATCAAACATCATTTAAAACCATTTCAAGACTTATTTGACTCAGTTCACACAATTTAGGCATGCATACACACATGAGGCACATTAGCGACTAATCGTCGAACGTCTTGGACGTCCCTTGACGTTCGACTTCCAAATCACTTCAAACTTTGTACACTGACTCTATATGACATAATAAGGCATTTTAGGACCTTATAACGATAAGACGAACATATTAGGTCTAGACACCTTATCTCATTTTCGAGGTCTTACAAGTGTGTGCCCAATATTGATAATCTGAGACCTAATATTATTGCAGAGGCTCATGGCTCCAGGTATCCAGGTATTCCATTTATCCAGGTTCCACCAAGATGTATCATGATATCAAGGAGATCTATTGGTGGGAAGGTATAAAGCGATATATTTCTAAGTTTGTGGCGGAGTTCCCCAATTGCCAACAGGTTAGGGACGAACACCTTAAGCCTGGAGGTCTTACCCAGTCGATTGAGATCCCAACATGGAAGTGGGAGGCTATTAATATGGAGTTTGTGGTTGGTATGCCCATGACCAGGAAACTGCATGATTCCATTTGGGTCATTGTTGATAGGATGACTAAGTCTGCTCACTTCATTCCTGTGAAATCTACTTACAGGACCGAAGATTATGTCAAGATGTATATTGATGAGGTAGCATGGGATCCCTTTATCTATCATTTCGGATAGGGGAGCAAGTTCACTTCTCACTTTTGGAGATCTTTCCAAAATAGCTTGAGTACACAGGTGAAGCTCAATACTGTTTTTCATCCTCAGACGGATGGACAAGAAGAGTATACCACTCAAACCCTTGAATACATGCTGAGAGAATGTGTTATTGACTTCAAGGGGAGTTGGCATGATCACTTGCCACTGATTGAGTTCTCTTATAAGAATAGCTACCATTCTAGTATTGGGATGGCACCTTTTGAAGAACTGTATGGCAGAAGATGTAGGTCCCCAGTTGGGTGGTTTGAGGTAGGAGAGTTTTCCATCCTTGGCCCAGAGATCATACATGAGGCTGTGGAAAAAGTGAGAATGATCAGGGATAAATTGGCAACTGCTTTAAGTCGTCAAAATTCCTATACTGATAATAGGAAGATGGCTCTTGAATTCGAGGTAGGTGATTAAGTCTAACTGAAGATATCACCCATGAAAGGGGTGATGAGCTTTGGTAAGAAAGGGAAGTTGAGTCCGAGGTATATAGGTCCTTATGAGGTCTTACAGCGAGCACATAATGTTTCCTATGAATTGAAGTTACCAAATGACTTGACTTCTGTTCATCTAGTGTTTCATGTTTCGATGTTTAAAAAGTGTCTAGGTGATCCAGCATCCATCCTGCCTGTTGAGGGGTTAGGAGTCCATGAGAACCTTTCTTATGAAGAGGTTCCAGTTGAAATTTTAGATCGCCAAGTGAAGCAGTTGAGGAAAATGAAGGTAGCCACCGTAAAGGTATTATAGAGGAACCACCTTGTTGAGGGAGCAACAAGGGAGGCCGAGGCCGACATGAGATCCCTTTACCCTCACTTGTATAGTTCTTGAAATTAGATATACTCTTCCTAAGTCTGATTTTGTTTATGAAACTCCGTATTTTAGTGCATTAGTCGGTTTTGGTGTTTTAATCCAATAATTGTGTGTTATAAACTTGCACTATGTGAGTTAATATGAGTTCATGCTTGCATTTATGTTGTTGTTTTTGTATAGTGTTGACATGATTTTTGTGTCGCATGAGTTGTGATGTGCATTGAGTTAAAGTTAGATTGAGAAGGAAGTTCCTCAATCTCGATATGAAGCTTCAGATAAGCTTTGAGTGATGTGCATCATCTAATGTAATTTGTGAATAATATATTCACAAAGAGTAAAGTTTCAAGTATGTTGATGTGTTTTTCGAAAATACCCTCTTTAATTAAAAATGATGTGTAGTGTCATTCGGGGACGAATGTTCCTAAGGGGGGGGGGGAGGATAATGTAAGATTCCAGAAAATGTACTTGTCTAGTGAAGAGTCTATTAGGTTTTAAGAATATGTATTGGGGTACATAGGCATCCCAATGCCCAATATTGAGTAATATTGGGCATGTTAGAGAATATTGGCTTAAGGGTGTTAGCCAATTTCTATGTATTAACAAGTAACTTAAAATACACTCTGATGTTCAAATGCTCCAATCCAAGCTTGTTTAGGAATTCTACCTGCAATGAAGACCCTAAGATAAAAAATTTAATTTCTTCGCTTACACACAATAGGTACGAGGCATCCAAGTGTCAAGCCTAGGTACCATAGCACATTATCATTTAAAATGATCATGTTGATTAAGCAGTGACCAAGGACATAGTGAGGATTCTTGGGACAAGAAGTGAACTTTCCAAATGCAACTACAGAGTGCACGGCAACACATGTGCAAGCACATGTGCTACCAGCTGAGAGACAAAGCGACCAAGCCCAACCGATTCGGTTAGGGCGGTTAGAGGGCCGGCATGCATCGAGTCAATCCACGTGGGGCCGAGCTTCCTAACCAAAATTAGGCTCTAACTAACTTACCTAACTAGCTAACTAACCTAGGAATAACTAAAATGAACTAACTAGTGTTCCCTAAATCCTAAGACCTAACCGGGTGACACTAGCCGAGTAGCTAACTAAAGAAACATCCTAGTACCTAACCTAGGATGGTCCAAAGGGGTTGGTTATGGTCCTAGTGACTTAGGGGTACTTTAGTAATTACCCTAGGTCACTTAATTAATTAAATTAGCAACTTAATTAATTAATTTAAATTCATTGTCAAACCCAAGACCCTTAGCAAAATTTCAGAATTTGGCTAAGTCAAATGCTCTCCTATTTTTAGTCAATTTATGAGGGGTGTTTTGGTAGTTAGCTAATTGATTTATTTAATTAAGTTAATTAGCTAAGTTGAATTAGTCAATATTCAGTTCCTTAGACTTAGACTCACGTTTATCCAGTAGAAACTCATGACTGAAAAACAGTGAGCAAACGTAACAAAAACATAAAAATACTCTCGATTCTCCTTAGGCGATTTCAAGGAAATTCTTCAAGATTTTCGTGCAAAGAATAGGGTGATATTTGTATATTAAATTCTACAGTAAGGTATGGGTTTCTCTCTTGAATTACTTTCCCCAGGAGGCTTTTCATATGTTTTGAACTCAAGAAAACCGAAACTAGGGTTGTGTCCAATGAAATTGTCGAATGTTCATCTCCCTAGTTCTCCCTATATCAGATTCTAGTAGTATGTATAATTCAAATCTCTAGCAGGTTATTGGTATGTGGTGCTAATTGATCATTATGTGTAGGTTTATGTGATTTGATAATGTCGAATGAGACTTATAGGTTAGATCCGTATGATTAGAGTATCATTTACATGAGATAAGAAATGTTGTAATGCCTAATTGTGTCCGAGAAGATGAAATTGTTATAAGTCATTATGAAATTCAGTTTACTGTTGAAAGGAATGAAGGTTTCGATTACTGTGTGTGTTTACAGTAGATATGTTTGTAAGTGTTTGGAATGCAATGTATCCAAGAAGAAATAAGAATGAGAATCGAAGCTAGTTAATGAATCTTCAATGCCAAATCAACTTTATAGCTTGGACAAACTAAGCACTGAATTGTTCCTATAATCTAATCAAATGTTAAAAGTTGGCTTGCTTAAAATGATGAGATTACTATAGTATATACATGAAGTTAATTGACTTGGCTAATGATAATATCCTGACACGTGTTTAGTGAATGTTTGGTTTATGCCAGTAAATTGGCCAGCAATATTATTTCCAAAATATGTAATAGAATTGGACAATGACTAAGTCATACCAATCTTATATGGCCAATGTAAATTTTGATGTTTCTTGTAAGGACAAATACATGTTAAAGATTGACTTGACAAGATGTAACTCAATGAACTCATAACCCTGGGTATGCCAATGATTGGGACAAGTCCCAACATAGCCTATCTGAATGAACTTGTGAACGTAGTAACACATTGAATAAGTCCTTATATCTTTCATAAAGACTGGTACAATACTACCAAATAACATTGAAAAAGATAAGGTGAGTAATGAAATAACTAAAAGCTTATGAGTTATGAAATTGACCTAGAATGGGGTGTTAAGCTCACTTGCACCTAAACAGTTATGTTAAAGATACTCACATAAGAGGGTGTTAGAAATCCTGAGACAAGTCTCATTCACACCATAATGATAATGTAAGATTTAAGTTCACATTCATCAAGCATAGAAAGGGATGACAAGTCGTTGAGCTAAGCATACCTCATACTAGAAGAAAGCTTCCATAGTGTATGAGTCAACTCTAAAAGTTGTAAAGTATAATAAATTGAGCTAAGCACCGATAGACTAGTAATAAGCCTGTTCAAACACATGTAAGCCTCATGATATGAGACTACCACCAAGGTGGATAAGGATCTCCAAATTTTCCTAATCTTTGAACTATGTCGGCAGCATAGATTACTAGCTAGTGGATCCACCTAACAAAGCTAGTAAGTATTCGATTTCACTTTGGCGGTGAACCACCTCTTTTCAATGTGGGGAAGACACTAGATTTCATATTATCTCACATGATCTATGACGGTTAAATGCTAAAGATTTCTTTAAGAAAGAAAGAAAGAAAGAACTAGGAAGATGAGGGGTGTTCGGATAGGATGACCAAAGGGTGAGGTTATACTAAGTAATGATGTAAGTCCTTCTTAGTAATTGCAGAGAAAGATCCCAATGGAAGTCTTAGAATAATATCCTAAGTCAACCTATCATGTTCAAAGTGAACATGAGATCAAAGAAGAAGAAATGTAAGTTCAAAGTGAATTAAGTAAGCAAAAGCATAAGAATATCAAATAATTAGTGTTTGATAAGAATGAAGTTTTAACAGTTATTGGTTAATGCCAATAAAGGGAGCAAAACATAATGACTCATTAATTGGAGTATGAATATATACCCCATTATCTTTATATTATGCAAATGATCAAAGAATGGGCATAGCCAATAAAGATTGGCTTATAAAGACTTCATGCCCAATTTAACAATAATGGAAAGAACAACTTACTAGTAGGGTAGTCAAATCATTTCCTTAGTCTTTTGAATCATTTCACTAGTATGTAAAACATAGGATCAAAGGAGATCATTGAACTACACAACAAAAAGAAGAAAAGACTAAAAAATAAACTAAATCTTGGAGAGGGAGCTCTCGGCCTAAGGGGAGCAAAAATATTAAATTTTGCTTGAGTTGTTTTAAAATTATGTTCATGATTCCAAGGTATTATGTTCATATAGAAAATGAGTCGTGTCCTTAAATTCATGAAAATATGTCATATTTATAGCATGATTTATAAATTACGAATTAGGAAAGTGTAGTGAATTCACTTTACAAAAAAAATGGCATGTTGCTATAGGAAGAGCTTTCCTTTATAATGCATAGTCCTTATGTGTTTATGTGCATACACCCATACTTAGTAAAAGTGTGTAGTAACCCATATACAATTACTATTTTTATAGGTGCAGGTTCTTGAAGAAGATTGAAGATCAGTTGAAACTGTTTGGACTAGTACCTCTAGACTTTGGTAGGTCCTCTTGAGTTAGAGGATGCCTACGCTTTATTTTATAAATTTAGTACATTAGACATAGGTAGTGGATGTTGTCCCTAGCGTTTCCTTTCCAACATTTGTTCAAGCTTTTGTATTAAGGCCGGTTTGGCAACTATTAATGATATTATGAGTTCTTCATTTGAATTGTTCAATCTGTTAATAGATGGTTGTTTATTTTGAACTGTTAGTATATAACTCTTATGCAAGAATTATATGAATTTTAAGTACACTTTAGTAAATTTAAAAAGTTTTAAATTTTTCGCTAAATTTAACTGTATGATTATGATAAAAGCTAAGAAGAGGCTTGTCTGCGACCTCTGAGAAGTTAACGACGCCGGTCTCATCTAGGGTCTAGGACCCGGGTGTGACACAAAAGAATTCTAAGTTCGAATTGTCAGATGCATGTGAGAAAAATATTCAATTGTTGAAAGACAAGCTTACCTCCAATCAGGTATTGGCCTTGCCTGAGGGCCCTAAAGGTTTTGTGATATATTGTGATGCTTCTCGAATAGGTTTGGGGTGTGTCCTCATGCAACATGAGAAGATTATAGCATATTCTTCTAGGCAACTCAAGGTTCATTAGAAGAATTATCCAAATCAGGACCTTGAACTAGCGGCGGTCGTATTCGATTTGAAATTATGGTGACACTACCTATACAGGGTACATGTAGATGTGTTCACCGACCAAAAGAATCTTCAATATGTCTTCACCCAAAAGGAGTTGAACCTCCGGCAAAGAATGTGTTTGGAACTTTTGAAGGACTATGACATGAGTGTCCTCTACCACCCCAGAAAGGCAAATGATGTGGCTGATGCCTTGAGTCGAATGACTATGGGTAGTATGGCTCATGTTGAAGAGGGTAAGAAATAACTAGTGAAGGATGTTCATAGGTTATCCTGGATGGGTGTTCGGTTGGAAGATTCTCGGAAAGGTTTTTTTATGGTTTATCATAACTTTTAGTCGTCTCTAGTGGTTAAGGTGAAGTCTAAGCAATATCTTGATCTTGTATTGATGGAGTTAAAGGAACCGGTTCTAAGAAAGGTCAATGAGTCTTTTTTACAAGGAGGATATGGTGTGCTTAGGTACAAAGGAAGGTTATGTGTACCGAATGCTGATGATTTGAGAAGAAAGATTGAAGAAGAAGCACATGGCTCCCGTTATTATATTCATCCAAGTGCCACAAAAATGTATCAATACCTTCAAGAGGTCTATTCGTGGGAAGGTTTAAAAGTGGATGTAGCAGAGTTTGTGGCTAAGTGTCCAAATTGTCAACAGGTTAAGGCCAAACATCGAATGATGGGAAGTTAGACCCAAATAATGGATGTTCCTACTTGGAAGTGCGAAGACATTAATATGGACTCCGTAGTAGGTTTGCCTCTATCACGTAGGAAAAATTACTCAATATGGGTTATTGTGAATACGTTGACGAAATCTTTCCACTTTATCCTCGTCAAAGTCTACTTATTCGGCTGAAGAATATGGAAAAATAAACATTAAGAAGGTTATGAGCCTTCATGAGATCCCTTTCTCCATCATTTTGGATGGAACCAATTCAAGTATCATTTTTAGAGGTCTTTTCAAAAGGAGTTAGGTACTCAAGTGAAACTTAACAACGCTTTTCATCCTCAAACGGATGGTCAAGCAGAGTGTACCATTCAAACTCTTGAAAATATGTTAAGATCATCTGTAATTGATTTCAAGGGAAATTGGGATGATCACCTACCGTTGAGTGAGTTCTCTTATAATAATAGCTATCATTCTAGTATTTCTATGGCACCTTTTGAAGCACTCAATTGTAGGAGATATAGGTCTCCGGTTGGGTGGTTTCAGGTTGGTGAGTCTTCACTCCTTAGTCCCCAGATAATCCTTGAGGCTATAGAGAAGGTCAGGGTGATAAGAGATAAGTTGAAAACAGCCTATAGTCGGTAAAAATGTTATGCCGACAATAGAAGAAGAGACCTTGAATTTGAAGTAGGTGACTGGATCTACTTTAATATTTCACCCATGAAAGGGGTGATGAGAGTCGATAAGCAAGGGAAGCTTAGTCCCCGGTATGTGGGTCCTTATGCGGTAAACGGGTCAGAAAAGTTGATTATGAGTTGAAATTACCTAATGAGCTAGCTTTGGTTCATCTGGTATTTCATGTTTCCATGCTCAAGAAATGTATAGGCGACCCGATGTCTATTCTCCCTAATAAAGAGTTAGGGGTGTATGAGAACCTTTCTTATGAAGTGGTTCTATTTGAGATCCAAGATAGTCAAGTCAAAAAGTTGAGGAACAAAGAGGTGTCCTTTGTAAAAGTCTTATGGAGAAACCATATAGTTGAGGGTGCAACATGGGAGTCCGAGACTGACATGAAGTCCCGCTATCCTCATCTTTTTCCTCTTTAAGGTTAGTAGTTCCTCATAAAATTAAAACCATGAATAATGTGAGTTGATTTGTTTTCTAAGTATGTGCATGTTTCTGGAAAGGTTTATTCCAAAAAGAATTTTCATGAAAAAGGATTTTTTGATTTACTTGCACTTATATGAGTTGTGTATTTTGCATTCTTGAGATTG
The DNA here is from genome assembly GCA_016801875.1 of Solanum sitiens. Lineage (NCBI taxonomy): Eukaryota > Viridiplantae > Streptophyta > Magnoliopsida > Solanales > Solanaceae > Solanum > Solanum sitiens. The sequence goes on from JABWTJ010000420.1 coordinate 75,887, forward strand.
TAGTGCTTTGATATGGTCTTGAGAAGAAAATTAGTATGGTAACTCTTTGGTGTCATTTGAGCTTATGTTTACATTGAGAAGGTAGTTCCTCATTAGGTGTTATGAAATGTTGAGCTCTTATATGCTGTGAATTGAGTTTCTATGTGTAATGTCATGTTTGTGTGTTAAATGGAGTTGCGAAGTAATCCCATGAGTTGTGACTCATTATGATTTTATGATAATGTTTGTCGGGATACTAGTATTGAGTCTATCCTTTCGCTACAAAAAGATTTAACTGTTGTTCGGGCACGAATGTTCTTAATAGGGGATAATGTAATACTCCGGAAGTTCATAACTTAGTCTATCGACTCACATGATGAACCAAGACTTCAAACACTGTTTTAAGCCTAATTTAATGTATTGAAACTAATTCGGAAGTGTTAGATTCAAAACGTCATGAAACGACCATGATGTCTGGAGAATTCTGAAATTTGTGCTAGTGCGCCTTGGCATGTTTCATAATGTTTTAAGAGTCAGAATTTAGTGAAAATTTGTGAAAAGGTGTTAAATACATATAAGAGTGTGCTTACGGTCGAAATGTTTGGGTACGACTCACCAAGGACCATCCTAAGGGTTCTTGGAGAGGACCCTTCCATTTGAACCAAAACTGTCAAAATTGCCAATGGCAGTCTACGAACCAATCGACGAGCCGTCGATGGTGGTCGTTGGTTAGGACTTAGCCACATTTTGAGAAGGCCTCAAAACACCCCTCTCTGACATAAACAACGGTTACCAGTACGGGCCGTCGTTGTATCTACGGGACGTCGTCGTGGCTTCATTGGTTGGGGTCAATTTCACTACAAACTTCTACATTTAAGTGGGTTGGTTAGTTAGTTAGTTAATTAATTAATTAAGGGTTAAGGTGTGGTTAATTGAGTTATTTAAATTACTATAGAAGTTAACATAAGTGTAAAATCAACTTAACACTCCATTATTCCCAAACCGAATTCTCTCCAACTTCTCTCTACGTTCTCCCGCTTTTACCAATGACCACCATTGAAGAGAAAAAGAAGAACTCAAGATAGAGCTCTTAAGATTAGTCCTTTCTCAATTGAATTTCGTGCAATATCATCAAATAAGGTATGGGGATATTGATTCATGGACTAGTTTCTCCATGAAGCCCTTTAAAACTTCTAATTTTGAAATCTACATTTTGACAAAAAACTAGGGCTTTGTAATCTAGCCATGGGTTCACTCTTAAATCTTTTTATTTATGTTATATGCCTTGTATTATGATTATATTGGGATAAATTGATTATTTCGATTGTGAAAAATCTCCCAAGAACCCATGTACCCCCATAACCCAACTTTCATGAATGTTGTTGGAAGAATTGAGTAATTATGAACATGATGTATTGTAATTTATGATTATCTAGTTATATAATCTTGTCTTCCATGGATATTATGATTTGAATAAGTGTCATTATAATTATTCATTCCTAACCTTGAAAAGAGGGTAAATTCTTGGGTCGTTTATGTGATGAAGAATATTGTGCATAGACTTTGTACTTGCAATTTGTATGGCTTATGGAAGGATACAAGAAAGGTAATTGGGATGTTTTGCATTATCTTGAACCTTATCAATTGTGTAGTACTAATTATTAATAATGAAGTTGGTGTCTTGTGTTTATTGAGAGTATAATTCTCATGAAAACACCATAATAGAGATTATGAAAGTACTACTCACATATTTATGAGGATACTAGGGTTAAAGTACATTCTCACTTAATGAATCAAAGAGCTCTATGTAAAATTGTACTGAATGATGATAAATTACTCCTCACACATGTAGATAAATTAAAATAGAAATGGTAGTAAGTTACAAAATATAATTAGCACCAAGACGATATGGTTAATGAGGAAAAGACCCTCCGGTTAATGCAAGAGGCCAGGTCTTTCTTGTGATACTCATGAGATGGGGACTCTCCCACTAATGCAATATGTTGGGTCATTAGAAGCATGTCACATATGGAGAGCACCCCCGAGACATAACCGTCGTCGTCTTCTTGGAGAGGACTAAGACTATCCTCTTAGATATCATCATTACATTCATAGGTTAAAAAGTGCGGAAAATTAAAACTTTTCATCTACATCTAATTCATGAGGTTCACTAAGACCTATAACTTTCACATAATATATTCAAAGCGAGTTTACTTAGACTCCTCGTGTAAGAAGATTACATAGTCTTCTACTTTTATGCCACATATAGATAACATACATAATATAGTATTAATAAGGATGTCTCATATTAAACCATCTAAATGTAATAGAACAATATGGGCATATCCATTAGACAAATGTATAAATGTCACTTAGGGCTTACAACAATACCTTGAAACAACAAGAGTGAAATGATCGTATTCTACCTAGACATTGCACCCTTAGGCTTCGAAGATGTTAGTGAGAGTCCCTAGGTCTTCTCCAAGACCATTACATGAGTGTCCTCTATGTGATGAATGTCTCCTAATGAACTAATCACAATAATGACTTATGTTAGAAAGCATGTAAATCAATGAGTACCTAATCTAGATTGACTTTAAGAATTTCCTAGTTAAAGTGTGAAGGGGGAATAAGGTATGGTCTCTTTATGTCTTATCGAAGGAAGTCTTGAGAATGAATCTAGTTAGAGAAGTTGGTTGATACTTTAGACATGATCCAAACATTGGAAGTCTTAAGAATTATTTAGGAAACGTTGAAGAGGGTGAATGGGTGTTCTGTTCTATGAGTACTTTAGTAAATCTTTTGATAGCCTTGGTAAGTAGAATATCATATTATACATGTTATGTGTTTTGGTGTCTTATAAATGTATGTGTCTCATTATAAGTAGTCTTGATGATCATTTAGGCATGCTTAAAGAGGGTGTATGGGCGGTCTCTCTTTGTATCACTTAAGTGAGTCTTAGGATAACTTTTAGTGGGCAATTTCATGTAGAAAGTGACTCAATGTGAAGTTAAAGAACTTCACTGTGACAGTGAAGGAATTCACTGTGACAGTGAATTAGCTCACTGTAAAGTCTTCCCTAAAAATTTGATAAATTGTCTATTTGATTTCGTATGCGTTTATAAAGTGTTAAAGGTTTTTATTATGCTATTATTATGATATCTAAATCAAAAGATACATATTTCCAATAAATATCCATTTTCATAATTTTTATGCATTATGCCATACTTAGTATATGTGTTTGTACTAATTCCATATATATTTCCATTTCTATAGTGGTAGTTAAAGAGCATTGGGAAGCAAGGCTTGGACTATAGAATCATTCAAGTGAAGTTTAAGTATATCCTCTCTTGATTCGAGGGCATAGTTATCTTAGTTTCTTTTTATATTGAAGTATTGTAACAGACTAAGTATTTCAATATTTTGATGTATGGGCCGTTTCCCAAGTATTCTCGTGTCTAAGCTTTGATGAGATTAAACTTAGTATTTACTATGATTTCTAATGAAAGATGTTATTAAAGATATTCTAATGTTTTGTGAAAAGTTTTAATTCCACAATACTTTTTATTATGTATATGCGATGAAACGATACGAAAGGGCTTATACAAGACCTCCGATAGGTCAAGTACGCAGGTTGCGACCTAAGAATACCCAAACTTCTAGGGTATACACGCGGGTCGTGACAAACGTTGTATCAGAGCATAGGATATGAAAGTAGTATTAAGAATCAAAAAGTCTCATCAAGTCACGTCTAGTAGAGTCTTGTTCATTGGTTGCAGTCGCGACACACCCATGAACGAGAGGCTATCGGATGATAGAGTTTCCTTTCTTTCTCTACTCTGGTGTCGTGCCGTAGATTAAAATTTATGAGTATCCTTCTTAATGTGTTTCCTTGTATTTCTAGGAGATTAATACTAGAAGGATGGCCGCTAGAAGGTTGGAAGAGGGAAGGGTGAATGAGGAAATTCATCCTCAAGTTAAGCAAGTAGAGCAAGTTCATCAAGATGGACAAGGAGTCCAAGGTGCTCAAGATGCTCAAGTTCCTCCCCAAGGTGATCAAGTGTCTATTGTGGAAGTAGGTAATGACGTTCCAGTGGTTCCCCCAGAATTGTCTAACAGAGAGATTAGAGAGGTTTTGCTTGCTTTAGCTCGAGCCATGACTACTCAAGTGAATAGGAGTATGGAGCCTATGGTGAATGTTGTGGAGAGCTCTATGTCCTCTAGGTTGAGAGATTTGTGAGGATGAATCCTCCTATCTTTCTTGGCTCTAAGGTGGGAGAGGACCCCCAAGAGTTTCTTGATAGTGTGTACATGGTTTTGAATGCTATGGGGGTTAATTCTAGGGAAAAGATAGAGTTAGCTTCGTATCAAATGAGGGATGTTGATCAAGTGTGGTACACTCAATGGAAGGATAATAGGCTGATTGTGTCGGGTCCTATTGAGTGGGAAGAATTTAAAGAAGCTTTTATAGGAAAGTACTTTCCCTGTGAGAGGAGGGAGGTGAAGGTAGAAGAGTTTATAAATCTCAAACAAGGCAATATGAGTGTTGAGGAATACTCTTTGAAGTTTTCTATGTTTTCTAGATATGCAGTATCCATAGTTTCTAACCCTATGGATCAGATGAGTTGGTTTGTGACCGGGGTAGCCGACTTAGTGAGACAAGAATGTCGTACGGCCATGCTACATGATGATATTACCCTAGGTAGACACATGGTGTATGCTCAATCAATTGAGGAGTCTAAACTTGGTAGGAGTGATAGAAACTTGAGGATAAGTTGGTCTAGTGATCAAAGTCAACCTAAGTCCAAGAAGAAGTTTTCAAGTCACGATGAACCTAGGAGTGCTAAGGTGAAATATGAGAAAGGAGGTGGTTCTCAAAATGGCAAGCCTACTTGTTCTACTTGTGGAAAGAGGCACTATGGAGAATGCCTATTGGCTACGGGTATTTTTTCTGGATGTGGTAAAGATGGACACAAAGTGAAGGATTGTCCTAATATGGATTCTAGAGGAAAAGAGGGTAAGCAAGTGGCTCCTAATGTTCCAAAAGATGATGTTCCTAAGGCGAAGGCTCGTGTAATGCCGTAAAACAAACTAAGGTGAACTAGAGATTAATGGTTGCTTAATGAGTTAATTTTAAGTTAAAATGAGTTATTTAGTGTTCTTAGTCAGTGTGTGAAGTTTGGAGGTCAAACGACCAAGAACGTCCATGACGTTCGGAAGGTGTGCCTTAGAAAGTACTTGTGTGACTTGAGGTGTTTGAGTGAGTTTTACGTGTTTGTTTTGATTGAAACTTGCATGAGATGTTCCTAAGACTTAGAATATGATGTTTAGGGGTTTAACGTTCATCTACGACCCCACCTAGGACCCACAAGAGGGCCCTAGAGAAAGGCCCAAGACTTGGACAAAAATTGCCAAAACAGTGTACAATCGACGAGCCAATCGACGGCCCATTGACCTGGTCTGTCGTTTGGACAAGAATACCTGCAGGTTTGGGAGTTGCATTCCCAACCAACGAGACACCACCAACGGTCCGTTGGTTTGTCCGTAGATGGAGACTGCCCAAAAAGTTGTCCTTTGCCTGTGAAGTCTCGGGGTGTTTGGTAAATTCACTCCAAGTCTTTCATGATACTAGGGAGTTATTTTTAGGGTTATTTAGATATATTAAAGTGTTCAAAACCCTAAGACCTAATTATAGACCTCACTTCCCAAAACCCCAAAACCCCTCTCCCTTAGAATTGTCTCTCAAGTTTCTTTGGAAGCTAGAAGTCAATAAGAGCTAGGAGGGCTGGTTTGGACGTGTTCTGCATCAAAATTTAGTGGTTTTGTCTTGCATTTGAGGTGTGGTATCCATCCTTGAACAGTCTTCCATTCAAGGATTCAATTCCAAATGATTTCAGAAAGGGTTTTCAAACTCTACTTTCTTCTATTTTTGATTCTAAGCATGGGTCTTCTTGTACAAATGTTTTAATGATTCAAAAGTTTTTATTCTTGAATTAATTTATGATTTTAATATCAAAAACCTTATGAACCCATGTTTATGCATATTTCAAACTTTTAGCTTAAGAAATGGGTTAAATGAGAATGTTTATGTAGACAATGAACTTTGGATTTCTTGTGTTGTTATGTTGGTTTAGCTACTGCCCTGAGGGCCTTATTATGATGAAATATTGAGAAAATGATTATAGGTGTTGATGGCTTTGTTAGATGATGAGTTGCTCATATTGTGTTATTCTTATTATAAATTGCTCTTGAGTGGTATGGTCCACCTTCTTGGTGCCGGTGTTTATTTGATGAACTTTATATAATTAGTATGTTTTATTAGTGTGGTTTTGAAGGTCTAATATGTGAAATGAAGAGATATTGGAAATTGGTCTTGTATTGTGTTTTGTAGCTTGAATTGTATGTTTGACCTAGATTATGCCTAAATGAAGTATATAATTATGTGAAGCATGTAAAGTGTGTGAGTTGATGAATGAAGGTCTAAAACATGTATAGAAGTATGTGAATGAAATAATGCTTATATGCAAGGTGTGCTTACATGTATACACACACACACACTTAAGTGAATGTATAAAGCTAAGTTGAGTAAAAAGGGGAATCTTGGGGTGAACACTCTTTGTGAGTTGAGATGAAGTGTTTAGTAGCAACCCCACTATTCCTAATTATCTTTCCAAGATAGGTCGGAGTATGAATGACCTTTGTGAGTTGTTATGTGGTATTCACTAGTTATCCTTAACCTATAGTTTATAATGTTGAGAATCTGTGGGGAGTTATGACTAGCACCGAGAGGATATGACGAAGAGGTGGATTGCACTTCGTGAGTTGAGATGTTGTATTACAATGTACCACTTGAGACGAGTACTCCTTGTTAGTAGAGAATTAGTTACTTAGTATCAATCTCCTTATCCCTTAACTATGTTCCCACATAGGTGTAGCTATTGGTAAAGCCATGCAAAAGCTAAGAAGTATGACCCTACTCTAGGGAAGTAAGTATCCCTCATCCGATAGGGGTTAATATTTGGATTCCATGTCTAACTATCATGGCCTTTGTCGGTTAAGCTAACCCCCCCACAAAAGTAATGAAAGTAATAAATCTTCTTCAAGCATGTGCTACTTATGTGAATTAAATGAAGTAAGTCTTCTGAAAGAATGTGCTACTTAGGGTAGGTGGTGGTATGGGACGCTACCTATCCATTGCACTAAGTAGGACCTTCCGAAAGGGAAGACTAGGTGTCAAACCTTCTAAAAGAGTGTAATACTTAGGGTAGGTGTGTCACGACCCGAAAGTACCCCCTAGAAGTTAGTGCTAACTCTCGAATCGTGGCCGGGTGTACTTGACCCTTTGGGGTCTCGTACAAGCCCTTCAACTCTCGTTCATAACATAAAGCATGAAAAGTAGTGCGGAAATTAAAACTTTTCATGATAATTAAATAAAAGAAGTCTTTTCATAAATACTAGGAAATCTTATAGTCACAAGCTATCTTAAAGACACAACTTAGAATCTTAGGGACACGGCCCTTTACAATAAAAGGAAATACATAAATAAGTCTTAACGAAGAAACTAAGAAACATAAACTATGTCCTTGAATATATGAGGACATACCAAATTCTTGAGAGATAGAGTTCCCAAGCTTCAACTTCGATCTTCCAAAAAGGCTTCCAACCTATACTCATAAGGTATATAAAAGTATGGGGTTAGTACAATAATGTACAAAGTATGGCATATGCAAAAACATGTAAAAAGGGACATTTTTATCAAAATAAGCTTTCATGCCAATTTAATAAAACATTCATGAACTTATGAACAAAACAACATAAGAAGCCTCATTTAACACTTAAAGAAGAACTTCAGTAATTTTACCTCAACATTACACTTTACAGTAAGCACACATGACTTCATAGTGAACTACGCATGTATACGACTCTCACACAAGTACTCTCCTCCAATAGGACTCTTAGGTCACACTAAGTGCAATATGAGAGTAGTATCTCATACAACCACTCCCACTAGCGCTCCTAATGGATTCCCAAGGATTTGAGCACGTTACAACAAGATGACCAAAAAGATGCATTTACAGTGAACTACCTAGACTCCAAAATGGTGAAACATCCAAAGCATTGCCAATGAGGAATGAGCATCATTTCCGTAGGAGTATCCCTTCAAAGGTAATCCTAAGACTCACTAAGGTAAGCCATGAAGAAAGTACACATATACCTTCTTCAATACACACCAAAACGACCCTCAAGACTTCCTTCCTGAATGCAGAATTGACTTTGGTGTTAACTTAATCCCAACACCAAACCAATTTCCATTCCTCCCTATAGAATGGCTCCAGCTGAACTCAAAGAGTTGAAGTTTCAGTTAAAAGATCTACTTAATAAGGGCTTCATCCAGCGAGCATATCCCCATGGGATGCTCTAGTGTTGCTCGTTAAGAAAAAGGATGGAACCCTTAGAATGTGTATCGATTATCAGCAACTCAATGAAGTCACTATAAAGAACAAATACCCTCATCCTAGAATTGATGATCTATTTGATCAGCTCCAAGGTTCAAGTTTATTTTCTAAAATAGATCTCCGGTCAGGGTATCATCAGCTTAGAGTGAGACAAGAGGACATTCCTAAGACAACCTACCGTACTAGGTATGGTCATTACGAGTTTCTTGTCATGTCATTTGGTCTCACTAACTCACTAGACGCGTTTATGGACCTTATGAATACGGTTTGCCATGAATACCTTGATTCTTTTGTCATAGTATTAATATATGACATCCTCATATACTCTAAGACTAGAGAAGAAAATGAACAACATTTGAAAGTGACATTGTAAGTACTCAGGGAACATCAATTGTATGCAAAATTTAGCAAATGTGAGTTTTGGCTGAGATCAATGACCTTCCTTGGTCATGTTGTGTCCGACCAGGGTGTAGAGGTTGATCAAAAAAGATTGTGTCACTAAAGAATTGACCGAGACTTGTCACTTCTACAGACATCCAGAGTGTCTTCGGTTTGGCTGGTTACTATCGCAGGTTTGTTGAGGTCTTTTCCGCTATTGCTGCTCCATTGACAACTTTAACAGAAGAAGACGAAGTTTGAGTGGTCTGAAACTTGTGAAAAGATCTTCCAAGAGCTCAAAGACCAACTCACTTAGCCCCAGTTCTCACATTGCCGGGGAGTGGTGAAGGGTATGTGGTGTACTGTGATGCTTCCCGAGTAGGTTTGGGATGTGTTCTTATGCAGGATGGCAAGGTGATTGCATATGCATTAAGACAGTTAAAAATCCACGAGAAGAATTACCCTTCCCATGGTGTTGAGGTAGCCTCTGTGGTATTTGCATTAATACTTTGGAGACATTACATATATGGTGTACATGTTGATGTATTTACTAACCATAAAAGTCTTCAATATGTTTTTACACAGGGAGAATTGAATCTTCGATAGAGAAGATGGCTAGAGCTGCTCAAGGATTATGACATGAGTGTCCACTATTACCCAGGTAAGGCCAATATAGTGGCCGATGCTTTGAGCCGATTGAGCATGGGCAGTGTGTCTCATATTTATGATGAGAAGAAGGAGTTGGTTAAAGAGGTACACCAATTGGCTAATTTTTAGGTGTACGGCTGGTAGATACACCAAGTGGGGGTGTTTCAATTCATTCCATTTCTGAATCCTCATTTGTTGTAGATGTTAAAGCTAAGCAGCATTTTAACCCAGTATTGATGGAGTTGAAAGACTCAGTGTTGAGTAATCTGAATAAATAATTCTCCCTAGGGGGGGATGGTGTGCTTAGATACTAGGAAAGATTGTGTGTGCCCATTATTGATAATTTGAGACCTAATATTATTGCAGAGGCTCATGGCTCCAGGTATTCCATTCATCCGGGTTCCACCATGATGTATCATGATCTCAAGGAGATCTAATGGTGAGAATGTATAAAGCGACCTATTTCTAAGTTTGTGGAGCATTGCCACAATTGCCAACAGGTTAAGGCCAAACGCCTTATGCCTGGAGGTGTTACCCAGTCGATTGATATCCCAACATGGAAGTGGGAGTCTATTAATATGGAATTTGTGGTTGGTCCGCCCAGGACCAGGAAACTGCATGATTCCATTTGGGTCATTGGTGATAGGATGACTAAGTCTGCTCACTTCATTCTTGTGAAGTCTACTTACAGGGCCGAAGATTATTCCAAGTTGTATATAGATGAGATAGTGAGGTGGCATGGGATCCCTTCATCTATCATTTCCGATAGGGGAGCAAGTTCACTTCTCACTTTTGGAGATCTTTCCAAAAGAGAATGAGTACACATGTGAAGCTCAATACTATTTTTAATCCTCAGACGGATGGATAAGAAGAGCGTACCACTCAAACCCTTGAAGACATGCTGAGAGAATGTGTTATTGACTTCAAGGGGAGTTGGCATGATCACTTGCCACTGATTGAGTTCTCTTATAAGAATAGCTACCATTCTAGTATTGGGATGGCACCTTTTGAAGCATTGTATGGCCAGTTGGGTTGTTTGACGCAGGAGAGTCTTCCATCCTTGGCCCAGAGATCATACATGAGGCTGTGGAAAAAGTGAGAATGATCAGGGATAAATTGGCTACTGCTTTAAGTCGTCAAAATTCCTATGCTGATAATAGGAAGATGGCTCTTGAATTCGAGGTAGGTGATCAAGTCTACTTGAAGATATCACCAATGAAACGGGTGATGAGGTTTGGTGTAACAACCCTAAAAATGAATAAGATAAATACTTAAGGTGTCAAGAATGCTTGTGATTAGACCAAGGTTCACATGAATTGATACGCGTAGAACCAGACCTCAAAACCCTTACCACGACCAAGCCAACTAACTTGGGGAGTTAATTGAGCTTGGAAAGGTTGGCACCAACCATGTGAGGCTCTCGAAAACAAAGTTTTAAACGAAAGAGACTTTACCTGACTTAAAAGAAGAAATTTTAAGTTTTGAGGGTCCAGCGGTAAAATGGTCTTTTCCAGAACAAGGGTAATATTGTAATTACCCTGAGGAATTAATTAATTAATTAATTAATTTAATTAAAAAGACAATTCGGGTTGGGGCGACCCGAAGTGACCCATTTTCGCAAGTAGGGTGTCACTCGGGTTCGAGTCCCACTAGAAGCGATGAATTGATGATTTAATCATCAATTAAATTTGATTTTTTAATGGCAAAAGGGTCCTTTCACGTATTAGTTGAAATAAATCAGATTTTATTAATTTAATTAAACCCTATTTTGACTAAGTCTTGAATTAAGACTCCTAAACTTAAGCTAACACTCTCCTAAACACGTCTATCACCCTCACACGTTCAACAAACTCTCTCCAAGATATCTGTACCAAAAAAATAACGTGAAGAACAGAAAGTTTAACCAAGGTTCTTCACACTTGAATAACTCACACGAATTTTACAGAAAAATAACGTTAATCACACGTCAAGGCAAAGAGAGGTTGTTCGTCGAGTGGTGTGTACGTTGAGGAGGTTTGAACTGATTTTGGAGAAGGTTTTGGGCAGCAAATTCACATTCGAACAAGGAAATTAAGGTATGGTTTTCTTCTCTCTTGGTCCCTTTCCCAAGAGACCCCTTACGATTTAATATATTCACTCCGAAACTAGGGTTGTTGCCCCTTTGCATGTCCTTGTCACTAGCTCCCAATGATCGTAGGTTGGGTTTGTTTGCTGGTAGATTTAGGTATGTGTGATGTTTTTATGTTGAATGTGAATATGTTTATGTGCGTGAAATCACGAAAATGATAACCAATGTGTAATCGAAGAAAATATGTGTGTGTATGTGTACGTTGGCAGTGAGTTTTAGCCACTGTTTGGAGACGTGTAAGGCATGTTTTTCATGTTGTATTTAATGTGTTAAAGTTGTGCATAATGTGATGTTCATATGGTGTGTGAAGTTACAAATTTTGAGTGAAAACGTTTGACTAAATGTAACCCCTAAACTACACCTAAATTATATACTAAGTGTTTGGTGAAATGCCCTAAGAAACTAACATGAAAAGTTGATTAAAGGAAGGTAAAAACTATGAATGAATTTCCAGATTTGTGCACTCTAGTTTTGGTCAACAATGAGGTCAAATCTAGGTTTCTAAAGTGAAAATAAAACAAGTGAGGTCAATGGGAATTGAACCCAAGACCTCACATGTTAAGAAGGCTAAAAAACGTGGAGGGGCTAAGGGGAATCGAACCCTTTAGCTACTGGTTTCGCGAGAAAAGACAAAAAAGAAAATAGGGCTTGGGGGAATCGAACCTGGCTACTATGAGTTCACGAGAAAAGAAAAGAAAAAGGGGGCTGGGGGATTTGAACTCGCGACACTGGAGGACAAAGAAGTAAAAAGTTTCAAATTTTCCGCTAAAATTAACCTAAGTGAAGTAAGAATAACGTAAGTAGGCTTGTCTGCGACCTCTGAGAGGTCAACAACGCCGGTCTCATCTGGGTGTAGATTACGGTCGTGACAAAGTTGGTATCAGAGCACTAGGTTAAATTCCGATAATAATGAGTTCACATCAACCACATTGAGTTGTTTCTAAGTCATGGTAGTGAAGTGCACCACTATCCTGGATTAGAGACTGCATGATGCATATGAAAACTTCCCTTTTTCTGATCTTATTGTGCTTCTCCTAAAGTTTAATTTCTTGGTGTTATGAGCATGTCTAACATCAATCTTTGTTGTTTTCAGAGAATGAATACTAAGAGGACTATTTGTAAGAAGAGAGGAGGTGCAGCTACTGGGAACAATCAGGTTCCACCCCAGGCTCCAGATGATGGAGTGGCTATGCCAGTTAACCAAGTTGGGTTGACTGATGCTGAGGTGAGGGCATCTCTCGCCCAAATGGCACAGGCCATGACTATGCAGGCCCAGGCTATGACTGCCCAAGTCAATCGGCAGGATGTTCAGAGGGAGAACCCACCGGTTCGTAGCATGGCTGACAGGTTGAGAGACTTCACGAGGATGAATCCTACTATTTTCACAGGGTCGAAGACTTCAGAGTACCCCAAGGAGTTTGTGGATGAGGTACATAAGATTCTGGTGGCTATGGGGGCCACAGATGCTGAGAAGGCTGAGCTGGCTTCCTATCAGCTCAAGGATGTTGCACAGACTTGGTGCAAGATGTGGCAAGATAGCCGAGCTTTGGGCAGAGTTCCAGTCACTTGGGAGCTGTTTAAGACAGACTTTCTGGAGAGATTCTTTCCCAGAGAAATGAGGGAGGCCAAGGTTGAGGAGTTCATCAACCTTAAGTAGGGATCTGTGACAGTCAGGGAGTATTCCCTGGAGTTTGTAAAGCTATCTAGGTATGCTACTTTTCTTAGTATCTAATAGCAAGGATAAGGTGAGTACTGAACTTTGTTAAATTGTCTAGGTATTCTACTTCCCTTGTGTCTAACAGCAGGGATGAGATGAGCAGGTTCCTCACAGGAATCAATGGAGATCTGGAGGAGGAGTGTCGGTCTGCAATGCTCCATGATAATATGGACCTCTCCAAGTGGATGGTGCATGTCCAGCAGGTAGATGACAGCCGTAAAAAGAGGGGCATTCGTGATACTAGGAGGCCTAAGCCCCAAGATCAGGCAGGTCCCAGCCATTGGAGGCCACAGAAACTATTTTTGCGTCTGTGAGCAGCCCAGGTTCAAGAAGGGGCAACATAGTTCTGGGAACTCAAATTTTCAGAGGAATACAACACCTAGAAGAGGCAGACCTGAGTCCAAGAAGGGCAATGGAGGTGAGATGCTTTACTTGATCCAGGGTCTGTTTATGCTTTACTTGATCCAGGGTCTACGCTTTTCTTTATAACTCCTTTGCTTGCTCTCACTTTTGAGATATTGCCTGAAGTTCTGCATGATCCTGTAGTGGTTAGTACACCTTTAGGAGAAAATGTAAGAACTAATAGAGTATACAAAGGTTGCCCACTAGTGATAAGTGGTAAGACTATGTGTGCAGACTTGGTTGAGTTACCCATGCATGATTTTGATGTTATTCTTGGCATGGACTTGCTTCACAGTTGTTATGCTTGCTTGGACTGTCGTAGTAGAGCGGTGAGATTTCGTTTCCCTAATGAAGAAGAGCTAGTCTGAGAGGGGTACAACTCGAGTCGTCCTAACCTCTTGATTTCGAACCTTAAGGCCAATAAAATGATGTCCAAGGGGTTATTGTGTCATCTTGTGAGTTTTAATGATCTAGATCATGACATTCCTTCCATAGACTCAGTGCCTGTAGTGAATGAGTCCCTAGATGTGTTTCCTGATGATTTGCCTGGAGTCCCTCCCCCTCGAGAGATTGATTTTGGTATTGACTTAGAACCCGATACTAAACCAATTTCAATTCCTCCTTATAGAATGGCTCCAGCTGAACTCAAAGAGTTGAAGCTGCAGTTAAAAGATCTCACTGATAAGGGTTTCATTCAGCCGAGCATATCCTTTGGGGCGCTGCAGTGTTGTTTATGAAAAAGAAGGATGGAACCCTTAGAATGTGTATCGATTATAGGAAGCTCAACAATGTCACTATAAAAAATAAGTATCGACTTCCCAGAATAGATGATTTGTTCGATCAGCTCCAAGGGTCTAGTTTCTTTTCAAAAATTGATCTTTGTTGAGGGTACCATCAGCTTAGGGTTAGGGATGGAGATATCCCTAAGACAGCCTTTCGTACCCGGTATGGTCACTCTGAGTTTCTAGTCATGTCATTTGGTCTCACAAATGCACCTGCTACATTTATGGATCTTATGAATAGAGTCTTCCGTAAATACCTTAACTCTTTCGTCATAGTATTCATTGATTACATTCTCATCTACTCTAAGACCAAGGAAGAGCATGAACATCATTTGAGACTAACCTTGTAGGTACTTAGACAGAATCAGTTATATGCCAAATTCAGCAAATGTGAATTCTGGCTGAGATCAGTGACCTTCCTGGGTCATGTTGTGTCCAATCAGGGCGTGGAGGTGGATCCCAGGAAGACTGAAACTGTGAAGAACTGGCCAAAGCCACTCACTCCCACTGACATCCGTAGCATTTTGGGATTGGCTGCTTACTACCGTAGGTTTGTGGAGGGCTTTTCTTCCATTGCTGCACCATTGACAGATTTGACTAAGAAGAAAGCCAAGTTTGAGTGGACAGAGACTTGTGATAGGAGTTTCCAGGAGCTCAAGAACAGACTCACTTCAGCCCCGGTGCTTACTTTGCCTAAGTGTGGTGAGAATTACACTATTTACTGTGATGCATCTAGGGTTGGTTTGGGTTGTGTTCTTATGCAGGTTGGTAAGTTTATAGCCTATGCGTCCATACAACTCAAGGTTCATAAGAAGAATTATCCCACTCATGACCTGGAGTTGGCAGCTGTGGTGTTTGCACTGAAGCTGTGGAGGCACTACTTGTATGGAGTGCATGTGGATGTATTCACAGACCACAAGAGTCTCCAGTACATGTTCACACAGAGGGAGTTGAACCTATGTTAGCGGAGATGGTTGGAGCTGTTGAACGATTATGACATGAATGTGCACTACCATCAAGGTAAGGCTAATGTTGTAGCTGATGCTTTGAGCAGTATGAGCATGGGAAGTACATCCCACGTTGAGGATGAGAAGAAGGAGTTGGTGAATTATGTACAAAGACTGGCTAGACTGGGTGTGCGATTGATTGACTCTACTAGTGGGGATGTTTCAGTTCATCCTAGTTCTGAATCATCCTTGGTAGTTGAAGTCAAGCAGGGTCAGCATCTAGATTCTGTGTTGATGGAGCTGAAGGACTCAGTGTTGATGAAGATGAATGAGTCTTTTGCTTTGGGAGGTGATGGCATACTTAGATATCAGGACAGGCTGTGTGTACCAGATGTGGAGGATTTGCAGACCAGGATTGTTGTAGAGGCCCATGGTTCCAGATATTCCATACATCCAGGTTCCACCAAGATGTATCATGACCTGAAATAGATCTATTGGTGGGATGGCATGAAGAAGGCAATTGCAGAATATGTGGCTAGGTGTCCTAATTGTCAGTAGGTCAAGGGAGAGCATCGTAAGCCTGGCGGTCTGACTCAAATTATTGAGGTTCCGACTTGGAAATGGGAGGCCATTAATATGGACTTTGTGGTTGGTCTTCCGAGGACTAAGAGGCAGCATGACTCCATATGGGTTATTGTGGACAGTTTGACTAAGTCTGCCCACTTTATCCCTGTGAAGTCTACATACAGAGCCGAGGATTATACGAGACTCTACATTGATGAGATTGTGAGATGGCATGGGATTCCTTTGTCTATCATTTCAGATAGAGAAGCTCAGTTTACTTCACATTTTTGGAGATCTTTCCAGAAGAGCTTGGGCACGCAGGTAAAGCTTAGCACTGCCTTTCATCCTCAGACAGATGGGCAGGCAGAGTGCACCATTCAGACATTGGAGGACATGTTGAGAGCGTGTGTGATCGACTTCAGAGGTAACTGGGATGACCATCTGCCTTTGATAGAGTTCTCGTATAATAATAGCTATCACTCCAGCATTGGGATGGCACCATTTGAGGCACTGTATGGTAGGAGGTGTAGATCTCCAGTTGGGTGGTTTGAGATTGGAGATTCATCTATTTTGGGTCTAGAGATCATTCATGAGGCCTTAGAGAAGGTCAGAGTGATTAGGGACAGGTTGGCTACTGCTTACAGTCGGCAAAAGTCATATGCAGATAACAGAAAATGGCCCTTAGAGTTTGATGTTGGTGACCAGGTTTACTTGAAGATATCACCTATGAAAGGGGTGATGAGATGTGGTAGAAAAGGGAAGCTGAGTCCGAGGTATGTTGGGCCATATGAGATTCTGCAGCGTGTGGGTGAGGTGGCCTATGAGTTAGCATTGCCTGCGGAGCTAGCTTCTGTTCATCCAGTGTTTCATGTCTCTATGTTGAAGAAGTGCCTAGGTGATCCAGTATCAATTCTACCTATTAAAGGTTTGGGGGTTGGTGAAGAATTGTCTTATGAGGAGGTACCTGTTGAGATCTTAGACAGACAGGTCAAGCGGCTGAGGAACAAGGAGATTGCCACAGTGAAGCTATTGTGGATAAATCGTCTTGTTGAGGGTGCTACGTGGGAGGCTGAGGCCGACATGATATCCTGCTACCCTCATCTTTTCAGCTCTTGAGGTTAGACTTCCTACTCTTAAGTCTATGTTTCCTTATCTCTCCGTATTTTGTAGCTATTGCTTGACTGTGCATAGTGATTTTGTTATGATCTGACTGGCATTACGATATGTAGTGGTAGTGTCATTCGGGGACGAATGTTCCTAAGGGGGGGATAATGTAACAACCCTAAAAATGAATAAGATAAATACTTAAGGTGTCAAGACTGCTTGTGATGAGACCAAGGTTCACACGGATTGATACGCGTAGAACCAGACCTCAGAACCCTTACTACGACCAAGCCAACTAACTTGGTGAGTTAATTGAGCTTGGAAAGGTTGGAACCAACCATGTGAGGCTCTCGAAAATGAAGATTTAATCGAAAGAGTCTTTACCAGACTTAAAAGAAGAAATTTTAAGTTTTGAGGGTCCAGGGGTAAAATGATCTTTTCCAAACCAAGGGTAATATTGTAATTGCCCTGAGGAATTAATTAATTAATTAATTAATTAATTAAAAAGACAATTCGGGTTGGGGCGACCCGAAGTGACCCATTTTCGCAAGTAGGGTGTCACTAGGGTTCGAGCACCACTAGAAGCGATGAATTGATCATTTAATCATCAATTAAAATCTGATTTTAAGGGCAAAAGGGTCCTTTCATGTATGAGTTGAAATAAATCAGATTTTATTAATTTAATTAAACCCTATATTAACTAAGTCTTGAATTAAGACTCCTAAACCTAAGCTAACACTCTCCTAAACACGTCTATCACCCTCACACGTTCAACAAACTCTCTCCAAGATATCTCTGCCAAAAAAATAACGTGAAGAACAGAAAGTTTAACCAAGGTTCTTCACACTTGAAGAACTCACACGAATTTTAAAGAAAAACAACGTTAATCACACGTCAAGGCAAAGAGAGGTTGTTCGTCGAGTGGTGTGTACGTTGAGTAGGTTTGGACTGAATTTGGAGAAGGTTTTGGGCAGCAAATTTACGTTCGAACAAGCAAATTAAGGTATGGGTTTCTTCTCTCTTTGTCCTTTTCCCAAGAGACCCCTTGCGATTTAAGATATTCACTCCGAAACTAGGGTTGTTCCCCCTTTGCATGTCCTTGTCACTAGCTCCCAATGATTCGTAGGTTTGGTTTGTTTGCTGGTAGATTTAGGTATGTGTGATGTTTTTATGTTGAATGTGAATATGTTTATGTGCGTGAAATCACGAAAATGATAACCAATGTGTAATCGAAGAAAATGTGTGTGTGTGTACATTGGCAGTGAGTTTTAGCCACTGTTTGGAGACGTGTAAGGCATGTTTTTCTTCTTGTAGTTAATGTGTTAAAGTTGTGCATAATATGATGTTCATATGGTGTGTGAAGTTACAAAATTTTGAGTGAAAACGCTTGACTAAATGTAACCCCTAAACTACACCTAAACTACATACTAAGTGCTTGGTGAAATGCCCTAAGAAACTAACATGAAAAGTTGATTAAAGGAAGGTAAAAACTATGAATGAATTTCCTGATTTATGCACTCTAGTTTCGGTCAACAAGGAGGTCAAAATCTGGGTTTCTAAAGTGAAAATAAAACAAGAGAGGTCAATGGGAATTGAACCCAAGACCTCACATGTTAACAAGGCTAAAAACGTGTAGGGGCTAAGGGGAATCGAACCCTTTAGCTACTGGTTTCGCGAGAAAAGAAAAAAAAGAAAATGGGGCTGGGGGGAATCGAACCTGGCTACTGTGAGTTCGCGAGAAAAGAAAAAGAAAATGGGGCTGGGGGGAATCAAACCTGGGTACTATGAGTTCGTGAGAAAAGAAAAGAAAAAAGGGGTTGGGGGATTCGAACACGCGACACTGGAGGAGAAAGAAGTAAAAAGTTTCAAATTTTCCGCTAAAATTAACCTTAGTGAAGTAAGAATAACGTAAGTAGGATTATCTACGACCTCTGAGAGGTCAACGACACCGATCTCGTCTGGGGTCTAGATTCCGGTCATGACATTTGGTAAGAAAGGGAAGTTGAGTCTGAGGTATATAGGTCCTTATGAGGTCTTACAGTGATTTGGGAATGTTGCCTATAAACTCAAGTTTCCGAAAGACTTGGCTTCAGTTCATCTAGTTTTTCATGTTTCGATGCTTAAAAAGTGTCTAGGTGATCTAGATCCTGCCTGTTGAGGGGTTAGGAGTCGATGAGAACCTTTCTTATAAAGAGGTTCCAGTTGAAAATTTAGATCGCCAAGTGAAGTAGCTTAGGAACAAGGAGGTTGCCACCGTAAAGGTGTCATGGAGGTACCACCTTGTTGAGGGAGCAACATGAGATGCCGAGGGCGACATGAGGTCCCGTTACCCTCACTTGTTTAGTTCTTGAGGTTAGATATACTCTTCCAAAGTCTGATTTTGTTTACGAAACTCTAAATTTTAGTGCATTAGTCGGTTTTGGTGTTTTAAGTCCATGACTCTGTGTTTTATATTTGCACTATATGAGTTAATATGAGTCCATGATTGCATTCATGTTGCTGTTTTTGTATAGCGTTGACATGATTTTTGTGTCGCATGAGTTGTGATGTGCATTGAGTTAAAATGATATTGAGAAGGAAGTTCCTCAATCTCATATATGAAGCTTCAGATAAGCTTTGAGTGATGTGCATAATACAGAGTAAGTTGTGAATCAGATATTCACAAAGAGTAAAGTTTGAAATATGTTGATGTGTTTTTCGAAAATACCCTCTTTTATATAAAATGATGTGTAGTGCCATTCAGAGACAAATGTTCCTAAGGGGGAGATATTGTAACATTCCAGAAAATGTACTTGTCTAGTTAAGAGTCTATTAAGTTTTAAGAATATTTGTTGGGGTACATAGGCATCCCAATGCCCAATATTGAGTAATATTGGGCATGTTAGAGAATATTGGCTTAAGGGTGTTAGCCAATTTCTATGTATTAACAAGTAACTTAAAATACACTTTGATGATCAAATGCTCCAATCCAATCTTGTTTAGGAATTGTACCTGCAATGAAGACCCTAAGCTAAAATTCATAATTTCTTCGCTTACACACAACAGGTACTAGGCATCCAAGTGTCAAGCCTAGGTACCATAGCACATGATCATTTAAAATGATCATGTAGATTAAGCAGTGCCCAATGACATAATGAGAATTCTTGGGACAGGAAATGAACTTTCCAAGTGCAACTACAGAGTGCACCATTAGGAAAGTGCACGACAACACATGTGCTACAAGCCGAGATACAAGGCGATCATGCCCAACCAATTTGGTTAGGGCGGTTAGGGGGCCGACACGCGTTGGGTAAAGCCACGTAGGGCCGAGCTTCCTAACAAATCCTAGGCTCTAACTAACATACATAACTATCTAACTAACCTAGGACTAACTAAAATTAACTAACTAGTGTGCCCGAAATCCTAAGACCTAACCGGGTGACACTAGCCGAGTAGCTAACTAAAGAAACATCCTATTACCTAACCTAGGATGGTCCACAGGGGTTGGTTATGGTGCTAGTTCCTTAAGGGTACTTTAGTAATTACCCTAGGTAACTTAATTAATTAAATTAGCAACTTAATTAATTAATTTAAATTCATGGTTAAACCCGAGACCTTTAGCAAATTTTCTTAATTTGGCTAAGTTAAATGCTCTCCCATTTTTAGTCAATTTCAGAGAGTCATTTTGGTAATTAGCTAATTGATTTATTTAATTAAGTTAATTAGCCTAAGTTGAATTAGTCAATATTAAGTTCCTATGTCTTAGACTCACGTTTATCAAGTAGAAACTCACGACTGAAAAACAATGAGCAAATGTAAGAAAAACAGAAAAATACTCTCGGTTCTTCTTAGGCGATTTCAAGGCAATTCTTCAAGATTATTCATGCAAAGAACAGGGTGATCTTCATAGATTCAATTCTACAGTAAGGTATGGGTTTCTCTATTGGATTCCTTTCCCCAGGAGGCTTTACAAACGTTTTGAATTCAAGAAAACCGAAACTAGGGTTGTTCCCAATGAAATTGTCGAATGTTCATCTCCCTAGTTCTCCCTATTTACGATTCTATTAGTATGTATAATGCAAATCTCGAGCATGTTGTTTGTATGTGGTGCTAATTGATTATTATGTGTATGAGACCTATATGTTATATATGTATGATTCGAGTATCATTTACACGAGATAATAAAATTTGTAATGCCTAATTGTGTTCGAGAAGATGAAATTGTTATAAGTCATTTATGAAATTTAGTTTACTGTTGAAAGGAATGAAGGTTTCGATTAATATGTGTGTTTTAGTAGATATTTTTGTAAGTGTTTGGAATGCAATGTTTCCAAGAAGAAATAAGAATGAGAATCAAAGCTAGTTAATGAATGTTCAATGCCAAATCAACTTTATATCTTGGCCAAACTAAGCACTGAATTGTTCTTATAAGCTAATCAAATGTTAAAAGTTGGCTTGCTTAAAATGATGAGATTACTATAGTATATACATGAAGTTAATTGACTTGGCTAGTGATAGTATCATGACAAGTGTTTAGTGAAAGTTTTGTTTATGCCAGTATATTGGCCAACAATATTATTTCGAAAATATGTAATAGAATTGGCCAATGACTAAGTCATACCAATCTTATATGGCAAATGTAAATTATGATGTTTCTTGCAAGACCAAATACATGTTAAAGTTTGACTTTACAAGATGTAACTCAATGAACTCATAACCTAGGGTATGCCAGTGATTGGGACAAGTCCCAACATACCCTATCTAAATGAACTTGTGAACATAGTAGCACATTGAATAAGTCTTTATATCATTCATAAAGAATGGTACAAGACGACCAAATAACATTGAACAATATAAGGTGAGTAATGAAATAACTTAAAGCTTATGAGTTATGAAATTGACCTAGAATGGGATGTTAAAGGAAGTGACACAAGTCTCACTTGCACCTAAACAATTATGTTAAAGATACTCACATAAGAGGGTGTTAGAAATTGTGCGACAAGTCTGATTCATACCATAATGATAATATAAGATTTAAGTTCACATTTAGCAAGCATAGAAAGGGATGACAAGTCATCCATTGAGCGAAGCATACCTCATACTAGAAGAAAGCTTCCATAGGGTATGAGTCAACTCTAAAAGTTGTAAAGTATAATAAATTGAGCTAAGCACCGATAGACTAGTAATGAGTTTCTGCAAACACATGTAAGCCTCAAAAGATGAGACTACCACCAAGGTGGATAAGGGTATCCAAATTCTCCTAGTCTTTGAACTATGTCGCCAGCATAGATTACTAGCTAGTGCATCCACCTAAGAAAGCTAGGAAGTATTCGATTTCACTTTGGCTGGTGAACCACCTCTTTTCAGTGTGGGGAAGACACTGGATTTCATGTTAGCTCACATGATCTATGTCGGTTAAATGCTAAACATTTGTTTAACAAAAGTAAGATAGAAAGAAAGAAAGAACTAGGAATATGAGGGGTGTTCGGACACGATGACCAAAGGGTGAGGTTAGACTAAGTAATGATGTAAGTCATTCTTAGTCATTGCACAGAAAGATACCAACGGAAGTGTTGAAAGAATATCCTAAGTCAACCTAGCATGTTCAAAGTGAACATGAGATCAAAGAAGAAGAAATGTAAGTTCAAAGGGAACTAAGTAAGCAAAACCATAATAATATCAAATCATCAATGTTTGATAAGAATGAAGTTTTAACAGTTATTCGTGTATGCCAATAAAGGGAGCAAAACATAATGACTCATAAATTGGAGTATGAATATATGCCGCAGCATCTTTATATTAGGCAAATGATCAAAGAATGGGCTAGCCAATAAAGATTGGCTTATAAACACTTCATGCCCAATTTAACAATAATGGAAAGAACAACTTGTGAGTAGGGTAGTCAAATCATTTCCTTAGTATTTCGAATCATTGCACTCGTGAGTAAAACATAGGATCAAAGGAGATCATTGAACTACACAACAAAAAGAAGAAAAGACTAAAAAATAAACAAAGTCTGGGAGAGGGAGCTCTCGGCCTAAGGGGAGCAAAAATAATAAATTTTGCTTGAGTTGTTCTAAAATTATGTTCATGATTATAAGGTCTTATGTTGATATAGAAAATGAGTTGTGTGCTTTAAATGCATGAAAATATTTCATATTTATAGCATGATTCATAAATAACGAAATAGGAAAGTGAAGTGATTTCATTTTCAAAAATAAATGGCATGTTGCTATCGGAAGAGCTTTCCTTGATCATGCATAGTCCTTATGTGTTTATGTGCATACACTCATACTTAGTACAGGTGTGTACTAACCCATATACAATTACTATTTTTATAGGTGCAGGTCCTTGAAGAAGATTGAAGATCAGTTGAAGCTATTTGGACTAGTACCTCCAGACTTTGGTAGGTCCTCTTTAGTTAGAGGATGCCTACGCTTTTTTCTACTAGCTTTAGTAAATTAGACATAGCTAGTGGATGTTGTCCCTAGTGTTTCCTTTCAAACATTTGTTCAAGCTTTTGTGTTAAGGCAGGTTTGGCAACTATTAATGATATTATGAATTCTTCATTTCAATTGTACAATCTGTTAATAGATGGTTGTTTATTTTGGGTTGTTAGTATATCACTCTTATGCAAGAATTATATGAAGTCTAAGTACACTTCAATAAATTTAAAACGTTTTAAATTTTCCGCTAAATTTAACTGTATGATTGTGATGAAAGCTAAGAAGAGGCTTGTCTACGACCTCTGAGAGGTTAAAGACGCCGGTCTCATCTAGGGTCTAGGACCCAGGTGTGAAAAACTTTGTATCAGAACATGAGGTTAAATTACCAAGGAACTAAGGCTCAAAACAACAACGTTGTGTAGTTTCTAGCTTATGGTTGTGAAGTGCACCACAACCATACCTTAGAGACTTAGTGATGTTAAGAATCTTCCCTTCTTCTAGTCTTTATCGTGCTTTTTAGAGTTTTGACATTTTGTGTCATTCTAGCATCTATCTTCCTTCTTGTGTGTGCGTGTAGAAAGATGAACACAAGAAGAAACGCAGGCAGGAAAGTTGGAGAAGCAGTTGCTGGGGGAAACCAAGCTCCTCCTAAAGCCCCAGCTACTGAAGTGCAAGTGCCTGTCAACCCAGCCGCGTTGACAGATGAAGAAGTGAGAGCAGCACTGGTTCAATGGTCCAAGCCATCACTGCTCAGGCACATACTATCACAGGCTAGGCCACTAGAGAGGGTGCTCCCAGGGAGAACCCATAGCTAGCACCATGGCTAGAAGACTAAGAGATTTCACCAGGATGAATCCTCAGTCTACTTTGGGTCCAGAACCAATGAGGATCCCCAGGAGTTTATGGATGAGGTCCACAAGATTCTCTGTACTATTGGTGTTAATGACGAGGAGAAGGCTAAGTTGACTGCATGCCAGCTTAAGGATGTGGCTCAGGTATGGTACAAGATGTGGGTAGATGTCCGAGCACCAGTAGAAGTCCCCATCACTTGGGACATTCTCAAGACTGCATTCTTGGAGAGGTTCTTTCCCAAAGAGAAGAGAGAGTCTAAGGTTGAGGAGTTCATCAACCTACGTCAGGGATGTATGTAAGTCAAGTAATACACCTTGAAGTTAGTTGAACTTTCCAAATATGCTTCTTCCCTGATGTCCAGTAGCAGGGATAAGATGAGCAGGTTTTTAACTGGTGTAGCGGAGGATCTGGAGGAGGAATGTTGGGCAGCCATGTTGAATGATAACATGGAACTTGCTAGGTTGATGGTACATGCACATCAGGTGGCGGAGAGCCGTAGGAAGAGAGGCCGAGAAGGCAAGAAGCCTAGGCCCTCGGATCAGGATGGTTCTAGCACTGGTAGGAGTTTGCTTGTAGTCCAAGACAGGCCCAAGTTCAAGAAGGGTCAACAGCACTCAGGTAATCCTACTCCTTCCACGAATACTAATGCCAAAGGGGGTAAGTTTGGCCCCAAGAAGGGAAATGATAGAAATGCCCATCGTGACAGAAAGCCGTGTGGTAAGTGTGGCCGTTTGCATGGAGGTGAGTGCATGGTAGGTTCTAATACCTGCTATGGGTGCAGCAAGAGTGGGCATATGATCAGGGACTGCCCACATATGAAGAATCAGGCCAAGGCAGATACTCAGCCTCGGCCTAATCCTACTGCTGCAGCCGAGCCTCCCAAGAGGAACATGTTCTATGCTTTGAAAGGTAGAGAGGAGTAGGAGAAGTCAGCTGATGTGGTCACTGGTAGATTGCATGTCTTTTCTTTTCCTCTGTATATATTGTTAGATCCAGGATCCACCTTGTCTTTTGTTACTCCTTTAGTAGCTAGTAAATTTGACTTGCTTCCAGAGATCTTGCATGAACATAGTTAGTACTCCCATAGGAGACAATATTAGAGCTGAAAGAGTATATAGAGATTGCCCAATAATTGTTCTTGATAGAGTTACCTATGCTGACCTAATAGAATTAACCATGCTTAACTTTGATATAATTTTTGGTATGGATTGGCTCCATAAATGCTATGCTATCATAGACTGTCGAAACAGGGTAGTAAGGTTTCAGTTTTCTAATGAGTTAGACCTTAAATGGGAAGGGCATAGTTCAAATCAAATAGGCCAAATAGTTTCCCATCTTAAAGGCAATTAGATGTTATCTAAGGGGTATTTATACAACTTAGTCAGAGTCAATGACTTAGAACATGAAGTTCCTTCCATAGACTCTGTGTCCATAGTGAATGAGTTTCAAGATGTTTTTCCACAGGATTTACCAGGAATCCCTCCTGAATGCGAAATTGACTTTGGTGTTGACTTAGATCAAACACCAAACCAATTTCCATTCCTCATTATAGAATGGCTCCAGCTGAACTCAAAGAGTTGAAGTTGCAGTAAGTAGATCTACTTGATAAGGGCCTCATCCAGCCGAGCATATCCCCATGGGGTGCTCCAGTGTTGTTCATTAAGAAAAAGGATGGAACCCTTAGAATGTGTATCGATTATCGCCAACTCAACAAAGTCACTATAAATAACAAATACCCTCTTCCAGGAATTGATGATCTATTTGATCAGCTCCAAGGTTCAAGTTTCTTTTCTAAAATAGATCTCCGCTCAGGGTATCACCAGCTTAGAGTTAGACAAGAGGACATTCCTAAGATTGCCTACCGTACTAGGTATGGTCATTACGAGTTTCTTGTCATGTCATTTGGTCTCACTAATTTACCAGTCGGGTTTATGGACCTTATGAATAGGGTCTTATGTGAATACCTTAATTCTTTTATCATAGTATTCATAGATGACATCCTCTTATACTCTAAGACCAGAGAAGAGCATGAACAACATTTGAGAATGACATTGCAAGTACTCAGGGAACATCAGTTGTATGCAAAATACAGCAAATGTGAGTTTTGGTTAAGATCAGTGACCTTGCTTGGTCATGTTGTGTCCGGCCAGGGTGTAGAGGTTGATCCGAAAAAGATTGAGTCAGTAAAGAACTTGCGAGACCCCTCACTCCTATAAACATCCATAGTTTCTAGGATTTGGCTGGTTACTTAAGCAGGTTTGTTGAGGGCTTTTCCACTATTGCTGCTCCATCGACATCTTTAACAAAGAAGAAGGGAAAGTTTGAGTGGTCTGAAACTTTTTAGAAGAGCTTCCAAGATCTCAAAGACCGACTCACTTCAGCCCCAGTTCTCACATTACTGAGGAGTGGTGAAGGGTATGTGGCGTACTGTTATGCTTCCCGAGTAGGTTTGCGATGTGTTCTTATGCAGCATGGCAAGGTGATTGCATATGCATCAAGACAATTGAAAATGCAGGAGAAGAATTACCCTACCCATGATCTTGAGTTAGCTACTATGGTATTTGCGTTAAAACTTTGGAGACATTACTTATATGGTGTACATGTTGACGTATTTACTAAACATAAAAGTCTTCAATATGTTTTTACAAAGAGAGAATTGAATCTTCGTCAAAGAAGATGGATAGAACTGCTTAAGGATTATGACATGAGTGTCCAATATCACCCAGGTAAGGCCAATGTAGTGGCCGATGCTTTGAGTTTATTGAGCATGTGCAGTGTGTCTCATATTGATGATGTGAAAAAGGAGTTGGTTAAAGAGGTACACCAATTGGCTAGGTTAGGTGTACGGCTGGTAGATACACCAAGTGGGGGTGTTTCAGTTCATTCCAGTTCTGAATCCTCATTTGTTGTAGATGTTAAAGCTAAGCAGCATCTCGACCCAGTACTCATGGAGTTGAAAAACTCAGTGTTGAGTAAGATGAATGAATCATTCTCCCTATGGAGGGATGGTGTGCTTAGATACCAGGGCAGATTGTGTCTGCCCAATATTGATAATCTGAGACCTAATATTATTGCAGAGGCTCATGGCTCCAGGTATTCCATTTATCCAGGTTCCACCAAGATGTATCATGATATCAAGGAGATTTATTGGTGGGAAGGTATTAAGCGATATATTTCTAAGTTTGTGGAGGAGTTCCCCAATTGCCAACAGGTTAGGGATGAACACCTTAAGCCTGGAGGTCTTACCCAGTCGATTGAGATCCCAACATGGAAGTGGGAGGCTATTAATATGGACTTTGTGGTTGGTCTGCAAACGACCAGGAAACTGCATGATTCCATTTGGGTCATTGTTGATAGGATGAATAAGTCTGCTCACTTCATTCCTGTGAAGTCTACTTACAGGACCGAAGATTATGTCAAGATGTCTATTGATGAGGTAGCATGGGATCCCTTTATCTATCATTTCGGATAGGGGAGCAAGTTCACTTCTCACTTTTGGAGATCTTTCCAAAACAGCTTGAGTACACAGGTGAAGCTCAATACTGTTTTTCATCCTCAGACGGATGGACAAGAAGAGCATACCACTCAAACCCTTGAATACATGCTGAGAGAATGTGTTATTGACTTCAAGGGGAGTTGGCATGATCACTTGCCACTGATTGAGTTCTCTTATAAGAATAGCTACCATTCTAGTATTGGGATGGCACCTTTTGAAGCACTGTATGGCAAAAGATGTAGGTCCCCAGTTGGGTGGTTTAGGGTAGGAGAGTCTTCCATCCTTGGCCCAGAGATCATACATGAGGCTGTGGAAAAAGTGAGAATGATCAGGGATAAATTGGCAACTGCTTTAAGTCGTCAAAATTCCTATACTGATAATAGGAAGATGCTCTTGAATTCGAGGTAGGTGATCATGTCTAACTGAAGATATCACCCATGAAAGGGGTGATGAGCTTTGGTAAGAAAGGGAAGTTGAGTCCGAGGTATATAGGTCCTTATGAGGTCTTACAGCGAGCATGTAATGTTTCCTATGAATTGAAGTTACCAAATGACTTGACATCTGTTCATCTAGTGTTTCATGTTTCAATGTTTAAAAAGTGTCTAGGTGATCCAGCATGCATCCTGCCTGTTGAGGGGTTAGGAGTCCATGAGAACCTTTCTTATGAAGAGGTTCCAGTTGAAATTTTAGATCGCTAAGTGAAGCAGCTGAGGAACAAGAACGTAGCCACCGTAAAGGTATTATAGAGGAACCACCTTGTTGAGGGATCAACATGGGAGGCCGAGGCTGACATGAGATCCCTTTACCCTCACTTGTACAGTTCTTGAAATTAGATATACTCTTCCTAAGTCTGATTTTGTTTATGAAACTCCGTATTTTAGTGCATTAGTCGGTTTTGGTGTTTTAATTCAATAATTGTGTGTTATATACTTGCACTATACACTACACCATTTTAGGCCTACGGCCACACTTATTCTGGACTAAACTTGTAAAGTGTTGCCTAAAGTAGTTTTGGGAACGCTTTTAAAGCGTAGCCAAAAATTTTAACTTTTAGCTACAATAATTTTGGCAACACTTCAAAAGTGTACTCTTTAATGGTATAAGTACACTTTATAAGTGTTGTTAAAATATGATATAATTGGCAACACCTATTTACATATATGGCCACACTTCTAAAATGTCCAATTTTTATAATTGAAAAAACAACACTTTATAAGTGTTGCCTTAAACAATTTCACTAAAATATTATATTGCCTCCAATATTTTTAACACTCCCTCCCTTTTTATTGGCCAAAAAATTAGACATTAATAAAAACATTTGACTTCACTTTCCTCTTTCAGCTTTCCTTTTCACGTTTCTCTTTTCAGCTGAAGAACTGGTCGGTTTCATCGTTCTGATACAAGCTGAAGAACTAAAGGTTCGAGGTGAAGATAACTGAAGAACTGGTTCTCTTTTCCGATACAAGCTAAAGAGTCGAAGAACTGAGCTGAAGAGTTGAACGATTCCTTGAAGAGTAAGAACGATTCCTTGAAGAGTAAGAACGATTCTTTTTTCCGAAACTTATTTGATCTTTAGCTGAAGTTTTTGATCTCACTCTTGCTCTCTGTCAATTCCTCTGCTCTACCAGAAGTTCAAGGTTTTGCATTTTTAGCACCACCACTTGTTTGATAGGATGTGTTGTTAGCTTTCGGAAACAGGTTGTTGATACCTTGGATTTGATATTTAGTAGTTTCAGTTCTAGTCCTAGTACTTGCCCTTCTGTAGGAGTAGTAGTCAAAGATGGTTTAACCACATTTAAGTTTAGGCAAAAACTTGTAAATGCAGGGAATATTTTTGACCATGACTTGTAGTATTAACCTGAGACCTCTCTGGAACTTGCTGTTTATTCTGAATGTGATGCTTATGGTGGTAGCAGAGGATCTATGGTCTTGATTCACTTTTCTACAATAGGTACATAGAATTATAAGCCGATTAGGGCTGAAATCGGCCTGAAGTTTGAGTTTATGTAATCGATTTTGACTCTTACAGTGAATATGCCTTGAGTTCAAACAAGTAGCTAACCAATACATTACAATATATTTTAGAAGTTTGATTCTTCACTTCATGTAATCGATTTGAAAAAGTGAAGTTTGCTCATACTTAAATGCTTTGTTCCAATAATGACTCGGATTAGTAAATGTGTTTGATGGTCTTAAAAGGTCTTGAGTATATGTTCTTACTGGTGTTGGCCTATTGATTTTCCTATTTTTCGCTGAAGTTCCTTTTTTATGATTAATATAGTATAGACTAGAAGTATATGCATAGTACTTGTTTGAGATAAAAGTTGATAAAATGATCAGTAAGGCTGATGTTGATGGTTATGGACAAATTAACTACGATGAGTTTGTTAAGGTCATGATGGTCAAGTAAACCTTTTCTGAAGTTTTTTTCTTTTAACTGTGAAAAAAGAACAAACACTCATCAGACTGGGTCAGCTTTGGGATAATGGTTTTTTTTTTTTACAAATTTATTCGGTTAGGTTGTACCTTTGGATGAATGTAATGCTCTATCGTTTGGTGGTTGAATCACTTTGTTTTTCTTATTTGGTTTTCTTGTGATGTCTTGTACATCAGCTAAAAAAGTTGTCTGGTTCATATTAGGACTTTGTTGAACTAAGTCTATGGAGACTCTGTAACTTTTTATTTATTTATTGACGAATGCAGTTCTAATAGCTTGCATTAATGCAAACTTTTTAAGGCTGGAAATTGTATGCTCATGCAGCTTACAAACAAATTGTCATTTGCTTTATTATGTTATTGGTGTGATTTGGCTTAACAGACTTTATGTTTGTTGGAGAAGTTGTTAGGACTGTAGTGTAGGCGTCGAAAAATCCACAATCTTCAATATCAATCATGTAAGATACATCTTTAACATCATTTTCATAATTACTTCTTTTATATGGGAAACCCTTCTCGTTCATGAGGATCTGGTGCAAACTGGAGGTCTTAATGACCTGAATGTGGAACTTGGAGGTCTTAGTTGTATGAGCGTTTTATTGTATTGAAGGAGAACTCTAGTGACTTTGGGTTCTAATACTCTTAATATAACAATGCAGCTATGCAGTGGGTAGTAGATTGTAAACCCAATATAATCTTTTGATGGGCAGCTTCTTCTTTTTACAAATTTCACTTTGATTAATCTGTCGAAGAGATACCAATGTGGGCATTTATGTGGCTTCCTTAATGTATAGTCACTTCATGCAATCACGTCCTAAATTATTACGATTTTAAGAAGGATAAGAGGCTCCAACTTTTGTTGTTCTTTGAATTTGATAAAGAAATTATTTTCAGTGGTGGTGAAAATTTTCTCGAAGCAAGCTAGTTCTAGAACACATGTAATATATAACTGTAGCTTACTTTCATAAATAATAAATGACCGTCTATTT
The DNA here is from genome assembly GCA_016801875.1 of Solanum sitiens. Taxonomy (NCBI): domain Eukaryota; kingdom Viridiplantae; phylum Streptophyta; class Magnoliopsida; order Solanales; family Solanaceae; genus Solanum; species Solanum sitiens. Next base: position 107,190 of record JABWTJ010000420.1, read on the forward strand.
CGATACTTGTATAAAATTTACAGCTTTGCATTGTTACCTCATACATAGCATTAGACTTTAGCTTTTGTTCCATGATTGCAATGATTAAGGTTATCATATTTTGTAATCTGCAGCTAACTTTAGCTAATGAGCATAATTTATTATTGTAACTAATTAAGATCCAATTAATGTAAATGCAAATGGGTTGTTACTCCTCGTCTACATCTGGGTCCTGCTCGCCTTTTTGACTATCTAGTATAAACGTTCCATTTCTCTTCATTTATGATATTAACTCCTCGAAACAAGCTAGTTCTAGAACAGGTTGATGCTCTGCCTTGCTTGAAAATTCACTGTGTTCTTTCTGAGGGTTTTTGTGTTCTAATGCTCTTAATATAACAATGCGCTATGCAGTGCAGTTGAAGAGAAAGCCACAGGTGCTTATGCTCAGCTTGTTTTTCCACATATTGATGAATCTTTTAGTGATGATGCTCCATTGCTTCCATCTGGTTTCTCTCTCATTCCATTGGAGCCTAAATCAGTTAAGTGATGAGTATTTTGTGTCCTACAACTTCAGTGTTATGAATGTTGGCTGAAGGAGTAACTTCAAGCTTTGTAGACACAAACCTTTTTTGCCCTTTATCTTCTTGGAAATTTTAGATTATTTATGGTGCATTGAAAAGTTATTAGGATCTGAAGGTGCAATTTGGTGTTTGAAAAGTCACCTGGCATTCGAATACTGTCATAGATATGTAGATTAGTTTCTTATTTTAATGTTAAAGTTTAGTACTGCTACTGCTTAGGATGCAGGATTCTCCTAGTGTTGCTCGGACATTAGATTTAGTATCCAACTCTTAAAGCTAGAAATGGTGGGACACAACCAGCTAGTGAAGTTGAAGGAAGCAGTTACAACCATCGTTCAGTCTTGCCAATTGCATTCCAGTTTGTTTTCGAGAATTACTATCGAGAAAATCTGCTATGGCTCGCCAATATGTATGAAGCATTGTAGGCTCTGTTCAAAGGTCTTTGCAGTAGTAATTCATAGTTATCTGAGTTTTGTACCACCAATTAGCGATTCTTGATGTATGCAGATAAATGTTACCTTGTGTGTGGCATAGTATAAATGAAAGGTTCTCCATACATTTAAAAACTTAAGGCCACTGTGATTCATTTGCACCACTGTATTAACAAATCCCGAGCGACTCATCCCTTAACTTGAACCTGATGTACTCATGGAACCCTTTTAACATTTTTCTAGTTTCTCTATATGGTTTTACTGTTTTAATGTATTTCAGGAATCCTACTGGTGGAGAATTGCTACAGGTGAATTCTTAATCTGCCGGTGATGCGGTTCTGAAGAAACTATGGCATCGCATTGATTCAATAATGTTCTTCTCCGTAAAAATGAATGTCAGTTCTGGCATGTTGTTGTTGACGGATGAATTAGAGGCAGAACTTGAAGAATTAGAGGAGTAGCTTGAAGCAACTACTATTTCTGCTGCTCCAGTCCATTCTCCTGCAGGGAAGCAACCTGCTTGGCCCATTCCTAAGAAGCGTACAACTGAAGAAGATGAACTTGTTGTGCTGCTTGGCCCAACCTGCTTGTACTATTGTCATCTACGTTTGAATGACACATTCGGTTTTTTTTGGAATTGATTGATATTAGAGATCTCTAAGCAATCACTTTCTAAGTTTTGGTTGTACAGGACATGTTTCTCAAAGTTTATTTAAAATATATAGCTTCGATTTAATTATTAGTTAATTTTGTGCTTTAGGTCACTTGTATATTGAATTATGTGATTTCAATGTTAAAGTTACACTTTATAAGTGTTGCAAGGTGTTGCCTTCTAGTGTTACAAATCTTTTTTCTACCTCTTTACACCCCATGTACTCTCTGTTTCTAAGCCTGCAGCTTTCCATCAGGCACCGTACACTATATGAAGGCTAATGCTTTGTCATCACAAGATTCTGCAGGTTTTCTGAAATTTGCAAATAAAATGCCTATACAAGGCACTGATGCAGATTTCACCAAACAGGACCACAAGGAAAAAACATCATTAAGCTAAAGACATACTGCTGGTTGAAAGACCAGGTAAGTCACTATGTTGGAGGGCTTACAATGTTCCAAACTTCATTAGAATTGGGAAGTTCAGTTGTGTCACTGGAGGGTGTGTCCCTATCAGAGGAGCTTAGAAACGTTAGTGTAAATAAACTATATTTGTTTTGCTTTGTTTTGAAAATAAAGTGCCTATGCAAGGTACTGATGGAGATTCTACTAAAAAGCACAACAAGGAAAAAACATCTTTGAAAATCTCAGTAACGAAAAAGCTTCTTTGAGAAAGGCCAGTAACGAAAACTAAGTAGGTATCTGCAATCAAAAGATACTACTGGGAAAAGGAAGAGCAAAGAACAGGTATGTTTTATCATTTACTTAACTAAAGCAGTAAAATTCTTAACTTTCTCATACTCCTTCCACTATACTTGGTTCCTTTACAATTGTTTTCAGCAGACTAGAAATCGAGTGTAGATGACTGAGGATGACTTGATTATGCATTTCTTTCATTTATTCGGGTTGTGATCTGGTTTTTGTTTCACACAAGGTTTGTGGATGTTTTTCCTTTTCGTAACTTTGTCTATAGCTTTATAAGGAAGTCCAAAGTTTGTAAAATTCGATTTATGGCTAGGGAATGCAGAAACATACCATACACTTAGATAGTACTGTTATAGTTGACTACTAATTATGTATCTTATATAAGGCTAGCGCCAGTTGCTGTATAAGGTGTTAAAATCACCAGTTAGGATTTTTCACATGATTGTTGATCTTAGATGAGTTACTCTATTTTTTCAAATTTGGGTTTTCATATAGGGAATCAAGTTGGTCGAGTGCAGCTTTTTGGATAATACTTATAATTTATTCTGGCAAGTATGTTTTTTTTGGATAATGCATAAATTGTTTTTTTTTTGGATAATGCATAAATTGTACTCCATCCCATTTTATGTGATGTAGTTTGACTCGAGCGCGGAGTCTTAAAAATATGGAAAGATTTTGCAATGTTTCAAAACTACTTGCTAAATAAATAAATTCTTAATTATAAGTGTACACGGTGTGGATGTTTTGTCGAATAAATGGGATCCAACATGGGTATAATGTTGATAGTGTCATTAAATATTTGCTAATTAAGAAAATATATCAATTCGTTTTGGGCAAACTAGAGAGAAAAGTGTCATGTACATTGTGGAGTAGAGGGAGTATCAATTTTGTTGTTGATAACAACAACAATGATGATTACCAGTCTGATGAGATTGTATTCAATACAATGATGCTCAGAATTATTCTTGACAGTCTCTTTCAAAGAATAATGCTTATCACTCTGCCGGAACTAATTTCGTGGTTATATCCTCTTGTTGATCTCTTATTATGCAGATGTTTCGGATTCATTGTTGATGCAAGTATTACTGACCCATTATTGGCCGAAGTATGCAAAATTTATACCTCGCTTTCCCTGCTTCTTCTATTTATAACGGTATAATTTTCCAATGTTTGAGTATGCAAAATTTTTCCTTTTCCCTAAATTTTGATTCCTTTAAAAGCACATTTATGAATTATGTTTGTTAATTTTACAGAAAATTCAGACAAGCATATTTGGAATGTCAATAGTGTGGGACTTGCCAAGGAATTGGAGGAAGGTCTGAATCATCTTTTCTCTGTACTTTGTTTTTTGCATTGCAGTTCCTTACCTCACCCTTGTATATTTATACAGTTTTTCCATTCACAAGTGAATCAAGGAATTAGTGTTGGAGGAAGGTCTCAATCAGCTTTTCTCTGATCATGTTCTTGTTAATGGACTGTTTGCATCACTAGTTAGGATAGTTTTTGTTTGTTACCTTTTAAGGTTGTTGATGTAGTCAATAGGCGCCTATGCATTACAATGATTTACTCCATAAAAGAATTAGTGTTGATTGAAATATTTGTTGGGAGAATGAGTATTCTTGATTCTTTTGGATTTGCTTCTTGGAGTTTTTCCTCATTTTTACCTGATATTCCTTTAGTTGTGGTTCCAATGGGGTTCCATGTAATCACACCTTTCATTTGTAAAATTGTTGGAAACACTTTACATGATGCTAGAAAAGCAATAATTAAAGGTGGGACTATTCCTTTAGTCATGGTAGTGTCATGGAATAAAAAGCAGGGAAATTTTCTAATTGTTTGAACTTCACTATAACAAATGGGCCTGTAAGCTTTCTTCTTTTTACTCTGCCATTCTTCATCAGCTGGATAGTTGCTATTTCCTTGTTTTTGATGATCCTGGTATTGTGAACTGGTGTTTCCCTTTATTTTTGGTGTGTTTTAGGTGCTGCTGCCATTTGCAGGTTTCTTTTATCTTTTTTGCCTTTTTCCCTTTGTTTTTGTTCTTTCTATCAGCCTCCAACTCTTTTCTTTTTTTTAAGTCCCTCATCTCTTTGCTTGATATCAAAGTGTGAATGTGAGAGCTAGTCTCTTGAGCTCTTTCTTGATTAATGGAATGGGCAACAAGAAGTTCCTGCCCTGTACAAACATGTGATAAGTGTTCTTTGTGTTTACAATACATGTAGTAATATTCATAATTCACGTGTGGTACATGTTCTATATGATTTGCATTATATATATATATATATATATATATAGTGAATACTCTCCAATTATGCACTTCCACATTTATTTCTTTGATTTATAATTTCATTTTGAATGTGCAGGAAAATGCCAATAAATGAATTTCAATTGCATGTGGCCAAAAGTAAACTCGATCTATTGTGGTGAACGATGGAGAGTTTTTGTCGTATTGTCATATACGTTTGAATTCATTTGATTTTTGGAATTTATTGAGAGTAGAAATCTTTAGCAATCACTTTCTAAGTTTTGGTTTACGAGACATGTTTCTCTAAATTTATTTGAAATATATAGTTTCGATTTAATTATTAGTTAATTTTGTGCTTTAGTTCATTTGTATATGTAATTATGTGATTATATATTGAATATATGCAATTCGAAAGTACTATTGTAGGACGTCTAATGTTAAAGTTACACTTTATAAGTGTTGCTCTAGATTATATATAAAGTTACGTTTTATAAGTGTTGCTCTAGATGAGATATAAAATTACACTTTATAAGTGTTTCTCTAGATGATATATAAAAGGCAACATTTTATAAGTGTTGCTCTAGATGACATATAAAAGGCAACGCTTTTCAAGTGTAACCAATAACACTGCAAAGGCAACACTTTTAAGTGTAGTATAATAATAAAAAAATGTGTTGCATTAAGCGTGCCCTTATATCTCTTTGGCTACGCTTTATGAGTGTAGCCAAAGATGGCAACATTTAAAAAGTGTTGCCTTATGTCAAAGGTTACGCCTCTTTAGGCCACCCCCTAAAAAGTGTTGCTTAAAGTCCAAAAGTGTAGTCTTTTATCAAAGGCCACACTTTTTGCTAGTTTAGGCTACACTTTAGTGGGGTGGTCGTAGGCCTAAAATGGTGTAGTGATATGAGTTAATATGAGTTCATGCTTGCATTTATGTTGCTATTTTTGTATAGTGTTGACATGATTTTTGTGTCGCATGAGTTGTGATGTGCATTGAGTTAAAGTTAGATTGAGAAGGAACTTCCTCAATCTCGATATGAAGCTTGAGATAAGCTTTGAGTGATGTGCATCATCTAGAGTAATTTGTGAATAATATATTCACAAAGAGTAAAGTTTCAAGTATATTGATGTGTTTTTCGAAAATACCCTCTTTAATTAAAAATGATGTGTAGTGTCATTCGGGGACGAATGTTCCTAAGGGGGGGAGGGGAGGATAATGTAACATTCCAGAAAATGTACTTGTCTAGTGAAGAGTCTATTAGGTTTTAAGAATATGTATTGGGGTACATAGGCATCCCAATGCCCAATATTGAGTAACATTGGGCATGTTAGAGAATATTGGCTTAAGGGAGTTAGCCAATTTCTATGTATTAACAAGTAACTTAAAATACACTCTGATGTTCAAATGCTCCATCCAAGCATGTTTAGGAATTCTACCTGCAATGAAGACCCTAAGATAAAAAATTTAATTTCTTCGCTTACACACAATAGGTACGAGGCATCCAAGTGTCAAGTCTAGGTACCATAGCACATTATCATTTAAAATGATCATGTAGATTAAGCAGTGACCAAGGACATAGTGAGGATTCTTGGGACAAGAAGTGAACTTTCCAAAGGCAACTACAGAGTGCACGGCAACGCATGTGCAAGCACATGTGCTACCAGCTGAGACACAAAGTGACCAAGCCCAACCGATTCGGTTAGGGCGGTTAGAGGGCCGGCATGCATCGAGTCAATCCACATGGGGCCGAGCTTCCTAACCAATATTAGGCTCTAACTAACTTACCTAACTAGCTAACTAACCTAGGAATAACTAAAATGAACTAACTAGTGTTCCCTAAATCCTAAGACCTAACCGGGTGACACTAGCCGAGTAGCTAACTAAAGAAACATCCTAGTACCTAACCTAGGATGGTCCAAAGGGGTTGGTTATGGTCCTAGTGACTTAGGGGTACTTTAGTAATTACCCTAGGTCACTTAATTAATTAAATTAGCAACTTAATTAATTAATATAAATTCATTGTCAAACCCAAGACCCTTAGCAAATTTTCAGAATTTGGCTAAGTCAAATGCTCTCCTATTTTTAGTCAATTTAGGAGGGGTGTTTTGGTAATTAGCTAATTGATTTATTTAATTAAGTTAATTAGCTAAGTTGAATTAGTCAATATTCAGTTCCTTAGACTTAGACTCACGTTTATCCAGTAGAAACTCACGACTGAAAAACAGTGAGCAAACGTAAGAAAAACATAAAAATACTCTCGGTTCTCCTTAGACGATTTCAAGGAAATTCATCAAGATTTTCGTGCAAAGAACAGGGTGATATTCGTAGATTAAATTCTACAGTAAGGTATGGGCTTCTCTCTTGAATTACTTTCCCCAGGAGGCTTTTCAAAGGTTTTGAACTCAAGAAAACCGAAACTAGGGTTGTGTCCAATGAAATTGTCGAATGTTCATCTCCCTAGTTCTCCCTATATCAGATTCTAGTAGTATGTATAATTCAAATCTCTAGCAGGTTATTGGTATGTGGTGCTAATTGATCATTATGTGTAGGTTTATGTGATTTGATAATGTCGAATGAGACTTATAGGTTAGATCCGTATGATTAGAGTATCATTTACATGAGATAAGAAATGTTGTAATGCCTAATTGTGTCCGAGAAGATGAAATTGTTATAAGTCATTATGAAATTCAGTTTACTGTTGAAAGGAATGAAGGTTTCGATTACTGTGTGTGTTTACAGTAGATATGTTTGTAAGTGTTTGGAATGCAATGTATCCAAGAAGAAATAAGAATGAGAACCGAAGCTAGTTAATGAATCTTCAATGCCAAATCAACTTTATAGCTTGGACAAACTAATCACTGAATTGTTCTTATAAGCTAATCAAATGTTAAAAGTTGGCTTGCTTAAAATGATGAGATTACTATAGTATATACATGAAGTTAATTGACTTGGCTAGTGATAATATCCTGACAAGTGTTTAGTGAATGTTTGGTTTATGCCAGTAAATTGACCAGCAATATTATTTCCAAAATATGTAATAGAATTGGCCAATGACTAAGTCATACCAATCTTATATGGCCAATGTAAATTTTGATGTTTCTTGTAAGGACAAATACATGTTAAAGATTGACTTGACAAGATGTAACTCAATGAACTCATAACCCTGGGTATGCCAATGATTGGGACAAGTCCCAACATACCCTATCTGAATGAACTTGTGAACGTAGTAGCAAATTGAATAAGTCCTTATATCTTTCATAAAGAATGGTACAATACTACCAAATAACATTGAAAAAGATAAGGTGAGTAATGAAATAACTAAAAGCTTATGAGTTATGAAATTGACCTAGAATGGGGTGTTAAAGGAAGTGAGACAAGTCTCACTTGCACCTAAACAGTTATGTTAAAGATACTCACATAAGAGGGTGTTAGAAATCGTGAGACAAGTCCCATTCACACCATAATGATAATGTAAGATTTAAGTTCACATTCATCAAGCATAGAAAGGGATGACAAGTCATCCATTGAGCTAAGCATACCTCATACTAGAAGAAAGCTTCCATAGTGTATGAGTCAACTCTAAAAGTTGTAAAGTATAATAAATTGAGCTAAGCACCGATAGACTAGTAATAAGCCTGTTCAAACACATGTAAGCCTAATGATATGAGACTACCACCAAGGTGGATAAGGATCTCCAAATTTTCCTAGTCTTTGAACTATGTCGCCAGCATAGATTACTAGATAGTGGATCCACCTACGAAAGCTAGTAAGTATTCGATTTCACTTTGGCCGGTGAACCACCTTTTTTCAGTGTGGGGAAGACACTAGATTTCATGTTATCTTACATGATCTACGACGGTTAAATGCTAAAGATTTCTTTAAGAAAGAAAGAAAGAAAGAAAGAAAGAAAGAACTAGGAAGATGAGGGGTGTTCGGATAGGATGACCAAAGGGTGAGGTTATACTAAGTAATGATGTAAGTCCTTCTTAGTAATTGCACAGAAATATCCCAATGGAAGTCTTAGAATAATATCCTAAGTCAACCTATCATGTTCAAAGTGAACATGAGATCAAGAAGAATAAATGTAAGTTCAAAGTGAATTAAGTAAGCAAAAGCATAAGAATATCAAATAATTAGTGTTTGATAAGAATGAAGTTTTAACAGTTATTGGTTAATGCCAATAAAGGGAGCAAAACATAATAACTCATCAATTGGAGTATGAATATATGCCCCATTATCTTTATATTATGCAAATGATCAAAGAATGGGCATAGCCAATAAAGATTGGCTTATAAAGACTTCATGCCCAATTTAACAATAATGGAAAGAACAACTTACTAGTAGGGTAGTCAAATCATTTCCTTAGTCTTTTGAATCATTGCACTAGTATGTAAAACATAGGATCAAAGGAGATCATTGAACTACACAAAAAAAAAAAAAAGACTGAAAAATAAACTAATTCTTGGAGAGGGAGCTCTCAGCCTAAGGGGAGCAAAAATATTAAATTTTGCTTGAGTTGTTTTAAAATTATGTTCATGATTCCAAGGTATTATGTTCATATAAAAAATGAGTCGTGTCCTTAAATTCATGAAAATATGTCATATTTATAGCATGATTCATAAATTACGAATTAGGAAAGTGTAGTGAATTCACTTTACAAAAAAAAATGGCATGTTGCTATAGGAAGAGCTTTCCTTTGTCATGCATAGTCCTTATGTGTTTATGTGCATACACCCATACTTAGGAAAAGTGTGTAGTAACCCATATACAATTACTATTTTTATAGGTGCAGGTCCTTGAAGAAGATTGAAGATCAGTTGAAGCTGTTTGGACTAGTACCTCCAGACTTTGGTAGGTCCTCTTGAGTTAGAGGATGCCTACGCTTTATTTTATAAATTTAGTAGATTAGACATAGGTAGTGGATGTTGTCCTTAGCGTTTCCTTTCCAACATTTGTTCAAGCTTTTGTATTAAGGCCGGTTTGGCAACTATTAATGATATTATGAGTTCTTCATTTCAATTGTTCAATCTGTTATAGATGGTTGTTTATTTTGAACTGTTAGTATATAACTCTTATGCAAGAATTATATGAATTTTAAGTACACTTCAGTAAATTTAAAAAGTTTTAAATTTTCCGCTAAATTTAACTGTATGATTATGATGAAAGCTAAGAAGAGGCTTGTCTGCGACCTCTGAGAAGTTAACGACGCCGGTCTCATCTAGGGTCTAGGACCCGGGTGTGACACAAAAGAATTCTAAGTTCGAATTGTCGGATGCATGTGAGAAAAATATTCAATTGTTGAAAGACAAGCTTACCTCCAATCAGGTATTGGCCTTGCCTGAGGGCCCTAAAGGTTTTGTGATATATTGTGATGCTTCTCGAATAGGTTTGGGGTGTGTCCTCATGCAACATGAGAAGATTGTAGCATATTCTTCTAGGCAACTCAAGGTTCATTAGAAGAATTATCCAAATCAGGACCTTGAACTAGCGGCGGTCGTATTTGATTTGAAATTATGGCGACACTACCTATATAGGGCATATGTAGATGTGTTCACCGACCATAAGAATCTTCAATATGTCTTCACCCAAAAGGAGTTGAACCTCCGGCAAAGAATGTGTTTGGAACTTTTGAAGGACTATGACATGAGTGTCCTCTACCACCCCAGAAAGGCAAATGATGTGGCTGATGCCTTGAGTCGAATGACTATGGGTAGAATGGCTCATGTTGAAGAGGGTAAGAAATAACTAGTGAAGGATGTTCATAGGTTGTCCTGTATGGGTGTTCGGTTGGAAGATTCTCGGAAAGGTTTTTTTATGGTTTATCATAACTTTTAGTCGTCTCTAGTGGTTGAGGTGAAGTCTGAGCAATATCTTGATCTTGTATTGATGGAGTTAAAGGAACCGGTTCTAAGAAAGGTCAATGAGTCTTTTTTACAAGGAGGATATGATGTGCTTAGGTACAAAGGAAGGTTATGTGTACCGAATGTTGATGATTTGAGAAGAAAGATTCAAGAAGAAGAACATGGCTCCCGTTATTATATTCATCCAAGTGCCACAAAAATGTATCAATACCTTCAAGAGGTCTATTCGTGGGAAGGTTTAAAAGTGGATGTAGCAGGCTAAGTGTCCAAATTGTCAACAGGTTAAGGCCGAACATCGAATGATGGGAAGTTAGACCCAAATAATGGATGTTCCTACTTGGAAGTGCGAAGACATTAATATGGACTCCGTAGTAGGTTTGCCTCTATCACGTAGGAAAAATTACTCAATATGGGTTATTGTGAATACGTTGACGAAATCTTCCCACTTTATCCTCGTCAAAGTCAACTTATTCGGCTGAAGAATATGCAAAAATAAACATTAAGAAGGTTATGAGCCTTCATGAGATCCCTTTGTCCATCATTTTGGATGGAGGTACCAATTCAAGTATCATTTTTAGAGGTCTTTTCAAAAGGAGTTAGGTACTCAAGTGAAACTTAACAATGCTTTTCATCCTCAAACGGATGGTCAAGCAGAGTGTACCATTCAAACTCTTGAAAATATGTTAAGATCATCTGTAATTGATTTCAAGGGAAATTGGGATGATCACCTACCGTTGAGTGAGTTCTCTTATAATAATAGCTATCATTCTAGTATTTCTATGGCACCTTTTGAAGCACTCAATTGTAGGAGATATAGGTCTTTGGTTGGGTGGTTTCAGGTTGGTGAGTCTTCACTCCTTATTCCCCAGATAATCCTTGAGGCTATACAGAAGGTCAGGGTGATAAGAGATAAGTTGAAAACGGCCTATAGTCGGTAAAAATGTTATGCCGACAATAGAAGAAGAGACCTTGAATTTGAAGTAGGTGACTGGATCTACTTTAATATTTCACCCATGAAAGGGGTGATGAGAGTCGATAAGCAAGGGAAGCTTAGTCCCCGGTATGTGGGTCCTTATGAGGTATTGCAAACGGGTCAAAAAAGTTGATTATGAGTTGAAATTACCTAATGAGCTAGCTTTGGTTCATCTGGTATTTCATGTTTCCATGCTCAAGAAATGTATAGGCGACCCGATGTCTATTCTCCCTAATAAAGAGTTAGGGGTGTATGAGAACCTTTCTTATGAAGTGGTTCTATTTGAGATCCAAGATAGTCAAGTCAAAAAGTTGAGGAACAAAGAGGTGTCCTTTGTAAAAGTCTTATGGAGAAACCATCTAGTTGAGGGTGCAACATGGGAGTCCGAGACTGACATGAAGTCGCGCTATCCTCATCTTTTTCCTCTTTAAGGTTAGTAGTTCCTCATAAAATTAAAACCATGAATAATGTGAGTTGATTTATTTTCTAAGTATGTGCATGTTTATGTAAAGGTTTATTCCAAAAAGAATTTTCATGAAAAAGGATTTTTTGATTTACTTGCACTTATATGAGTTGTGTATTTTGCATTGTTGAGATTGTAGTGCTTTGATATGGTCTTGAGAAGAAAATTAGTATGGTAACTCTTTGGTGTCATTTGAGCTTATGTTTACATTGAGAAGGTAGTTCCTCATTAGGTGTTATGAAATGTTGAGCTCTTATATGTTGTGAATTGAGTTTCTATGTGTAATGTCATGTTTGTGTGTTGAATGGAGTTGCGAAGTAATCCCATGAGTTGTGACTCATTATGATTTTATGATAATGTTTGTCGGGATACTAGTATTGAGTCTATCCTTTTGCTACAAAAAGATTTAACTGTCGTTCGGGCAAGAATGTTCTTAATGGGGGGATAATGTAATACTTCGGTAGTTCATAACTTAGTCTATCGACTCACATGATGAACCAAGACTTCAAACACTGTTTTAAGCCTAATTTAATGTATTGAAACTAATTCGGAAGTGTTAGATTCAAAACGTCATGAAACGACCATGATGTCTGGAGAATTCTGAAATTTGTGCTAGTGTGACTTGGCATGTTTCATAATGTTTTAAGAGTCAGAATTTAGTGAAAATTTGTGAAAAGGTGTTAAATACATATAAGAGTGTGCTTACGGTCGAAATGTTTGGGTACGACTCACCAAGGACCATCCTAAGGGTCCTTGGAGAGGACCCTTCCATTTGAACCAAAACTGTCAAAATTGCCAATGGCAGTCTACGAACCAATCGACGAGCCGTCGATGGTGGTCATTGGTTAGGACTTAGTCACATTTTGAGAAGGCCTCAAAACACCCCTCTCTGACATAAACAACGGTTACCAGTACGGGCCGTCGTTGTGTCTACGGGACGTCATCGTCGCTTCATTGGTTGGGGTCAATTTCACTACAAACTTCTACATTTAAGTGGGTTGGTTAGTTAGTTAGTTAATTAATTAATTAAGGGTTAAGTTGTGGTTAATTGAGTTATTTAAATTACTATAGAAGTTAACCTAAGTGTAAAATCAACTTAACACTCCATTATTCCCAAACCGAATTCTCTCCAACTTCTCTCTACGTTCTCCCGCTTTTACCAATGACCACCATTGAAGAGAAAAAGAAGAACTCAAGCTAGAGCTCTCAAGATTCATCCTTTCTCAATTTAATTTCGTGCAATATCATCAAATAAGGTATGGGGATATTGATTCATGGACTAGTTTCTCCATGAAGCCCTTTAAAACTTCTAATTTTGAAATCTACATTTTGACAAAAAACTAGGGCTTTGTAATCTAGCCATGCGTTCACTCTTAAATCTTTTTATTTATGTTATATGCCTTGTATTATGATTATATTGGGATAAATTGATTATTTCGATTGTGAAAAATCTCCCAAGAACCCATGTACCCCCATAACCCAACTTTCATGAATGTTGTGGGAAGAATTGAGTAATTATGAACATGATGTATTGTAATTTATGATTATCTAGTTATATAATCTTGTCTTCCATGGATATTATGATTTAAATAAGTGTCATTATAATTATTCATTCCTAACCTTGAAAAGAGGGTAAATTCTTGGGTCGTTTATGTGATGAAGAATATTGTGCATAGACTTTGTATTTACTTGCAATTTGTATGGCTTATGGAAGGATACAAGAAACGTAATTGGGATGTTTTGCATTATCTTGAACCTTATCAATTGTGTAGTACTAATTATTAATAATGAAGTTGGTGTCTTGTGTTTATTGAGAGTATAATTCTCATGAAAACACCATAATAGAGATTATGAAAGTACTACTCACATATTTATGAGGATACTAGGGTTAAAGTACATTCTCACTTAATGAATCAAAGAGCTCTATGTAAAATTGTACTGAATGATGATAAATTACTCCTCACACATGTAGATAAATTAAAATAGAAATGGTAGTAAGTTACAAAATATAATTAGCACCGAGACGATATGGTTAATGAGGAAAAGACCCTCCTGTTAATGCAAGAGGCCAGGTCATTCTTGTGATACTCATGAGATGGGGACTCTCCCACTAATGCAATATGTTGGGTCATTAGAAGCATGTCACATATGGAGAGCACCCCCGAGACGTAACCGTCGTCGTCTTCTTGGAGAGGACTAAGACTATCCTCTTAGATATCATCATTACATTCATAGGTTAAAAAGTGCTGAAAATTAAAACTTTTCATCTACATCTAATTCATGTGGTTCACTAAGACCTATAACTTTCACATAATACATTCAAAGCGAGTTTACTTAGACTCCTCGTGTCAGAAGATTACATAGTCTTCTACTTTTATGCCACATATAGATAACATACATAATATAGTATTAATAAGGATGTCTCATATTAAACTATCTAAATGTATTAGAACAATATGGGCATATCCATTGGACAAATGTATAAATGTCACTTAGGACTTACAACAATACCTTGAAACAACAAGAGTGAAATGATCGTATTCTACCTAGACATTGCACCCTTAGGCTTCGAAGATGTTAGTGAGAGTCCCTAGGTCTTCTCCAAGACCATTACATGAATGTCCTCTATGTGATGAATGTCTCCTAATGAACTAATCACAATAATGACTTATGTTAGAAAGCATGTAAATGAATGAGTACCTAATCTAGACTGACTTTAAGAATTTCCTAGTTAAAGTGTGAAGGGGGAATAAGGTATGGTCTCTTTATGTCTTATCGAAGGAAGTCTTGAGAATGACTCTAGTTAGAGAAGTTGGTTGATACTTTAGACATGATCCAAACATTGGAAGTCTTAAGGATTATTTAGGAAACGTTGAAGAGGGTGAATGGGTGTTCTGTTCTATGAGTACTTTAGTAAATCTTTTGATAGCCTTGGTAAGTAGAATATCATATTATACATGTTATGTGTTTTGGTGTCTTATAAATGTATGTGTCTCATTATAAGTAGTCTTGATGATCATTTAGGCATGCTTAAAGAGGGTGTATGGGCGGTCTCTCTTTGTATCACTTAAGTGAGTCTTAGGATAACTTTTAGTGGGCAATTTCATGCTAGAAAGTGACTCAATGTGAAGTTAAAGAACTTCACTGTGACAGTGAAGGAATTCACTATAACAGTGAATTAGCTCACTGTAAAGTGTTCCCTAAAAATTTGATAAATTGTCTATTTGATTTCGTATGCGTTTATAAAGTGTTAAAGATTTTTATTATGCTATTATTATGATATTTAAATCAAAAGATACATATTTCCAATAAATATCCATTTTCATAATTTTTATGCATTATGCCATACTTAGTATACGTGTTTGTACTAATTCCATATATATTTCCATTTCTATAGTGGTAGTTGAAGAGCATTGGGAAGCAAGGCTTGGACTATAGAATCATTCAAGTGAAGTTTAAGTATATCCTCTCTTCATTCGAGGGCATAGTTATCTTAGTTTCTTTTTATATTGAAGTATTGTAACAGACTAAGTATTTCAATATTTTGATGTATGGGGCGTTTCCCAAGTATTCTCGTGTCTAAGCTTTGATGAGATTTAGACTTAGTATTTCCTATGATTTCTAATGAAAGATGTTATTAAAGATATTCTAACATTTTGTGAAAAGTTTTAATTCCACAGTACTTTTTATTATGTATATGCGATAAAACGATACGAAAGGTCTTCTACAAGACCTCCGAGAGGTCAAGTACGCAGGTTGCGACCTAAGAATACCCAAACTTCTAGTGTATACACGCGGGTCGTGACAAACATTGTATCAGAGCATAGGATATGAAAGTAGTATTAAGAATCAAAAAGTCTCATCAAGTCACGTCTAGTCGAGTCTTGTTCATTAGTTGCAGTCGCGACACACCCATGAACGAGAGGCTATCGGACGATAGAGTTTCCTTTCTTTCTCTACTCTGGTGTCGTGCCGTAGATTAAAATTTATGAGTATCCTTCTTAATGTGTTTCCTTGTATTTCTAGGAGATTAATACTAGAAGGATGGCCGCTAGAAGGTTGGAAGAGGGAAGGCTGAATGAGGAAATTCATCCTCAAGTTAAGCAAGTAGAGCAAGTTCATCAAGATGGACAAGGAGTCCAAGGTGCTCAAGATGCTCAAGTTCCTCCCCAAGGTGATCAAGTGTCTATTGTGGAAGTAGGTAATGACGTTCCAGTGGTTCCCCCAGAATGGTCTAACAGAGAGATTAGAGAGGCTTTGCTTGCTTTAGCTCGAGCCATGACTACTCAAGTGAATAGGAGTATGGAGCCTATGGTGAATGTTGTGGAGAGCTCTATGTCCTCTAGGTTGAGAGATTTGTGAGGATGAATCCTCCTATCGTTCTTGGATCTAAGGTGGGAGAGGACCCCCAATAGTTTCTTGATAGTGTGTACATGGTTTTGAATGCTATGGGGGTTAATTCTAGGGAAAAGATAGAGTTAGCTTCGTATCAATTGAGGGATGTTGATCAAGTGTGGTACACTCAATGGAAAGATAATAGGCTGATTGTGTCGGGTCCTATTTAGTGGGAAGAATTTAAAGAAGCTTTTATAGGAAAGTACTTTCCCCGTGAGAGGAGGGAGGTGAAGGTAGAAGAGTTTATAAATCTCAAACAAGGCAATATGAGTGTTGAGGAATACTCTTTGAAGTTTTCTATGTTTTTTAGATATGCAGCATCCTTAGTTTCTAACCCTATGGATCAGATGAGTTGGTTTGTGACCGGGGTAGCCGACTTAGTGAGACAAGAATGTCGTACGGTCATGCTACATGATGATATGACCCTAGGTAGACACATGGTGTATGCTCAATCAATTGAGGAGTCTAAACTTGGTAGGAGTGATAGAAACTTGAGGATAAGTTGGTCTAGTGATCAAAGTCAACCTAAGCATTTAGACCTGCACTTTTTTTAGTCATCTAAAATTGTATAGACCAAGGCATTCTAGTCAGCTCATATTGTCTGTTAGATGATTTATATAAGTTGATAAAATTATCAGTCAGCAGGTGCAGGGTAGTCCACGTTGGTCGTCAAACACTTTTTTTTTTTGGATTCTTTGTTTGCAGAAAAAAATGCAGAGAGGGGTAGGGACCATATGATCATGTGTTACATGAGAGACTGTTTAGTATTGATAAGCTAAGCAAATGCCAAGTGGTCACTATATATAGTAATACCTGAGTTATACTGCAAGTTCTCATGTGTTACGTTACAACTTTTTGTAATTTCATATCTATGGCTAAGAAATGAATGGGTCATAACTCATTATTGTTAGTCAAAAGAGAACCCACGTGACAAGGGGGAACAGTCTTCCATGGATCTGCCTTCTCCGATCACGAGGCGACCTGTATCAACTCTCAACTCAACACCCAATACTATTAACCCCTTGCTCTCACCACCCCCACCTTTCGTCTGCACTCTCCCTGCCACCCCAATCATACTGGAAATTACATCATTTTTTCTCTCTTTTAAATTATTTGTCATTTTTCAAGTTTACAACAAAATTGATTATTTCTCCTGTCTCATTTTATATGAGTTATTTTTTTAGTCAATGTAAAGAAGAAACAATACATTGTAAAGAAGTGAGGAGGTTGTCTATGATTAGGAATGTAAAGAAGAGAACAACATTGATTCCTGTTGTTGATTCTTATATGTTAAAACTGCTTTTTTATTTAGTTTCATCACTAAGATGAATAGACTCTAGTCTAAAAGATATGGTCACAAGTTTTAAACTTGGAAGCATACAAATTACAATATGTTTATTCTTCAAAACTTACAAAAGAATAAATATATTTTAAGCTCTTCAGTACGCTTATTCGTGTTCATTACTAACTGGAATATCTACAGTTTGGCATAGACTAAAGGGAAAGGCATCCGATCAACTGAAGTCACAGAGAAAAAGTGTTGGTGGATACCACCATAGGTCTCCCCCCCTGAAGCTCAAAAGAAAGCCCACTTTGTGGAGCATGACAGAACCATTGAAGTCGATAGGAAGGAGAAACATAAAGTCAGTGAGGAAAAGGTTGATAATGAAGTTGTTAACTTCATCAAGAGGACAGACGTAGAAACAGACTTTAGCATCATCATAGACAGTCTTATAGCACTTGACCATATACTATCTTTACAGTTCTATTTACTTCTGTTCTATATGCAAGAGCTTGACATGTAATGAAATTAAAAAGTTACAAGCTATTTCTCATCCGTTGCATCTAGCTTATCAAATAGGACAGACTTTAGCATCATACAAAACTTTCTCTCCATTTTATTTTCACTGACTTCTCCTAATTCTTCTAAAACTTAGATGAAGCAAGCCTCACTTTCAACAATATCCAAAACTCAATAGGTTGTCCATACTACAAAACAAATCTTCTACTTCTATTCTGTTATTGCTAGTAATAGTTAGCAGAAAAGAAAGGAAGCATAATCCTCAAGTTGAAAGTACAAAAAGAAACAAAATAATTAAAGACGTAGAAATAATTGCTTTACTAAGGATTTAAGTTATATACATTAACAATTAAAGCATGTTACGCTATCACTGTAGTTTTACCAGTTATACAAGGTAATAAAATGTGCACCAATCAAACGTATCATACACAGTTACTTGTTATTGTAAAAAATAAGAAATTATGTACTGTCCAGCCACAAAAGTTAAAGTCTATTACTATTTTTTTTCAATAGATCCCTTTATAGGAAGAAATTTTCTATTTGTCATAACTGTAATGTCCAGCTCTTGCAAAACACTCTCACAAGTTACTGCTCCCTCTCTACCCCTTCTAGACTTGAAAAATATATCCTATATCGTCTATCTCTAAGGCATATGATTCGTTTTCTATATAGTGCAACTCAAAATACAAAGCAAGTTTAGCAAATTTATACTACGAGGTGATCCCAAAACAACTAAGAAATATTGAACTAAAGTTTCTGATGTACACTTGAAAATGCACTAGAGAAACAACAAAATGACTTCTAGACACTTCAAGGCATGTAGTCGAAAAAAGAAAAATTTTACAAGCAAATAGCTACAAGCCATAATCAATGTTGTTAACAAAGGAACAAACCAAAGCTTAAGGTGAGCACAACTATGAACTCAGGAAGACTAAAAGAACAGTGACATTAAAACAGACATTAAAAACTTTTGAAATTCATGTAGAGTAGCTACTTACACTTGACGAAATCTATATTAGGGACAAACTATCGTAGGTATCGCCAGCTTCAACAATTTAGTTCTTCGAAGAAAGACGACTTAGCTATAACTCAGTTCTTCATATAAAGGCGACTTAGCTTCAGCTTCTACATTCAACATTCAAGAGAAAAAACTAGTGAGTCAAAGATAATCTGCCCATTTATACGTAATACAACTATAAACTAAACTCCCAAAATCAACAAAATTCGTATCAACAACACAAGAACATAAAAACCCTAACTTCAATTTTTTACTGACACACAAGAATATCAAAATCTTAAAGCTATAATTTAGACTTTTGAAGGTAAAATCTCTTACCTGATAAACTCTATTCCAACAACCCTAAATCTTTAAGACATGAGGCAAGTTGATTGTGAAGCATTTTATTTCATTTTCGAAAGGAAATCTGATGGAACAGCAGTTTGCCCAGAAATCTTTGAAGAAAATCATCTTTTTCAGCTCTCCAATCTTGAACAACGAAGCTGAGAGGAAAATCGTCTTCTTCAGTTCATCTTCAGAGAAATCGCAGTACTCTTCGATTTTTCAGCTGAAAATGGTGTTCTTCAGATGAAGATTGACAGAAATGTGACGAAAATCGTAGTACAAATTGATTTCTCCCGTTCGTCGATCCTTCTTCAGCTCATGCAAATGGTGTTCTTCAGCTGAAAATGGAAGCTTCAGCTGAAGTTCTAGGAAATGTTGCCTTTTTTTTATTTCTTTAATCTTTTATTCTTTTTAATATTTCTTTAATGTTTTATTTTTTTTGGCCAAATAAAAATGGGAGGGAGATTAAATTTTATTGTTAAAATGTTGGAGGGAATATAAAATTTTGGTGAAAACACTAGGGCCACATTTTTTATGTGTTGTATTTACAATTATAAAAATAACACACTTTAAAAGTGTGGCTATTCATGTAAATAGTTGTTGCCAACTATAACAACACTTATAAAGTGTAGGTTATCCCATTAAAGAGTACACTTTCGAAGTGTTGCTAAAATTAATGTAGCTAAAAGTCAAAATCTTTGGCTACACTTTAAAAGTGTTCCCAAAAATATTTTAGGCAACACTTTATAAGCGTTGTCCAGATTTAGTGTTGCCGTAGACCTAAAATGGTATAGTGCAAGTTTCACTATGTGCAATGTCAGAGTGGCATCCCATACTACCACTCCCACTTAGTGACCCTTGAGGATTCTCTTGGACTAAGTACATTACATGCTATTTTAGTCAACTCACTCTCCCCCACTTAAGGTAAAGCCATCTTCAAGGCCTCATACTTCAAAGCACCATTATGTCCCTCACAAGGTAGGAACTCATACTACTCCTAACGCATGCACATCAAGTCTATACATCAACCTTACAAGTTAAGCATAACACTTCCCTTTAAGGATTCAAGCATAGACAAAATCTCTTAAGCATCACCTCATTCAACACTTAGGCACCACTTAACTCAATCTCATGGAAACAAACTTCCTCACTAGATACTCATACCACATTCCATCTTAGTGTAAGCCTACACCACAACATCCACCAATCACAAGAACAACTATGAATCATTAATAACACAAGGGAGTTGCCTTCAACTTCTAATAAATCTCCACATTCTCTCAACATTCCTCAAATTTACACCTTAAAGCATTTCTACCATCATTGAACATAATCACAAGATAATTCATTCGCTCTCAAATGTACTTATTCAATCATTATTATTCGTACCATGCTTAGAACTACATCACCATAAGGTTTCTCACCACAACACTTCAAGTCTCATAAATCACACCTAGCCATAAATGGCATCTCATCACAATTCTCAAAACTAAACTTTCACATTTACTCTTTTAGCCACAAAACCATTATATAATCAAAGCTCACCTTTTTTTCTCCCTCAAACTTAGAAACATCTCCTTTTACAAGCAATCACACCTAGAAAACCACCAGGGCAAATGAGAAGAAGAGAGAGATCTTATGTAGTTAGGTTCTATGGCACGATTCAAGAGTAATGAAGAAAGTGAAACTCTATCGTCCTATAGCCTCTTGTCCATGGTTGTGTCGCGACCAATAACCAAGATACTACTAGACGTGGCTTATGAGACTTTTAGACCTTAAACTATTGTCCAAAACCTTATGCTCTGATACCAATTCTGTCACGACCCAAAAGTATCCCCTAGAAGTTAGGTCTAACTCTCGAATCGTGGCCGGGCGTACTTGACCCTTCGGGGTCTTGTACAAGCCCTTCAACTCTCGTTCATAACATAAAGCATAAAACATAGTACGGAAATTAAAACTTTTCATGATAATTAAATAAAAGAAGTTTTTTCATAAATACTAGGAAATCTTATCGTCACAAGCCATCTTAAAGACACAACTTAGAATCTTAGGGACACGGACCTTTACAATAAAAGGAAATACATAAATAAGTGTTACTGAAGAAACTAAAAAACATAAACTATGTCCTCGAATATATGAGGACATACCAAATTCTTGAGATATAGAGTTGCCAAGCTTCAACTTCGATCTTCCAAAAAGTCTTCCAACCTATACTCATAAGGTATATAAAAGTATGGGGTTAGTACAACAATGTACTAAGTATGGCATATGCAAAAACATGTAAAAAGGGACATTTTTTAGCAAATTAAGCTTTCATGCCAATTTAATAAAACATTCATGAACTTATGAATAAAACAACATATGAACACTTAAATAAGAACTTCCATAATTTTACCTCAACATTACACTTTACAGTAAGCACACTTGACTTCATAGTGAATTACGTATGTATACGACTCTCACACAAGTACTCTCCTTCAATAGGACTCTTAGGTCACACTAAGTGCAATATGAGAGTAGCATCCCATACTACTACTCCCACTAGCGCTCCTAATGAATTCCCAAGGATCTGAGCACGTTACAACAAGATGTCCAAAAAGATGCATTTACAGTGAACTACCTAGACTCCAAAATGGTGAAACTTCCAAAGCATTGCCAATGAGGAATAAGCATCATTTCCGTAGGAGTTTCCCTTTAAAGGTAATCCTAACACTCACTAAGGTAAGACATGAAGAAAGTACACATATACCTTCTTCAATACACACCAAAGCAACCCTCAATACTTCCTTCCTTTCGGCAAACTCACCTCGGGATAACAAGCACCCACTCAATGGAAATACAATAGAAGAACACCCAACAAAACACCAAAGGCTTCCCTTTCGGGAATGCCTACTTAGTGCAATAAGTAGGATGGCATCCCATACTTCCACCTACCCTAAGTAGTATATTCTTTTAGAAGGTTTGGCACCAAGTCTTCCCTTTCAGAAGGTCCTACTTAGTGCAATGGATAGGTAGCGTCCCATACCACCAACTACCCTAAGTAGCACGTTCTTTTAGAAGACTTAGTTCAATCAAATCACATAGGTATCATATTAATTAGACAACTTATCATTTTCATTACTTTTGTGGGGGGTTAGCTTAACCGACAAAGACCATGAGAGCTAGACATGGAATACTGGTATTAACCCCTATCGGATGAGGGATCCTCACTTGCCTAGAGTAAGGTCATGTTGTTTAGATTTTACATGGCTTTTCAAATAGCTATACCTATGCGGGCACATAGTTAAGGGATAGAGAGATTGATACTAAGTGACTCATTCTCCACTAACGAGGAGTACTCATCTCAAGAGGTATAAGGGAATACGACATCTCAACTCACGAAGTGTATTCCACCTCTTCTTCCTATCCTCTCGGTGCTTGGCATAACTCCCCACGGATTCTCGACTATAGGTTAAGGATAACTAGAGAATGCCACATCTCAACTCACGAAGTGCATTATCCTCCAATCTATCAAGGAAAGCTCATTAGGAATAGTGAGGTTGCTACTAGACACTTCATCTCAACTCACGAAGAGTGCCTGCCCCAAGACTCCCCTTCTTACTAAACATAGCTTCAGTCATTCACTTAAAGTGTGTGTGTGTGTACATGTAAGCACACCTTGCATATAAGCATCATTTCATATACATTACTTCTAATCATGCTTAAGACTTCCATTTATCAACTCACACACTTTAACATTCTTTACATAACCATATAAGTCATCTTAGACATAATCTTTACATACTTGTCATAATAAGCTTCATAAAACACTTAACAAGAATAACTTCACTTAAGCATACTCTCTAGCTTATTTCACATAGTAGCTTCATAAGGCACATTTAGCAAGCAGAGCATCATCATCGTGTTACTTCACATAACAAGCCTTCATGGCCACATTCACAATAAATTAGTAACTTCACATTCATACAATTCAAATAAACACCACCACCAAGAAGGTGGACCATACCACTCAAGAGCATTTCGAAATTAAAGATAAACAACATAACCAACTAACCCTTTAATCCAATATTTCATCACCTATAACATTTTCTCAACATTTCATCATAATATAGCCATTAGGGCAGTATCTAAACAACAATAACAACACAAGAAAACCAAGACTCATTCTCTACATAAACATGCTCATTTAACCCATTTCTTAATCCAAAAATTGAAGAAAAGCTTTATCATGATTTCAATGAAGTTTTAACCTTAAAATCATCAACTAACATTAGAAACATTTATTTAGTCATTCAAAATGTTTCATTCAATAACCATATTTAGAGTTGAAGATAGAAGAAACTAGGGTTGAGAACCCATTTTGAAAATTAATTAGAAGGGACTCCTTGAATGGAAGAGAGTTCAAGTATGGATACCATACCTCACATTGAAGGAATTGTCACGACCAAAATCTAGACCCCAGATGAGACCGGCATCGTTGACCTCTCAGAGGTCGCAGACAAGCCTACATACGTCATCGTAACTTCATCTAGGTTAATTTTAGCGGAAAATTTGAACTTTTTGTTCCTTAACATGCATGTATATCATTCTACTTAAATTCATATACGTTCACAATCAACCATCTAACATTAAGATCATCAACTGAAAGAAATAGTTCAATACTGCATTAAGTGTATACTTGCCAAAATGGCACCAATAGAATGTCTGAAATAAAATGGGAAAAAACACTAGTGGAGCATGCTCCACTAGATAAAGCCTACATCTAAGCTAGATATTAACAGTAGACCTCCTCGAAAGCATGAGGTCCTACCAAATCCGGATGAAAGCTCCACGTCCGGATAGCTGCAACGTCGTGCTGTAAGCTCTAACGTCCACCTGTTCCTGCACCTAAAAATGTAGAGTTGTATGTGATTAGTACACACTTGTACTAAGTATGGGTATATGCAAGCACACACCAATGACATGCATGAATAAGAATAGCTCTTTCATAACAACATGATTTATGGAAAGTCAACTCAGTAGACTTGCCAATTTTGGATTAGGAAATTTAGTGGACCTGCCAAATTTAGATTAGGAAAGTCAGTGGACTTGCCAAATTGGATTAGGAAAGTCATGCCGTGAGAGTAACATGTATCATCATACGTATCATATTGCACACAACACATAACATCTTACACATAGCACATACCATAATGCATATAGCACATAACATCTTTCATATCATTCGTTCATATGCCATGAGACCTTGGAATAATGGACTTGACATTAAGACTTCCCAAAATGAGGGCTCAACATATGGGACCTCAACTAGGGAGACTTCTTTAGCAAACACAGAGTCTGCTTCATTCATTTATACGTACTTTATTTCATTCATTCATAAGCTAGTGTAAACACTATCCATACCTAGTATGTAGTTTAAGAATCTCATCGGGTTTGTTGTGCAATGACCAAGAATAACCTAGTGTCATTACTTGAGTCTAGCTCACCTCTTGATTATCCTATCCTCACACCTTTGGCATCGTTCATTTCATTATGTGCATCATTTGAGGCTGGCCTCATTCATTATTTGGGAACTTTAACTTTAACCCACATAGATCATGTGAGCATTATGAAATCCAATGTGTCATCCCCACACCTAAAAGAGGTGGAATCACCGGCGAAGGTGAACCAAAACATGCTAGCGTATATAGGGGATTGAACCCTGCTAGATCCCTATATTTGAAGTATAGGTTCAAAGACTAGGATATATAAGGAGACCCATACAATACCCGGCATGCCAGACAGTCTCATCTCATGAGAGTTACGTGAACCTCCGCCCTTCCCGAAAGAAGGCATCACCGCTCATAGCTAGCCTATCGGTGTTCAGTATAAACTTCCATTACATTCAACTCATACGTCATGGAAGCTGGGTTCTTGTATGAGGACATCATATCTCATTAGATGATTTCTCATCTCATCATTAGTATTAAGTATACATTAATCTCAATACTTTCATTAGAGTGTTCATAGAGACTGGTCTCTTTATTAACTTTACACTCTCATAGGTGAGTACGTTTTGGTAACATTTACTTAGGCTCATTTGAGATTGCTCTCATCTTTCGCATTAGCCTCTTATCATGTTGACACCACATTCATTAGCTTTAGAACATTTGCTCTTCATATTTACTCACCCCTTTTTACGTGAATGTTCATTTCATCATATGCCAATGCACTTGGCCATTTAGCGTGTTTTACACTCTTACTTAACCCTTCTAGAGTTTCATCATTTCGTTACATACATCTTAGGTTCACTTACTTTAAACGTATGCTAGACTTATGGGTCTATACATACAATCCATGAGGCTTCATTCATAGTTCGTTTAGGTGATTCATATCTTCCTAAGATTATGTGGTACAAGACTTATGCATCTTGTAAGTATGCCAAGATCTCGATTTTGATCTATCTAGGCAACATTATTTTTGAACATTTATTCACGTCTGACTTGTGTATCAATACGGAATTTGGGCAAGGGAACCCGATTTTGAATCCCTTGGACAACACTTACATTTTTATTCATTTTGGTTTGATCTATACGGCTTGGGGACCAAAGATCGAGCCCTAGTGCCTTCATTTTATTTTTTTCTTAATTTCTCTCTTCATTTTTCGTTCAGTAGGACTAAGAGGATGTGGGATCGAACCCCCACAACCTCATTTCCTTTTATTTTCTTTTCTTTTAATTTCTCTCCTTTTGGTCGAGGGTGTGTGGGTTCGAACCCCCACAACCCCACTTTAATTTTTCTCCTTAATTTCCCTTGGTTCTGCCTAGAGGTCGTGGGTTCGATTCCCACACGCCTCAACCATTTATTTTTCCTTTTTATTCCTCCTTAAATCTGACTGAGAGGTGGTGGGTTCGAATCCCACTCCTCTAATTTCTTATTTTTATTATTTCATTTTCGGATCAAGGCACATGGGTTCGAATCCCACATGCCACATTCTCTTTTTCTCACATTATTTCAATGATTTTTAACATGGTGAGGTCACGGGTTCGATTCTCAGTGGCCTCACACATTTTAATTCATTTTTACATAGCATGATAATCCCCTTAGCTTGGCCGAAACTCATCAACAAGATGCTGGAAATTTTTGCAGCCTATTTTCTCACATCTTTCACATTAAATGTTTAGACGTTTTAAGTAGTTTTTAGTGAGATCTTTAGGTGCATTTTCATGGATTCATTTGACTATTAGTTGCACTCAAATCAGCATTTTTACATCACTTATGAACATCACAATTTAAGCCAGTTTGTGCACATGAAATAAAACTATAAATATGTCATTTTTCGAACTTAAAGCCGACAGTGTATATCACGGCTACACATTGCACACACATCATTTTTCACATAATTTCGGATAACATTCTCAATATTCACATAATTCCAAACATACATAAATAAACATAATCATCACGAAAACACATTACATCCCTAATTTCTACCAGCAAACATACGAAACCTATGATTTGATGGGAGCTAGTGACAAGGACATGCAACGGGGAACAACCCTAGTTTTCGGAATAGATTTGTCTGAACCTTAAGGGTCTCTTGGGAAAGGGACCAAAATTAAGAAAACCCATACCTTATTTTGACGTTCAGACCTTGAACTTGCTGCCCAAACCTTCTCCGAAATTTTGTCTAAGTCCAAAAGCTTAAACACTAACTCGACGGAAAAACTCCTCTCTTTGCCTAACATTTTTGGTTATGTTTTGAATAAGCTTTTAACGTGAAAGTTCTTCAAGTGTGAAGAAATTTTAGTTGCTGATCAGCTCTTGTGTTTTGGGCAGAGAGAACGTGAAAAAGAAGAGAGATATTGACGTGAGAGAGAGAGTTAAACGTGAAAGGTGGTTTAGGCTTAGGTAAAGACTTAGTCAACTAGGACTCTTTCAAACCTTTAAATAAAAATCTGATTTTTCTTTTCTTAAATGAGCTAATAAATAATAGTTAATTAAAATAATTTATCAATTTAAATAAAAACAATTTAAATCATTGCTTCCACCTAGGTTCGAACTCGGGTGGAGCAAGACTTCACTCAAAGGCCAATTTTTGGCCCTCTCCCCCCACAATACCCCTCCATCTTATTAAATAAATAATTAATTACATATTTAGGGTAATTACAATACTACCCTTAGGCTGGAAAGAGACCATTTTACCCCTAGACCCTCCAAACCTAAGATTTTCCTTTTTAAGTCCGGCAAAGACTCATCCGAGTAAATCTTCGTATTCGAGAGCCCTACATGGCTGGACCCAACCTTTCCTAGCTCAAATAACTCCCCATGTTATTTGGCTTTGCTGTAGCAAGGGTTCAGAGGTCTGGTTCTACGCGCATCAATCCGTGTGAACCCAGTCTAATCGTAGGCATTCTAGACACATTAAGCATTACTTAGCATATCCATTTTTAGGGTTGTTACAGGAATACAAATGATTTTTGATGAAGAAACATCCATCAACAGCTCTCCTATCATTTCTTGACTGCTAGCTTTCATGGAGACTTGAGAGAGAATTCTAAGAGAGAGTGTTTTTAGTAAGAGGGGTCTAAAATGAGGTCTTAGGGTTTAGAAAACTTTAATATATCTAATAAACCCTAAAATAAATTTCCTAGGGTCATAAAAGACTTGGGGTGAATTTACCAAACACCCCAAGCCAAGGAAGTCCACTTAACAGTTTTGTAGACCTCACAAACGAGATCTAACCAACGGATCGTCTGTGCATCAACGGATCGTTGTTGGGGTCTCGTGTGTTAACACTTAGCTCCAAATGGATCCTGGACATCCTGACTTGAAGGGCCAATCTATGCCCTAGGTCAATGGACCGTTGGTGGACCAACGGACCGTCCTTAGGGTCGTCGTTTGGTCACTGCTTTGGCAGTTTGATCCAAGTCTTGGGCCCTTCACCTAGGGCCCTTTGTGGGTACTATCTGGGGTCGTTCCTGGATGTTAAGCACCTAAAATAAGTAGTATAGGTCTTATAAACATCTCATGCAAGTTTAAAGTAAAACAAACACGTAAAACTCACTCAAACACATCAAGACACACAAGCGTATCTAAGGCACACTTTCCGAAAGTCATGGACGTTCTTGGACGTTTGACCTCCAAACTTAACCAAACTTCACACACTGCCTAAGAACACTAAAGTAACTCAATCTAACTTAAAACTCAAGAAACAACCACAAAACTCTAGTTCACCTTAATTTGTTTTAGGGCGTTACAAGGTGGTGGTATGGGATACCATCTACTCTTTGCACTAAATAGGCATTCTGAAAGGGAAGTCTTTGGTGTTTTGTTGGGTGTTTTTCTAATGTCTTATGATTAAGTGGTGACTTGTTCTCCCGAGGTAAGTAATCCTAAATTGGGTAGTCATGAGGATCGCTTGGGTGTGTTTTGAAGGAAGTGTTTAGACGTTTACTTCGTTTCTTACCTTGGAGAGTCTTAGGATAATCCTTAGGTAGGGAAACTCCTACGGAAATGATTTCACTTCCTCATTGGCAATGCCTTGTAAATTCACCATTGTTGGAGTCTTTAGTTCACTGTAAATCCTTCTAACTTACTGTAATGGTTTGTATGGTTCACTGTGATTTTTGTTAAATAATTTTAAAGTGCTCAATTCAAGGGAATCCATTAGGAGCGCTTAGTGGGAGTAGTAGTATGGGATGATACTCTCACATTGCACTTAGTGTGACCTAAGAGTCCTAGTGTAGAAGAATATTTGTGTGAAATCTGTATGAATGAATAGGTCAGTGTTAAGTTTGAGAAGTTCAATGTTGATGTCCTTTTTTGGTTAAAATTATGGAAATCCTTCTTTAAGTGTTAAATGATGTTTCCAGGTTGTTTTGCTTCTAAATTCATGAATGGTATAATTAAGTGGCATGAAAGCTTATTTTACCAAAATGTCCCTTTTTACATGATTTTGCATATGCCATACTTAGTACATTGTTTGTACTAACCCCATAATTTTCCATACTCTATAAGTATAGGTTGGAAGCTTTTGAAGGTTTGAAGGTGAAGCTTGGGAAAGTTCCTCTCAAGACAAAGTATGTCTTCATATATTCGAGGGCATAGTCCTTTTCTTAGTTTCTTATTTAAAGACTTATTATGTATTACTTTTAATGTAATGGTCCGTGTCCCTAAGATAATATGTCGTGTCTTTAAGTTTGCTTGTGATGATGTGATTCTCTAAGTATTTATGAAAGACTTCCTTTCTTTAATTAATCCTGAAAAAATTTAAATTATGCACTACTTTTCATGTCTTATGTAATGAACGATAGTTAAAGGGCTTGTATGAGACCCCAAAGGGTCAAGTACGCCCGGTCACAATCCGAGGGTTATCCCTAGCTTTTAGGGGGTGCTTGAGGGTCATGACAGACTTGGTATGAGAACATAAGGTTTTGGGAAATAGTTTAAGGTCTAAAAGTCTCACAAGCCACATCTAGTAGTATCTTGGGCATTGGTATGAGTCGCGACACATCCATGGACAAGAGGCTATAGGATGCTAGGACATGAATACGAGGAGATCAACCGCTAGAAGGGAGGAGGGAGGTATAGCCAATGAGAGGATCCCTCCCTGTGTTGACCAAGTTCCTATTGTTGGCCTAGAGGAAGAGAATGTGGAGGTTCCCCTTCAAGAACCTCAAGTGCCTCCGGAACCCCAAGGGCCTCAAGTGCCTCCTATGCCTCAAGCTCTTTTTGTTGAAGGTGATATGACTAATGGGGAATTGAGGGCTGCCCTAATGAACTTGACCCAACTCATGACGGCTCAAGCTCATGTCGTCAATAATCCCTTTGTTGCCCAAGCTAATCAAGGAGATATACCCCAACCAAATGCTAGTACACCCGCTTCTAGGATTCGGGATTTCATGAGGATGAACCCTCCCACTTTTCATGGCACTAAAGTGGATGAAAATCCACAAGGTTTCATAGATCAGGTTTTTGAAGTGGTAGATGACATGGGTTTAACCCCTAGGGAGAAAGCGTAGTTAGGCGCTTACCAACTTAAGTATGTTTCCCAAGTGTGGTATGAGCAATGGAGGGGTAAGAGACCCTTATAAAGAGGTCCGGTTCATTGGGAGGAATTCAAAGAGGCTTTCCTAGATAGGTTCTTTCCCCTAGATTGGAGGGAGAAGAAGATGGTTGAATTCATGAACCTTCGTTAAGGAGGAATGAGTGTGCAAGAGTACTCTCTCAAATTCACCCAACTCTCCAAGTATGCCCCAACCATTGTAGCCAACCCTAGGGATAGGATGAAAAAATTTGTTATGGGATTGTCTAGCTTGGTGGGAAAGAGGGAAATATGTAAATCAAGCTTCCCTAGATCCTAATGCTCCAAAGAAGAACCATTCCTATAGGATGGGAGCTAGGAAGGATAACTAATCCGGATTTGATGGTCTTGGTAAGTCTTAAACCTTTATGATTGTTGTTTTTATGTTATGAAATGAGTTTATGTGGTTTTATAGTTCATATGATCAAGTCATATTGATGAATTTCTCAAATGATGGATTTTTTTGAAATTTGACCATGATTGGGCAGTGTTACAGTGATACTCACTGTAAAAATTTTGAGTTTTGAAATTTTTTTGTCTTGCCTTGATTGAAGATTCAATTTGTGTAAAAGTGTTATATATGAGCATGTTTAATGTTGGAGAAGGTAGTTTCTGCATAAAATAAGTTTAAGAATGAGCTTTGAAATTTGTGAAGTTTGGCAAAAGTTGCTTACGTTGCTTGAAAGGGGGAAATGATTCTCGTTGTTAGTTTATGCTTTGATTTTTTATGTTTTGATCATGATTTCAATGTGTTCTGTGATTCTAAGTGAGTCCTTGATGATCCTAGAGTATTAGTGTCATTTGAGGACGAATGTTATCCCAAGTGGGGGAGTATGTAATGCCCTAAAACGAACTAAGGTGAACTAGAGATTCATGGTTGTTTATTGATTTAATTTTAAGTTAAAATGAGTTACTTTAGTTTTCTTAGGCAGTGTGTGAATTTTAGTTAAGTTTGGAGGTAAAACAACTAAGAACGTCCATGACCTTTGGAAGGTGTGCCTTAGAAAGTACTTGTGTCTCTTGAGGTGTTTGAGTGAGTTTTACGTGTTCGTTTTGCTTTAAACTTGCATGAGATGTTCCTAAGACCTATATAACATGTTAAGGGGTTTAAAGTTTTGGTACGACCCACCTAGGACCAAAAAGAGGGCCCTAGAGAAGGGCCCAAGACTTGGACCAAAACTGCCAAAACTGTGTCTAATCGACAAGCCAATCGATGGCCAGTTGACCAGGCGATAGCCCGTCTACCTAGTCCGTCGTTTGGACAAGAATACCTGCAGGTTGGGGAGTTGTATTACGAACCAACAAGACCCCAACAGCGGTCAGTTCTTTGGCAAATGATCCGTTGGTTGGTACGTCTAAGGAGACTGCCCAAAATGTTGTCCTTTGCCTATGAAGTCTTGGGGTGTTTGGTAAATTCACCCCAAGTATTTTACGACCCTAGGGAGTTATTTTTAGGGTTATTTAGATATATTAAAGTGTTCAAAACCCCAATACCTAATTTTAGACCTCACTTCCCAAAACCCCAAAACCCCTTTCCCTTAGAATTCTCTCTCAAGTCTCTTTCGAAGATAGAAGTCAAGAAGAGCTAGGAGGGGTGGTTTGGGCATTTTCTTCATAAAAACTCAGTGGGTTTGTCTTGAATTTGAGGCATGGTATCCATGCTTGAACACTCTTCCATTCAAGGAGTAAATTCCAAAAGATTTTAGAAAGGGTTTTCAAACTCTACTTTCTTCTATCATTGATTCTAAGCATTGGTCTTCTTGTAGAAGTGTTTTGATGATTCAAATGTATTTATTCTAGCATTAATTGATTGTTTTAATGTCAAAAATCTCATGAACTAATGTTTATGCATATTTTAAACTTTTAGCTTGAGAAATAGGTTAAATGAGCATGTTTGTGTAGAGAATGAACTTTGGTTATCTTGTGTTGTTATGTTGGTTTAGATACTGCCCTAAGGGACTTATTATGATTAAATAATGAGAAAATTATTATATGTTGTGATGGATTGGTAAGATGATGAGTTTCTTATATTGTGTAATTCTTATTATAAATTGCTATTGAGTTGTATGGTCCACCTTCTTGGTGGCGGTGTTTATTTGATGAACTCTATATTACTTAGTATGTTTTGTGAGTGTGGTTTTGAAGGTCTAATATGTGAAATGAAGAGATATTGGAAATGGGTCTTGTATTGTATTTTGTGAAGCTTGAATTGTATGTTTGACCTAGATTATTGCTAAATGAAGTATATCATTATGTGAAGCATGTAAAGTGTGTGAGTTGATGAATGAAGGTCTAAAGCATGTATAGAAGTAATGTGAATTAAATTATGCTTATATGCAAGGTGTGCTTACATGTACACACACACACTTAAGTGAATGTATGAAGCTAAGTTGAGTAAAAAGGGGAGTCTTGGGGTGAACACTCTTCGTGAATTGAGATGAAGTGTTTAGTAGCAACCCCACTATTCCTAATGAGCTTTCCAAGATAGTTCGGAGGATGAATGCCCTTCGTGAGTTGAGATGTGGTATTCACTAGTTATCCTTAACCTATAGTTTATTATGTTTAGAATCCCTGGGGAGTTATGCCTAGCACAGAGAGGATATGAAGAAGAGGTGGATTACACTTCGTGAGTTGAGATGTTGTATTCCAATGTACCTCTTGAGATGAGTACTCCTCGTTAGTAGAGAGTGAGTTACTTAGTAGCAATTTCCTTATCCCTTAACTATGTGCCCACATAGGTGTAGCTATTGGGAAAGCCATATAAAAGCTAATAAGTATGACCTTACTCTAGGCAAGTAAGGATCCCTCATCCGATAGGGGTTAATAACGGGATTCCATGTCTAGCTCTCATGGTCTTTGTCGGTTAAGCTAACCCCCCACAAAAGTTATGAAATTAATAAGTCTTCTAAAAGCATATGCTACTTATGTAAATATGATGAACAAAGTCTTCTAAAAGAATGTGCTACTTAGGCTAGGTGGTGGTATGGGACGCTACCTATCCATTGCACTAAGTAGGACCTTCCGAAAGGGAAGACTTGGTGCCAAACCTTCTAAAAGAGTGTACTACTTAGGGTAGGTGGTGGTATTGGATGCCATCTACTCATTTCACTAAGTAGTCATTCTTAAAGGGAATTCTTTGGTGGTTTGTTGGGTGTTTTTCTAATGTCTTGTGATTAAGTGGTGAATTGTTCTCCCGAGGTGAGTAAGCCGAAATTGGGTAGTCTTGAGGATCGCTTGGGTGTGTATTGAAGGATGTGTTTAGACGTTTCATTCATGTCTTACCTTGGAGAGTCATAGAATAATCTTTAGGTAGGGAAAATCCTACGGAAATGAGTTCAATTCCTCACTGGCAATGCCTTGGAAATTCACTTATGTTAGAGTGTTTAGTTCACTGTAAATTCTTTTAACTGACTAACAGTGACCCATTCATTCATAATTGCCAAAATGGCACCCATACATAGTCTGAATAAAATAAGAAAGAAACGCTAGTGGAATATGCTCCACTAGCTCAACTCCTAAACTAAGCTAGAAAATAAACAGTAGCATCCTCGAAAGCATTAGGACCTACCAAAAACCGGATGAATGCTGGACGTCCGGATAACTGCAG
Source organism: Solanum sitiens (assembly GCA_016801875.1). Classification (NCBI taxonomy): domain Eukaryota; kingdom Viridiplantae; phylum Streptophyta; class Magnoliopsida; order Solanales; family Solanaceae; genus Solanum; species Solanum sitiens. The sequence goes on from JABWTJ010000420.1 coordinate 141,290, forward strand.
CGATGATCCTGTAGCTCTACCATCCACCTATGCCTGCACCTAAAATAGTAGAGTTTGTATAGGGTTAGTACACACTTGTACTAAGTATGGGTATATGCAAGCACAAACCAAGGACATGCATGAGAAAGAATAGCTCTTTCCTAACAACATGATTTTTGGAAGTCAAGTCAGTGGACTTGCCAAATTGAGATTAGGAAAGTTTCCTTACTTGGATTAGGAAAGTAAGTGATCTTTCCAAATTTGGATTAGGAAAGTCAGTGAGCTTTCCAAATTTGGAATAGGAAAGTTATGCCATGAGAATAACATACATAATCATACTTCTCACATTTGCACACAACACATAACATTTACACATAGCACATAACTTCGTTCATATCATTCATTCATATGCCATGAGACCTTGGAATCATGGACTTGACATTAAGACATCCCAGAAATGAAGGCTCAACATATGGGACCTCAACTGGGAGTCTTCGTTAGCAAACACAGAGTCTGCTTCATTCATTCATACGTACTTCATTTCATTTCGTTCATATTCCAGTGTAACCACAGGTTATACCTAGGATGTAGTTTAAGACTTTCATTAGGTTCGTTGTGCAATGACCAAGAATGACCTAATGTCATTACTTGAATCTAACTCACCTTTTGATTATCCTATCCTAACACCTTTGGTATCATTCATTTCATTATGTGCATCATTTGAGGCTGGCCTCATTCATTCATTGGGAACTTTAACTTTAACCGACATAGATCATGTGAGCATCATGAAATCCAGTGTCTCCCCCACACCGAAAAGAGGTGGAATCACCGACCAAAGTGATCCAATAACATGCTAGCGTACATGGAAATTTAACCCCGCCAGATCCCTATATTGGCAGTATAGGTTCAAAGACTAGGAGATATAAAGAGACCCATACCCGGCATGCCGGACAGTCTCATCTCATGAGAGTAACGTGAACCTCCGGCCTTCCCAAAAGAAGGCATCACCGCTCATAGCTAGTCTATCGGTGCTCTGTATAAAGTTCCATTACATTCATCTCATACGTCATGGAAGCTGGCTTCTAGTATGAGGACATCATATCTCATTAGATGATTTCTCATCTCATCATTCGTATTGAGTGTGTTAAGCTCAATATTCTCATTAGAGTGTTCATAGAGACTGGTCTCTTCATTATCTTACACTCTCATAGGTGAGTACGTATTGGTAACATTTACTTAGGCTCATTTGAGATTGCTCTCATCATTTACATTAGCCTCTTATCATGTTGTCACCACATTCATCATCATTAGCATCTTTGCTTTTCATAGTTATTCACCTCTTATTACGTGAATGTTCATTTCATCATATGCCAATGCACTTGGCCATTTGGTGTGTTTCACACCCTTACTTAACCCTTCTAGGGTTTCATTATTTCATTGTTCATTTCATCATATGCCAATGCACTTGGCCATTTGGTGTGTTTCACACCCTTACTTAACCCTTCTAGGGTTTCATTATTTCATTGTTCATTTCATCATTTCATTGTTCATCTCATCATATGCCAATGCACTTGGACATTTAGTGTATTTACACTCATACTTAACCATTCTAGGGTTCATCATTTCATTTCATACATCTTAGGTTCACTTACTTTTGAACGTATGTTAGACTTATGTGTCTATACATACAAGCCATGAGGCTTCATTCGTAGTTCGTTAAGTGATTCTTACATTCCTAAGATTACGTAGTACAAGACTTATGTATCTTGTATTTATGCCAAGATCTTGAATTTGATCTAAGTGGGTGGCATTATTCTTGGACGTTTGTTCACGTATGACTTATGTATCAACACGGAAGTTTGGGCAAGGAAACCCAAGTCTTGAATCAATTGAATGTCATTTACATTTTTAATGGATTTCATTCTAATATTCATAACATTTTAACTCTAAGTCAAATCACAATATTTACATTAAAGGCTTACTTTTCTAATTAAAATCTCTCTTGCATTGGCCGATGGGTTGTGGGTTCAAGCCCCCACAACCCCATTTCATTTTTCTTTTATTAGTTTCGGCCTATGGGAGACTTTGGGACCCGAGGTCGAGTCCCCTCAACCACACTACAATTCTCCTTTATTTTCCTTTACCTTCCACTCGCTTAAGGCTGAGAGGTTGTGGGTTCGAACCCCCACAACCTCTTTATTTATTCTCCTTTTTTAAAAGTTGACTTATTTGAGTTGACTGTGAGGTTGTGGGGTCGAATCCCCACAGCCCCATTTTATTTTTATATTATCTCCCTCATCCGCATAGAGGTCGTGGGTTCGAATCCCACGCCTCTCAAAAGTTTTCCTTTATTTTTCCTTTCCTTGGTTTCTAACCGAGAGGAAGTGGGTTCGAATCCACCCCTCTCATTTCTTGTTTTCTTTTTCTTCACTCTTATTCCCCAGCCAACATAGGTTCGAATCCCCCTCACCACACGAATTTCTTCTTCTTTAATTAAACCATTTTATTTTTATTTTTAAAGGGGTGAGGTCTCGGGTTCGACCCTCAATGACCTCCCCTTATTTTCCTTATTTTTCTTGGCATTTGAAACATCTTAGTTTGGCAGAGACATATTAACAAAATGCTGGAAATTCAAAGTAATCTTCTTTACTCATTTTTTTAATCTCCATTTGTTAGTAGATTCATAGGACAATACATTGTACGTTTGGTACGTCCATTAATAAAAATTTTCACGAACTCTTAACCAAAATGTTTACTCCTCAATTCAGCCACACTTCATGTCACATGAACATCACATTTTACATCAATTAGTGTACATAAAACAACCAACAAAACATCAACAAAATCCAGCCCCTAGGCCGAGACTTAAACATGCCAAACACATTTTGTTTCTTTCTTAATTCGAACACACACACACATGGTTGTCTTTTCATGAATTAATGTACATCCAATACATTAATATTCAGCACAAACATCACATAATCCTAAGTCTACCAGCATTCATACCAACCTACATTCGTTGGGAGCTAATGACAGGGACATGCAATAGGGGAATCAACCTTAGTTTTTGAACCGAATTTACTGACTCCTAGGGGTCTCTTGGGAAAAGGGACCAAGAGTAAGAAGACCCATACCTTGTTTTCTTGTTAAATGTCCAGAATTCTTCCCAAGAAACTCCTCCACAAATCAGTCCAAACGCCCACACTCACACCTCACCCGACTAGCGTAGTATGTTCTGCTTTAACGTTATCGGATTGCTTCTTCTTTGTGGTTTCTCTCTTTCAAGTTTTTGATGAACTTTTGCCTTTACATTATTTTCCTTTTTCTGCTTGTTTCTCACGTTTTCATCCAAAAAAGAAAAGAGTGAAAAAGAGAGAGAAGTCGTGCAAAGAGAGTGGGGAAAATGGGAGATAGAAGTCTAGTGTAGGTAGGACTTTGTGGGTTTGAATTAGTCAATTTATTAATTAATAAAAATTAATAAAAAATCTGATTTCTTTTTCCTAAATCAGATATTACTAATTATTTATTAAAACTAAATTAACACATTAAAATAAAAGCAAATTAAATCTTGCTCTAAGTGGGGTTCGAACCCGGGTGACCCCATTTTGCGAAAATGGGTCACTTCGGGTTGCCCCACCCGAATTTTATTATTTTTTGAACTTAATTAATTAAATAATTAATTACTCAGGGTAATTACAATATTACCCTTGGCCTGGAAAAGACCATTTTACCCTTGGACCCTCAAAACTTAAAATTTCTTCTTTTGAGTCAGGTAAAAACTCTTTCGATTAAACCTTCGTTTTCGTGAGCCTCACATGGTTGGTTCCAACCTTTCCAAGCTCAATTAACTCCCCACGTTAGTTGGCTTGGTTGTAGTAAGGGTTCTGAGGTCTGGTTCTACGCGTATCAATACGTGTGGACCTTGGTCTAATCGCAAGCATTCTTGAAACACCTAAGTCTTGATCCTATTCATTTTTAGTGTTGTTACAACTATATAGATAGATAAAAGCATGAAATTAATACAACCACATGTACTAAGTATGGCTTATGCATAAAATCATGAAAACGGAAATTTATTGGAAATATGCATCTTTTCATTTAAATATCATAATATCATCATAAGAACAACATTTATCAACTTAGAAACACATAAGAAAACATTTAAAACTAATTATCATATTTTAGAACTCACTTTCCAGTAAGCTATGTTCACTGTACACTGAATTGCTTCACTGTAACAGTGAAGTACTTTGCCTTCCCTTTGTAACACTTCCTAGTATGTAGTCTTCTCACTAAAGCTATCCCAAGGCTCACTTAAGTCACACAAAGAGAGACCGTCCATACGCCCTCTCTAGATGTGCCTAAACGATCCTTAAGATTACTCATAATGAGACACATACACACCTACAATACATCAACATACAAGATATAAATAATATGACAATCTCCCTTACCAAGGCTATTAAAAGAATTACTAAACTATTCCTAGAAGAGAACGCCCATACACCCTCTTCAAGGCTACCTAAATAATCCTTAAGACTTTCTAAGTTTAGATCATGTCAAACATAACAAGAAACTTCCCTAACTAGAGTCATTCTCAAGACTTCCATAGATAAGAGATGAAGAGATCAACCTTTATGCCCTCTTCACACTTTAACTAAGGAATCCTTTAGTCACTTTATATTAGGTACTAATTTATTTGCATACTTTATATCATTAATTCATTAGTTTATTAGTTCATTAAAACACATTCTTCACATAAAAGACATTCAAATAATGGTCTTGGACAATAACTAGGGACTCTTACTAACATCTTCGAAATCTATTGTGCAATGTCTAGATAGCATCCCATACCACCACCTAAACCTCATAGAACTTCTATAATGTTAATATGTATCCCATATGATGAGAATAGGCAATAATTGACATATACCATGGTAGAAAAACATGGAATCCGGAGTTCTATCCTACTCCGATGAGGTTATTCTACTTGCCAATGGTACAAGTTGGACACATCCCATGTAGGCACATGGTTAAGGAATATGAAGGGCATGCTTTGTAATCTAGTCTCATTCTTTAACTAGAACTACTTCCCTTACTATACTCACTCGGTGCTAGCCTTCGTTCTCATAGATTAAATCACACTAAGGTTCATACAAAAGGGTTCCATATAAAGTTCATAACCTAATTACATTTACCCTACCAAAGAAAGGTCCACTAGGGCTACCTCCCTATGGAGAAAAGAAGCTCATCATTAATTTCCTAAGGTTTGATATGATGTTGTTCCAGCCAATCAACCTTAAGTCCATTATTCATTACCTGAAGGATACCATTACGACTTTCAACTTCAAGTTTCATAACCTTACCACTAGGTTCAAGGTTTCACATAAAGGACCCTCTTATCATCATTCAAGGTCTTACCTAGCATTCATTCATTCAAGAATAAGACTCTTTAGATTCGTAAGTCAAGATATCACATATTCATATACATACATTCATCAAGTAAGGGACACATGTCTACCTAAACAAGACACAACATACTTCATTTAACACACATTACATACATTCTTCAGACACTTTGGAATGACCCTTATCAACATTATGTCAACCTATTCATTACATTAAAATCATCAACATAACCATATAGACTCATATGGCCAAGTTAGGAACAACCATGTATCAACTCTAAGACTACACACTTAACACATAGTCATATCATAACATGGTTTACCTAAATGACATCAATAGGATAACACATACTTTCACATTACATCACATATAGGTAGATATGATGATACGTCACATAATAAAATACACAAATAAACCTAATACTTCAAGTACTGCAGACAAGGCCATGATCTTCGATATACTTAAAATATCACCTACAAGGCCACATCAATTCACATAACACCGCTAACATAAGTGGACCAAACCAATCATAACATAATCGAAGTCTAATTAACATTAATTAAAAGTAAATAGGACAGCGTACCACCACTTCATCATCCACAGTTCAATCTTATGCCAAATTATCCAATTCAATATCATAAGGCCCTTATCCATGGCCATAAACATCAATTCAATACATAAACTACAATACTCAATGAAATCTAAGCCAATTCATTATAGATTCAACAATATAAGACCAATTATACATCAATTGAACACAATTCTTACATCATTAGAAAGCCCATAAGAAACTACACATTAATTCATAAATATTAGACCAATATCAAGTAACCCATAAATTATTAGTCAAAAACTAGTGTTCAACAATTACATGGGTCATAGGTTAATTAAGTTAAATCATCAATATAATAACAATTCAATCCATAATCAATGTTTGAAAACCATTAATGCAACAACCCATGGTAGACCATGAAATATGTCAAGTTCATCATTGAAAACTTTAGAAAACATCTTTGAAAGTTGGGTTCCTTGATGAAACAAGTTTCAAGGATCAAAATCCATACCTCAAAAATGCTAATCCTTTAATTTGATGAAGAATCTCAACTCAAATCACCATTCGAAGCTCTTCTTTGAGTTTAAGCTTTAATGGAGTCTTTGGAAATTTCTAAGGGACTTTTGGGTTTTGATTTTGAAGAATGAAATCTTTTAAGTATTAAAGAAATATATACACATTTAAAATACCCAATAGACCCCTTAGGAACCGCCAAACTCCTTATTTTGTGGTGTGAAATTACAAGTTCACCCCTCACTTGGCACTGAACTGCACGCAGGAACAGACCCCAACCGACGGTTCCCCATCGACGGGATGTCAGTCCACCTACGGACTGTCCTGTCCTCCGTTTATGGGTTCAGAGACTTAACAACATGATCTTATCTCGCCAGGATAAGTGCTGCACGACGGGATGCTACCGACGGGCCGTCCCTTGACCAACGGACCGTCCTGTGGTCCGTGGTCTAGGACTAAGGCTTGTCCTTGGTCCTTCCTCCCCCCAGGCCAAATCCCAATCGACGGACCAACCTAAGGGGCGTCGACTGACCCACGGGCCGTCGATTGACTTCCGTGGTTTGCGTTGTCTTGGGCATCCTAGGCATTAACTTTGGATCCTTCCTCAAGGACCCTTGGATGGTCCTTGGGGATAATTTTCCCGAACGTTTAAAACCCAAACATGACCGTATACAAGTTTATGACCTATTACATGAATTTCACCTAAAACAAACACGTAAAACTCGACAAAACATGCCTAGACACACAAGGCCATTTCAAGGCACATCTCTCAAACGTCATGGACGTTCTTGGACGTTTGACGTCCTAACTTCTCAAAACTTGACACACTACCTATATACATCATATTAACTCCTTTATGGATCATAAAACCTCATATATCACACATAATCACATAGAAACACATATGAGGCACTCAGGTGACTTAATCATCGAACGTCTTAGTCTTCCCTTTACGTTTGACTTCCAATGCACCTAATACTTTAGACACTGCATCAATACAACATAATAGACCTATTTAGGACTTAGACCATCATGACCACAATGTTAGGATCTAGTTCACCTATGTCATTTTCGAGATCTTACACCATAGACAACAAGGACGGTCCGTTGGTTGGGAAACATTCCGCCGTTTGGCAAGTCGTCTATGATCCTATTCCTACGCACTTCACAGTGATGTCTAGAGGTGAATTGGTAATTTCACCCCACATCCAAATAAGAATTAGGGAAGTTACTTAAGGGTATTTTGGGTATTTTAAACATCTATTTAACTCTAAATACCAAGATGAATTCATTCTTCAAAATCAAAACCCAAATTTTCTAAGAAATTTTCTAGAACTCCATTGCAGCTAAAACTCAAGGAAGATCTTGGATTGGATATTTGAGTGGTGATTCTTCATCAACTTCGTGAATTAACATCTTTGAGGTATGGTTTTTGATCCTTCAAACTCTATTCAATAAGGAGCCCAAAATTCAAAGAGATTTCTAAGTTTTCTAAAGATTAACCTGTCCAATTTTATGATCTATCCATGGGTTCTTGCATTAAAGGTTTTGAATCACTATATATTGATTATATTGATGTTAATTATATTATTTCAACACAATTAACCTATGAACCCAAGTAATTCATGAACCCTAGTTTTTGACTACTTTGAGGTTGACTTGATATTGTCTTAATGCTTATGAATTCTAGTGTAGTTTTCTATGGGCTATTGAATGATGTAAGAATTGTGTTCAATTGATGTATAGGTTGTCTTAGATTGATAAATCTATATTGAATAGACTTAGTTTCATTGAGTATTATGGTTTTTGTGTTGAATTGATGATCATGGCCATGGGTAAGAGCCTATTTGTATTGAATTGGATGATTTAGATAAGGACTGAAGTGGAGAGAATGGATTGGTTGTACTCTACCCTATTTATCCTTATTTTATGTAATGTAGCTCTTGAATTATGTTGTGATTTGTATGGTCCACCTATGGTGGTGGTGCTATGTGAATGATGTGGCCATGTCGGCATTACTTTATGTATTATGATGATTGTGGCCTTGTCGGCACTAGTTGATGTATTATGATGATTTGTAGTTTATTATGTGAAGTTTGATCATATCTACCTAAATTTTCAGTAATGAGAAAGTATGTGTTCTTCTATTGAAGTTGTTAGGTGATCATGTTAGACTATGACTATGTCATTATGTGTGTAGTCTTAAAGTTGGTGCATGATTCTTGTTATTTGGTTATTGAGTCGTATGATGACTATATTGATGATGTTATAGTAGTGTATAGGGTGACCTAAAGATGATGAAGGTTGTGCATATGTGTTTCTTGAATATAATGTGCTATATGTGATAAAGTGAAGTAATAATGTGCGTTGTTTAGGTAGACTTAAGTCCCTCTTCTTAATACATGTATGAACGTGAATATGAGATGTCTTGAATTAGGATGCTAAATCCTCTTAGTCTTGTATGAATGAATGACATGAGACCTTGAATGATGCTAAGAGGGTCCTTTATGTGAAACCTTGAACCTAGGGGTAAGGGTATGAACCTTGAAGTCGAAAGTCGTTATGGTATCCTTTTAGTAATGAATGATAGACTTAAGGTTGGTTGAATGGAACGACATCATACAATCCTTAGGAAAGTCACTAAGCTATCTTCGCCGCCATTATAAGGCAGCCCTAGGGGACGTCTTTGGTAGGGTGAATGTGGTTAGGTTATGAACTAGATATGGAACCTCTTCATGTGATCCTTAATGTGAATTACTCTATGAGAACAAAGGCTAGCATAGTGTGAGTATCGTTTGGGAAGTAGTTCTAGTTAAGAACGAGACTAGAGTACAAAGTAAGCTCTTCATATTCCTTAACCATATGCCTACATGGGATGTGTCCAAGTTTTACCATTGGCAAGTAGAACACCCTCCACCGGAGTAGGTTACAACTCCGGATTCCAACTTGAAAAGTGTTTGAAAAGTCTATGAAGTTTACGTTGTGGTATGGGACTCTACCTAGACATTTCACCCTTAGGCTTTGAAGATGTTAGTTAAAGTCCCTAGGTCTTCTCCAAGACCATTACTTGATTGTCCTCTATGTGATGAATGTCTCTTAATGAAATAATAAAATAATGAATTATGTTAAAAAGCATATAAATGAATGAGTACCTTATCCAGAGTGACTTTAAGGATTTCCTAGTTAAAGTGTGAAGGGGGCACAAAGGATGGTCTCTTCATGTCTTATCTATGAAAGTCTTGAGAATGACTCTAGATAGGGAAAATTGGTTGATACTTTAGGCATGATCTATACTTAGGAAGTCTTTAGGATTATTTAGGTAACCTTGAAGAGGATGTATGGGCGTTCTGTTCTAGGAGTACTTAAGTAAGTCTTTTGATATCATTGGTGTGGAGATGTCATATTATACATGTTATGTGTTTTGCTGTCTTATAAATGTATGTGTCTCAGTTTAAGTAGTCTTGAGGATCATTTAGGCATGCTTAGAGAGGGTATATGGGCGGTCTCTCTTTGTATCAATTAATTAACTATTAGGATATCTTTTAGTGGGAAATTTCATGCTAGAAAGTGACTCAATGTGAAGTTAAAAGGACTTCAGTGTGATAGTGAAATTCACTGTAACATTGAATTAGCTCACTGTAAAGTGTTCCCTAAAAATGTGATAAATTGTCTATGTGATTCATTATGTGTTTCTAAGTGTTAAATGTTGTTCTTATGCTATTATTATGATATTTAAATTAAAAGATGCATATTTCCAATAAATATCCATTTTCACGATTTTTATGCATTATCCCATACTTAGTACATGTGTTTGTACTAATTCCATATATATTTCTATCTCTATAGTGGTTGGTAGGTGAAGAGCATTGGGAAGCACGACTTGGATTATTGCATCATTCAAGTGAAGTTGAAGTATGTCCTCTCTTGATTAGATGGCATAGTTATCTTAGTTTTCTTTCATATTGAAGTATTGTAATAGACTAAGTATTTCTATATTTTGATGTATGTGCCGTGTCCCAAGTTTTCTCGTGTCTATGCTTTGAAGAGATTGAGACTTAGTATTTCCTATGATTTCTAATTAAAGATGTTATTGAAGATACTCTAATGTTTTGTGAAAATTTTTCATTCCGCATTACTTTTCATTATGTATATGCGATGAACGATACGAAAGGTCTTGTACAAGATCTCCGAGAGGTCCACTACACCGGTTGCGAACTAAGAATACCCAAACTTCTAGGGTATACATGCGGGTCATGACATACCCCCATAACCCAACTTTCGTGAATGTTGTGGGATGAATTGAGTAATAATGAACATGATGTATTGTAATATAAGATTATCTAATTATATAATCTTGTCTTCCATGCTTATTAGGATTTGAATAAGGGTAATTATGATTCTTGATTCCTAACCTTGAAAAGAGGGTAAATTCTAGGGTTGTTTATGCGATGAAGAATATTGTGCATCAACTTTGAATTTACTTGCAAGGTCTATGGCTTATGGAAGGAAACAAGAACGGTAATTTGGATGGTTTCCATTCTCTTGAACCTTATTTATTGTGTAGAAGGAATTATGAATAATGAAGTTGGTCTCTTGTGTTGATTGAAAGTACAATTCTCATGAAAACACAATAATAGAGATTATGAAAGTACTACTCACATATGTATGAGGATTCTAGGGTAAAAGTACATTCTAACTTAATGAATCTAAGAGCTCTATGTTAAATTGTATTGTATGAAGACAAATTACTCTTCACACATGTAGATACAATTAAAATAACAATAGTAGTAAGTTGGGAAGTATTATTAGAACCGAGAGAATATGGTCAACGAAGAAAAGACCCTTCCGTTAATGCAAGAGGCCAGGTTATCCTAGTGATACTCATGATATTGGGACTCTCCCGCTAACTCAATAGGCTGGGTCATTAGAAGCAATCTCCATATCCCAAAACTACGTGCCCCCATAGGAGATAGCTAGTGGATTCATGTAGTATCTAATTTCTAGGTTTCACCTTTGCAAGTAAAACACTCTTTTTAGGTGTGGGGTTTTATGACACCAGATTTCATGGAAAGGTCTCATTGTCTATGTCAGTTATAGGTTTTATTCCCTAAATTCATAAATTAAAGAGGTAATTAACAAATATGAACTAGTCTATAATCTATTAATGAGTTCACTAAGTAGAGTGGGGGTGTGGGACTTCACATGTACATTGCACTAGTAGGCTTAGAGGGTTGTTGTAGGTGGTTCCTTATAATTATGAAATGATTATGATAACATTTCTATCAAATGAATGTAAAGGTAACACATGTGACCAAGGTGGTTTCTATGAGAATGCTTTGTAGGGTTGGTAGTATGGGATGCTAATCCTACATTGCACAAGAGGACCCCTAGGAGGTAATAAAGTCATGTTGTGTTGAAAATAAGATATTATTGTATTATTGTTTTATATGATGTGTTGATGATGCAAATGGCTTTCTAAAACCTCAGGTATACATACTTTATATGTAAATGTCCTTTTCTGATGTTTTAAAGATTTTTATGCATTTCTCCATACTTAGTGCCTTATTTGTACTAACCCCTTTTCTCCCTTTATATTATGAGTATAGGTTACATCTAGGTTGTTGCTCATACATCCTTGAAGAAATTTTTGACTTGATATCTCCAAGACATAGTAGTAGGTCCTCAATGATTAGAGGACATATGCACTATAGGAAACTTTATGTTTCTCTATTGATGTAATAGAATTAGTAATCTTCTCTTATGTACATTTGTTCTAAAGACTATTGTTTTTAAAGGGCTAAGGAACCTATTTGTAGACTTTTGTTGAACTTTTATAATAGATGGTGTTGTGAGACAATATTAGACTATGATCGTGAATTGCTTATATTTTCTAAACGAGAAGTCTATATAAACTTCATAAGCAAGGAGTCTATGTAAACACCATACATAATATGTGAGAAGTCTAAGTATACTTCATGATATAAATGTTTTAAATTTTCCGCATTATTTTGAGTACATTATGCAACAAAGATTATACTAAGAGACTTTTATGAGACCTCTTCCTGGCCGAGTTCGCTGGTGACATCTAGGGGGTTCTCCTAGACGTCTAGGAGAAGTCTAATGAATATAAAGAATGTTTAAGATTTGAATAAGGGGTGGATACTCTTCGTGTGTAGAGATGTTGTATCTAATGTACCTCTTGAGATGAGTGCTCTTCGTTAGTTGAGATGAGTTACATAGAAGCAATATCCTTATCCCTTAACTATGCGCCTTCATCGGTGCAACTATTGCAAATCCATGTAAAGCATAAAAGTATGACCATACCTTAGGCAAGCGGGGATCTCTCATCCGATAAGGGTTAATATCGGGATTCCAATTCAAGCTCTCATGGTCGATGTCGGTTAAAGCTAGCACACACAAATGAATGTAAATGAACTAATTCGTCTTAAGGGTGTACTACTTAGGGTAGGTGGTCGAATGGGATGCTATCTATCATCCATTGCACAAGTAGACATTTGAAGGGAGTCTTGGTATGTCGTTATATGAAAATGAATTAATGGTTTACTATATGATGTTAATGAAGTATGTTGATTATATGTCTAATGTAATGAAGTATGTTGATTATATGTCTAATATGAAAGGTAGTACGTTGATGTTATATCTAATGGAAGTGAAAGTTATATAAAGTGATCAATGTGATGTTCCTACTCTAGGATGATTCCTAAGGAGCACTAAGTGGAAGTAGTAGTATGGGATGCTACTTTCACATTGCACTGGTGTAACTTGGGGGTTGTCTTAGAGGATAGTCTTTAGGTGAAGTTCCAAAATGCATTTATGTTTCCTCTAGTGTCTTTAGTAATGAATGTTTACTTGTTAAGTTGTAATGAAGTATGCTTATCCTTAGTAGTCTTAGGCATCTCTTAGGTGTGTATTGAAGAGCTTGTATGGGTGGTCTCTGCATGTCTGACCTAGGTGAGTCGTAGGATAACTTTGGATGGGAAGGTCTATATGATAAATGGATTAATTGATAAATGTGATTAAATGTTCAGAGTTATGGAAGTTTTACTTTATATGATAAATGATGACTTTGATGTTTTGTACACTTCATTCATAAATGTTTTACAAAACTAGCATAAAAAATATGTTTCAACTAAAATGTCCTCTTGTAGCATGATTTTGCATAATACCATACATAGTACAATGTTTGTACTTACTCCATACTCTTCTATATTTCAAAAGTATAGGTGGAAGGAAAGTGAAGCTCTTAGAAGGCAAAGCTTGGGAAATAGACTTCTATCAAGATTGGTATGTCCTCACATGTTCGAGGAGATAGACTATTTTTCTTTAGTTTGCTTTTGCTAAAGACTTGTATAAGACTTAGTATGTTTTCTTTCAATGTAAAGGGACGTAACACTATGATATTTAGACGTGTCTAAGTTTACTTGTGATGATGAAACTTGTTCCTTTCATTTTATGAAAGAGTTTATTTTTAGTAATGTTGTGAAATTTTTTAATTTCGCACTATTTTTCATAAAAATGTAATTAATGATAGCTAAGAGGCTTGTAAAAGACCTCCGAGAGCTTAAGTAGGTTGTTTAAGTTTTAGGGTGTACCCTTGGGGCATTAAACCTGTGATCCTTGATGCCTCGTGAAGGGCACAATGTGGGAGTTTTGACAACTCTATGTTCGGGTTCTTTTTGGTCTTTTCTAGATTTCTTTAAGACAATACTGTGTAATTTTGCCCATTCCTAGGACCCATATATAAGTGATTTTAACCCCAAACTAATTCATTAAGTTCATTCTCTTCAAATTCAGCAAAATAAGTTGAGCTTCTCAAGGATATTTCTATCTCAAGAAGTTTGAAGAAAAATATTTAATCTAGGGTTTAAGGTCAAGCCTCCATTATTCAAATGCTTTTGGGCTTTGATAGTAAGGTATGATATTTTTTATCCATGGAACCCTTGCATAAATGGAGCCTCCAAGTTCTCGAAATTGAAAAGTAGAAATTTCCCAATTTGAGTTAGTGTTTTCTTCCAAGTTATGGGTTCTTATGAATGTTGATTCAATTTATTGAATTACGCTTGATTATGCATTAACTTAAAGGATTATGTGCTTTTATGATGAAATTATGTATACCCATGTTTAACTCATGATTCTAAGAAGAAATTTATTTAAAATGGTTTTTACTCTATGAAAGGAGAATTTATGGATTCATATGTATTCTTATAGGATACTTATAATACAATGTGAATTAATTTGAGATTGTAGAGTACATGATGGTTTATGATAAGAATTGCTTTGTTAGGGAAGTATATGTTATTATTTACGTTTTATCATCAAATATAAACCATAAGCATAAGAGAAAATAATAGAATAATAAGCAAAGTCTCCAACATAAGCATCATACAAGAATAATTTGATTCTTAGTCATCTATACCACAACAAAACTATTCTCAAGTAACCTCAAGAGCATATATTTGCAAAGCATGAATAACATCACATAATACCACTGAAGCTAAGTATCCCTTTTTGGTCATGTTAATCATAGCCTTTATACATGGTCAAGTCTTAAGATTTTCCACCATAAGGGGACCATACTCCTAAGTAACCTCAAAGCACACTTATGCAATGTATGAAAGGCATCACATACTATCATTCACACTAAGCATAACCTTGAAGTCATCATAGTCATGTTTAACCTACTTTTGTCTCATTATTATCTTACTTCATATGGACAATGGAACTATCACCTTTAGTAAAATATATTGTTTCAACAAAGGCAACTACAACACAATACTCTCTAAGCATACAACATATAAGAGAACCGTTGCAATGCATGAACAAGACGCCATAATTCTATCCATGCTAAGCTAGACACCTTAGGTTCATCATTAATGTTTATCATCTGTTAACATCATAAAGACAAGGGTAATCACCTCTTAGTTATGTACGTATTGGAGATTATCTATAACTACAATCCAAGCTAGTAATGCTCATCTCAACAAGTGCGAGTGGAATCACCTCAAGTCATACAGGACAAGGGGAATCACCTAAAGCAACATATATCATGCAATCGTATAAACAAGGGTAATCCGTCTAGTTAATCATACTAAAAAGTCAAAAAGACAAAAGGAAACTCAATGAGTCATACATGTTAATGAATCATACGTATTCTCCTCCATGCTCATTTAAAGGTTATATAGGTATTTACCTCCATATCAATTTTAATGTTTAATGTACGTATTCATCTCCACATCATCAAAAAACGATCATAGGTAATCGCGTCCATGATCAAACTAAAGGCTAATCGGTATACATCGCTTGCCTTAGGAGTCACACATATATAAAGGGTAATCACCTCACACTTCCCATGACTAACTAATTAGGAATAAGGGAACTCACCACACATTCCTATAATGTAAAGGTCATTAGGAAAATCACCCAAGCTTCATCACATTTTATAGTCCTAGGATATAGATTCATTTTAGGTGAAAAAACCATTCATCCTAGAATCAATCTATGTGAGAGGACCTTTCAGGTCATGCTATATTCATGCATAATACCATATCTAAAATTCTACCTTAGACATTGGTATCCTTATGAATGAAGTGAATCTATCACTTCACATATAAAGGTATTAATTAGGTAGATTAGGTGGACAAAGATCTTCCACCATAACTCTATCCATCAAAGCCTCTATTCTCAGTTAGACTTTACGTTCAAAGCCTTAGAATATCTAGGTAATCAAATAGTTATCAATCTTCATGACTACAAGCCTTATACTCAAATCTTAACTTCTTATTAGTTGCATTATTACAAGATTTTAAGGCATTCTAATAATATTCTTCATTACTGGGTGATTCTAGTCAAAATGGATCATAAAGGTTCTATTTGATCTTGAAAAGTCAATATAAATCATATTCAATAAATTCTAGTTCGATTCAAGTGTATCTGACCCAAACCTTGAACAATTACTACGCAAGGCATTGATTTAAGAAGATCACATATGAACCTTCTGTCACATCCGGGGAGCACCCCATAGACGTTACCGGCATCGTCGTCCTCGGAGAGGACTAAGACTATCCTCTTAGCCTTCCTCATTACATTCATAGGTTAAAATGTTTGCAAAATTAAAACTTTTCATCTACATATATTTAATGAGGTTTACATAGACCTCTCGCTTACACATAATATATATATCTAGGGAGTTTATTTAGACTCTTCCAAAGAAGAAGCTTACACAGTCTTCTACTTTTATGTCACATACATATAACATACACAATATAGTCTTAATAGGGATGTCTCATATAAAACCATCTAAATGAAATAGAAAAATATGGGCATAGCCCTTACACAAATGTATAAACACCACTTAGGGCTTACAACAATATCTTAAAACAACAAGAGTAAAATGATTGTCTTTAGACTATAACAATGTAGTACAGGTAGAGTGAGAAATGATCTGACCCTTCATGAAAATTGGCCACGAACCCTTCAACGACCGGAACCTAAAATGTTTGGGAAAAAGGGACAAATAGGGATTAGCACATCACTTGTACTATGTAAGGAAACAAATGCACACATAACATAGAAATCATGCTAAAAGGGGATAGCTCATTCTTAACCTTCTTTCTATATAGAAGATTCCACATAATAGTCATGCTTAGAAGGGCACCATCTTAGGTCTACCGATCCTAGACTTTCATTCAACATTCATCCATACACATACAACACAAAGGTGCCTAAGCCTACTAAGTCAAGATGTTCATATTCATAATGTACATGTATAAAGTAAGGAACATAAGTCTACCACACAAGACACACCATTGACTTCACTTTATCACATATAGCATATCATTCATCAAGCACATACGAATCACCATCACCATTATTAAGTCATCTTATACAGTACTATACATCATTAATATAACAACCATAGACTCATATAAGCAAGTAGGATTAATCATGCATCAGCTCTAAGACTACACACATAATGACATAGTCATAGTCTAACATGATCACCTAACATCATAAATAAAAGAACGCATACCATCACCTTAATTACAATTCGATAGATATGATCATACTTCACATAATTCAACTAAACAAATCATCATTATATATCGTGTAGTTGCCGACAAGGCCATGATCATCATAACACATAAAGTAATGCCAACGAGGCCACGTAATTCACAATTAAACCACATAACACCGCCACCATAAGTGGACCATACCAATCACAACATAATTGAAGTCTAATTAACATAAAATAAAGAGAATTAGGGCAGGGTACCACCAATCCATTCTCAACACTTCAATCCATATCTAAGTCATCCAATACAATACTCCAAGGACCTTACCCATTTCCATGAACGTCAATTCGATTCAAAAATGATAATACTCAATGAATCTAATCAATTCAATATATATCTATCAATCAAAGACCAATTAGACATCAATTGAATACAATTCTTACATCATTCAATAGCCCATAGAAAACTACACTATAATTCATAAGTATATAGACTAGATCACTTAACCCATAAAATAGTCAAAATAAGGATTGCATGGTTTGCATGGGTTCATAGTAATTATGCTTTAAAACATTGCATTAACATGAATTCATTCCTAAAACATTGATTCAAAACCTTTCGTGCAAGATCCCGTGGCTAGATTATGAAATTGGACAATTCATATTTTTGATCATCTTTGAAAATCATTGGAATTGACTCCTTGAAGAAAGAGATTTCAAGGATTAATAACCATACCTTAATTGTGATGAAAATACTAGAAGGTTGATGAATAAAAATTTGAGAAACCTATCTTCTTCCTTGGAGCTTCAAAGCTTCAACAATGGAGTTTTGGAGAGAGTGAATGCAAAGGTATTATTTTGAGTTGAGAGTTTAGATTTAATTTGTGAGGTTAGAGGCTTAAATAGGTCTAATAAACGTCCATAATATACCCCTAAATTACCCAAAAGACCCCTACATTTATTAGACAAATTATCCAACTCAAATTTGTCTAAAAATGACACAACCAAATCTGGGACTTTACTGCGCGTCGCAGAGAAACTTCCAAATCGTATTTTTAGAAAATTCTTGGACAGAATGGTTCGTGACAGCCCCGCATCGCAAGGCAAAAGTTTTTCCTACTGCGTGAAAGTTGCGTGTCGCGCAGCAGCATGCCACTTCTTGTTTGCTTGGCAGCTTCGTTGGCCCATATTTGGGTCCTCCTCGGGGGCCCTTTTGATGATCCCTGGGGCGTCATTCTCAGACGTTTCTACCCTTTGTATATCAGGATACGCGTTGGAACTCTAGGTACTGAATTTCACCTTCAAACTATCACCCAAAACATCACTACAAAATAGTACGACACAATAGTTCAACTTTGACTAGTTACCGAACGTCTTGGACGTTTGACCTCCAAACACTTCCAAACTTTATATACTTCCTATGAACACTATTTTTAACCATTTTATGACTTTAAAATATCATTACACTAGTTTTAGGCTCTAGTTCAACCTATGTCATTTTGAGGGACGTTACAATCTTCCCCACTTGAACAACATTCGTCCTCGAATTACACTTGCCACACTTTGAACATTTTTAGGAGTTCAAACTCAAAGATTAGAAGCTCTTAACAATACCACACAATATACCATACACATAGATAGGAGAAACATTAATTTCACATACTTTAAGAGACTCAAATACAACAAGAAGGTAGGAACTACATCTACAACTCATCATGCAATAAGACTCACATTTTCAATTCATATAGGAGGAACTTCCTTGTCCACATAATATCATTCTCATATACATAAGTTCTATACATATTATAACCATTTTTCATGAAAGAACAATTTAAATAAATTTTCAAAATCTTTACAGTAAGCACCAATTTCTTTACAGTGAAACATGCTCAATTTTCCAAAAATGCAACTCTTAAGCAATTTATTATGGAAGCATGAGAATATGATAGGTATGACCATATAAAATCAATTAAAAACATAAGTGTAACTTCATTGAATGCACAATGCAAGGAATCAATGAAATTAAATTTCAACTAGACTACTAGAGACAATGCAACATGCTACTATGACATTCTATCTCTCAAGCTTGAATTGAATTGAAGAGATGAGACAACAAATCACCATTCTACTACTCACCATACTCCCCCACTTAAAAGGAACTCACACAACTAAAGAGAGAAAACTATAACTTACCGGCATCATCATCATCATCCGGTTTTGTTCCTTTGGCTCGGAGAGCATAGAAGCGATTCCTCTTCGGAGCACCACCATCCGAAAAATTAGGAGGAACTTGCTTGGCCTCTCTTCCTCTAGACGAAATAGTAGGACAATATCTCACCTTATGATCATCCTTTCCACAACCAAAGCACCCACTAGTACCGGCTAGACACTTCCAAAAGTGCTTCTTCCCACAAGTAGAACAAGTAGGCTTAACCACTTGGGAACCACCATATCTCTCATAGCTATCCTTAGGAGGTCTAGAACAATATTGATTTGGAGCCCTCTTCTTAAACTTATGTTGAATTTGCTCATTGGTTCTTCCCCTCTTAGCTTCTATACTTCTCCTCCCAAGTTTAGACACTTCAATGGATTGAGCATACACCATAAGTATAGATAGAGTCATGTCACCATGGAGCATGGTTGTACGACACTCTTCCTTTACAATATCCGAAACACCAGTCAAGAACCTACACATGTCATCCCTAGGGTTAGACACCAAGGATGGATCATACTTATACAATAGGATAAAGTTTAAGGAATACTTCTGAACGCTTCTGCTACCTTGCTTAAGGTTTATAAATTCCTCAATCTTAGCCTCCCTATTCTACGGGGAAAGTACCTTTCTAAGAATGCTTCCTTAAACTCTTCCCACTCTAAGGGACCCGATTAAACTGGTCTAATATCCTTCCATTGAGTGAACCATACTTGAGAAACGTCCTTCAATTAATACGAAGCTAACTCTTCTTTCTCCCTAGAAGTCACTCCCATTGCATGCACTATCTTATACACCTCATCCAAGAAAGCTTGGGGGTCTTCTCCAACCTTAGAACCAAAGAATATAGAAGGGTCCATCCTAACAAAGTCCCTCAATCTAGAGGTGATAGTACCCACCACAACATTGACCCTAGGCTCAATGTCTCTATTCACTAGATTTGTCATTGCTCGGGCTAGGGTAAGTAGAGCCTCTCTAATCTCCCCATTATCCATTTCCAGGGGAACCACCAGAACCTCATTACCTCCTTCCACAATATGAACTTTATAACCTTGAGCACCTTGAACACCTTGAGGAACTTGCACACCTTGTGGCACTTGTCCACTTCGGGGAGTAAGTCCCTCATTCACATCATTCTCTTCAACCCTCCTAGCCGGTCTCCTACCCGTATTCATATTCCTAGAAACACAAGGAAAACCATAATAAAAGGACACTCATAGCTTTTAATCTCTACGGCACAACATAGGAGTAGAAAATAAGGGAAACTCTATCGTCCTATAGCCTCTCGCCCATAGGTGTGTCGCGACTCTCACCATGGACAAGACTCTACTAGACGTGGATTTTTGAGACTTTTCGATTCCAAAGTACCACTTCATAACCTTATGCTCTGATACAAAGCTTGTCATGAACCGTGAGTACCCCCTAGAATTTAGGGCATTCCCGAATTGAAAAACATCGTACTCGACCTCTTGTAGGCCTTATACAAGCCCTTTCGTACCATTCATTGCATACATGTATGAAAGTAGTGTGGAATTAAAACTTTTCACACAAAATAATAACACTTTAAAATATCTCTTTTATAGAAAATATAATGAAAGGCAAAGTCTCAAAGACGCCATCTTAGACATACAAATATATATTGGGACACGGCCCATACTTCATACATAAAGGAAAATTGTTAATTCTATTACAATAAGGAAATCTAAACATAAAAGATGTCCTCGAATCTATCGAGGACATACCGACTCTTTAATTGAATGAACACTAATCCAAGCTTCCACTTCGAGACTCCTCTCAAATGCCACCTACACCTTTACATATAGACAAAACGTAAGGAATTAGTACAAACACTTGTACTGAGTATGACATAATGCACAAAATCATGATAAACGAACATTTATATAAAACATGATCTTTTTTATTGAAACATCGTAGTATAAGTATAAGAACAACATTTAACACCTTAGAAACATATAGGATATCACATAAGCATTTAATCAAATATTGAAGAATGTTACAGTGAACTATTTCCCTTTACAGTGAACTAAGTTCAACTTCACAGTAACCTCTTTTAGCTTGCAACCCTCTCACCAAAGGTTATCCTAAGACTCACTTAAGTGAGACGAAGAGAGACCTCCCATACACCCTCTCTAAGCACACATAAATGATCCTTAAAATGATCCTTAAGACTACCTAAGATAAGATCATTCTCACTTTATTTGCTAAACTCCCTACCTAGAATTACTCTAAGACTCATCTAAGTAAAACATGAAGAGACCGCCCATACACCCTCTTCAAGCCTACCTAAGCAATCCTCAAAGCTACTCTAGATAAGTACTTCTTCATTAACATTCCTTTAGTAAAGTCATTATGTTTATTAAGTCAATTAGAAAACATTCATCACTTATGGACATTCACATAATGGTCTTTAAGAAGACATAGGGCACTCACACACTAACATCATCAAAGCCTAATCATGCAATGTCTATATAGCGTCCCATTCCACTACCTAAACTTCATAGTACTTATCCAACACTAGCATGTATCCCATATGATGAGAATGGGCAATAACCTACATAGACTATACTAGCTAGGCATGGAATCCGAAGTCATAAACCTACTCTCATGGAGGGTGTTCTACTTGCCAAGGATAGAACAAGAACACATCTCACGTAGGCACATGGTTAAGGAATATCAAGGTCTCTTATGTACTATAGTCTCATTCTCAAGTAGAGATACATTGTACACTATTCTCCTTCTTAAGTAGAGCTACAAATCATAACATATTCACTCTGTGCTACCCTTTGTTCTCATAGAGTAAGTTCAATACAAAGGGACATATGAAAGGTACCATCTCTTAGTCATTACCTAGTCATAATGCACCTACAAAATATGGGTCCACTAAGGCTTCCACTCAATGGTGGATAAGGATAGCTTATACTTAACCTTCTTTCTATATAGAAGATTCCACATAATAGTCATGCTTAGAAGGGCACCATATTAGGTGTACCGATCCTAGACTTTCATTCAACATTAATCCATACACATACAAGACAAAGGTGTCTAATCCTACTAAGTCAAGATGTTCATATTCATAATGTAGATGTATCAAGTAAGGAACACAAGTCTCCCACACAAGACACACCATTGACTTCACTTTATCACATATAGCATATCATTCTTGAAGCACATAGGAATCACTTTTATCTTCTTTAAGTTATCCTATACACTACTATACATCATCAATATAACCACCATAGACTTATATAGGCAAGTAGGAATAATCATGCATCAACTCTAAGACTACACACATAAGGACATAGTCATAGTCTAACATGATCACCTAACATCATAAATAGAAGATGACATACTATCTCTTTAATCACAATTCGATAAATATGAATATACTTAACATAATTCAACTATACAAATAATTATTATATATCAAGTAGTTGCCGACAAGGCCATGATCATCATAACACATAAAGTAACGCCGACGAGGCCACATAATTCACAAGTAAAACAGATAACACCGCCACCATAAGTGGACCATACCTATCACAACATAATTGAAGTCTAATTAACATAAAATAAAGAGAATTAGGGCAGCGTACCACCAATCCATTCTCACCACTTTAATCTAAACTTAAATCATCCAATACAATACTCGAAGGCCCTTACCCATGGCCATGAACATCAATTCAATATAAAATTTATAATACTAAATGAGTCTAATCAATTCAATATATATTTATCAATCTAAGACCAATTAGACATCAATTGACTACAATTCTTACATCATTCAATAGCCCATAGAAAACTACACTAAAAATCATAAGTATAGACACAAGATCACTTAACCCATAAAATAGTCAAAATAAGGATTGCATGGTTTGCATGGGTTCATAGGAATTATAGCTTTAAAACAGTGCATTAAAATCAATTCAATCCTAAAAACATTGATTCAAAAACTTTCATGCAAGAACCCATGGCTAGATTATGAAATTGGACAATTCATGTTCTTGATCATCTTTGAAAATCATTGGAATTTACACCTTGAAATAAGATAATTCAAGTATTAATAACCATACCTTAATTGTAATTAAAAGCCCACAAGATTGATGAAGAAAAAGTTGAGAAACCTATCTTCTTCCTTGGAGCTTCAAAGCTTCAACAATGGAGTTTTAGAGAGAGTGAATGGAGAGGTTTTGTTTTGAGTTGAGAGTTTAGATTTAATTGGTGAGGTTAGAGGCTTAAATAGGTCTAATAAACGTCCATAATTACCCATAAATTATCCAAAATACTCCTACATTTATTGGAAAAATTAACCAACTCAAATTTGACTTAAAAACGAGGCAACGAAATCTCTGACTTTAATGTGCGTCGCAGAGACACTTCCAAATATTACTTTTAAAAAATTCTTGGACAAAATGGTTCGTGACATCCCTGCATCGCAAGGCAAAAGGTTTGCCTTCTGCATGACAGTTGCGCGTCGCACAGCAGCATGCCACTTCTTGTCTGCTTGACAGTTTCGCTGGCCCATGTTTGGGTCATCCTCGGGGGCCATTTTGATGATCCCCGGGGCGTTGTTATCAAACGTTTTTACCCTTTGTATATTGAGCTACGCGTAGGAACCCTCGGCACTGAATTTAACCTTCAAACCATACCCAAACAATCACTACAAAATAGTACGACACACTAGTTCAACTTTAACTACTTTCCAAACGTGTTGGACGTTTGACCTCCAAAAAGTTCCAAACATTATATAATGCCTATGAACACTATCTTTAACGATTTTATGACTTTAAAACATCATGACACAAGTATTCGACTCTAGTTCAACCTAGCTTATTTTGAGGGATGCTACAATTATAGAGAGACTTCCTCCACCCATCTCTTTAAAAGGAGTGAGAAGTTTTCTAGGACATGCGGGCTTCTATCGGAGGTTTATTAAAGATTTCTCAAAACTTTCACATCCTATGTGCAAATGACTTGACCAGGAATGTAAATTCTATTTTGATGAATCATGTCTGAAGGCGTTTGTAGAGTTGAAGGAGAAGTTGGTGTCTGTGCCCATAATTATTTACCCAGATTGGAGTAAGCCATTTGAGGTGATATGTGATGCTAATGGGTTTGCTCTTGGTGTGGTATTGGGACAAAGATGGGATAAAATCCTTCACCCCATCTACTATGAAACAAAGGCCCTAAATGAAGTACAAAAGAACTACATATTGACTGAACAAGAGATTCTCGCGGTGGTATCGTCTTTCAAAAATTTCGCTCCTATTTGCTCAGCACGAGAGTCATAGTGCATACTGACCACTCCGCTTTGAGGTATTTGATGGCAAAGAAGGATGCGGAATCAATATTGATTAGATGGTAACTACTATTGCAAGAGTTTGATTTCTAGGTAAAAGATAGAAAAAGGACTAAAAATCAAGTTGCCGATCACTTGTCAAGATTGGAGGATGAAGCTATGCGAGAGTTGGGTGAAAAGTCTGAAATTGATGATACCTTCTTGGATGAGAATGTATTAGCCGCTTCTTATGACTTGATTCCATGGTTCGCCGATTTTGCAAATTATCTGGCCAGTGATAAGTCCCATCGGACTTTTCCTTCCCTAAGAGGAAGAAGTTCATGCATGATGTGAAAAACTTATTTTGGGATTAACCTTACCTATATAAGAGTTGTGTTGATGGGCTTATTCGTCGTTTTGTACTGGAAGTTGAGATGTTAAGTGTTTTGGAGGCATGCCACTCCTCGCCTCTGGGTGGGCATCGTAGTGGTATCCGGACTGCCACAAGATTTTGCAGTGTGGGTACTATTGTCCAACCATTAACCAAGATGATCATGTGTTTGCCAAGTCATGTGATAGATCTCAAAGAGATGGTGGAATATCAAAGAGGCAAAAGCTCCCTTTAAATCCCATTCTAGTGATTGAGTTATTTGATGTATTGGGCATTGAATTTATGGTCCCATTTGTGAGTTCTCATGGGATGAAATATATACTTCTAGCAGTGGATTACGTGTCAAAATGGGTGGAAACCATAGCGCTTTCTAACAATGAAGGGAAGAGTGTCACCGCGTTCTTGAAAAAGAACATCTTCTCAAGATTTTGCACACCTAGGGCAATTAATAGTGATGATGGATCTCACTTTTGCAATAATTTTGTCAAAGGGCTATTGGAGAAATATGGGGTTCGCCATAATGTGGCCACTCCGTACCATTCACAAACTAGTGGGCAAGTTGAGGTGTCCAATCGAGAGATCAAGTAAATCCTATCAAAAATCGTAAATGTAAATAGAATATATTGGTCAAGGAGGCTTGATGATGCTCTTTCGACTTACCGTACTGCATACAAAACCCCCATAGGTATGTCTCCATACAAACTTGTATATGGGAAGGCTTGTCACTTGCCAGTTGAGTTAGAGCACAAAGCCATGTGTGCAATGAAGAAACTGAAGATGGATTGGAATGAAGCAGTGGAACAGAGACATAATGGGTTGAATGATCTTGATGACTTTCTCCTAAAAGCGTATGAAAGTTTATCCATCTACAAAGAAAAGATGAAGAAATACCACAACCAAAAGATTGAAAAGCGAGAATTTGCGATTGGGGATTTGGTGCTTTTATTCAACTCTAGGTTGCGCTTGATTTCGGGCAAGCTCAAGTCCAAGTGGACGGGACCATTCCTTATTAGTAAAGTGTTCCCACATGGAGCGATTGAGTTGGATAACAAGGAGTGTGCAAAGTTCACGGTCAACAGGCAAAAAATCAAGAACTTCCTAGGGCATGCGGAGAGTGTCCATGAAGTGGTTGAGGCATATCATCTTGTTGTAGTCTGAGTAATCAAGGATCTTGCGTCGTGACACGACGTTAAATCAAGAAATTCTTGGCAGTCAATCCAAGGTGTATCCTCTAACCAACAATAGGTTTTTTCTTTTCTTTGTAGGTATACTATTGTTTCATTTTAGTTTTATTTATATTCATTCGTTATTTTTATTTTAAATGTTTGCTAGAGATTAGTTCAGGGTCCGCATCTCAAAAGTGTCCAGAAAAACACAAAAATAATAGCTTAATGGGTCTTTAATGTGTAGGGACCAAAAGAAAGAATTCTGCAAAAAATGGTCTAGTGCACAGATCTACAGACCCCATCGACGGGCCTTCGTTCTATCGATGGTGAGCATAGATCCCAGGTATGTCATGTAATGTTTTCTAAGTCTTTGAACAATCGACGGTCCAATCGACGATCCATCGGCTAACTTACGGACCGTCGATGGGGTTGTTGTCAGTCCAAAGAACCAGTCACCCGACCCGACCCGGCCGATTATATTAAAAGAACAATGTTCATTAACCTCTAAAAATATTTTCAAATTCTTTGCCAACCGTTTCCATCCCCTTATTTCCTTCCTTTTCCATCATAACACCATAAATCCCCCTTCAATTTTCATCATAATCTCCAAAACTCCCAAAACTCCCAAAATCCTCTCCTTCCCAAATTCTACTTCTTTCTCTTGATTTCTCTGGTTGGTGTTAAAAGGCGGGCACGTAGTTTGCTGAAAAGATCAACCACCCAGTCACTCCTCTACGAGTTTCAGGTATTTCGATTCAATTTGCTTGAATTCTCGTTCATTTGCTGTTGGACACAAAAATTAGTATGTGGGTCTTGACTTAAAGAAAATATTGCATGTTAATGATTGGTAAATTATGGGTAATATGTCCCTTAGAATGATAGAAAGTGATTTGGTTGTGGTATAATCTGTTTAAAATTAGATTGTTGACTTTCCGACTTAGAATTGGTAGAATCTTAGAATCCAAGATTGAACCTTGCGAAATTGAAACCCTAAGGATGATGAATTGGTCTTGTACTTGTTCCTATGTGTTGGGTGAACTTATGAGGGTCTAAAAGTTGTCAAAATGTGATACTAAAAACAAGGTCTGAAATCTGTCTCCGACCAACAACACGATCACCAGTTGACGGCCCATCGGCTGATCGATGGGACGTTGATGGGGTTCGTCATTTGTTCAACCTGGAAATTAATGAACTTTGAGACAACGGAAGTGGCCTATGGTTCGTCAATTGATCTATTGGCCGTTATTCACGTTCTCCGTTTCCAACTGAAACCCTAATTTGTGCGAGTTTAAAAATTATTGTAAGTGTCAGACAACGGAAGTGGACTAAGGTTCCTCGATTGATCGATGGGCCGTTTTGCACGTCCGTCGTTTCCAACTGAGAGGTCTGTATAATGAAGAAGAAAAAAATTTCCCTAAGTGTCAAACGACAGACGCTATCGACAAACCGTCAATTCATTGACGGACCGCCAATTCATCTTTGGGTTGTTGATAGTTCCCGTCAACCAGTACTGCAGTTCTGCACTAGACTATGATTTGTGTCTCTTTTTTCTTGTTTGATTGTTTTGTGTGTACAGAAAAATTTCTTTGAGATTAACAAACTGTTTTCCATGTACATTTGGCCCCCAAACCGGACATCATATATTCCAGGGGCAGGTCCAAGTCCATGGCACCATCCCTTCGGATGATTCGCACTTCTGATGATGAGACACCCGGACCCCTACACCAGCTTCAAGAGACACTATGGGCACCCCCAAGAAGGTGGATTCTGTTGTAGTCACTACCTCCAAGTCTGATGAGGAGCGCACAATAACCGGCACACCATCTGGGTCTGCCTCGGGTTTTGAAGGAACGTGTTGCTCCGAAATGGCATGAGGTTCAGAGTGAGCCCACTCTACGGGGTCGAATGAAGCCACAACCTCCGGTTCCGGCTCATTTGGAGCCACCCACCCAGAGGTGCCTGCTTTCCAAGCCTTGTTTGATGAGGCCCACAGTTCGAAGTCTACTCCGTCACCCGAGGATGATGTCCTTGACCGGTTCCTGATGATCCAAACTGATGGAGGGTCGATGGTCAGTATCATGTATACATAAATGCAAAGTTGCTGAATGCAGAGGGGGTGATGACTCGGTTGGTGACTGTCGAACGGAGAGTCCTCAAGGGAGCCTTCAAACAATCCCTAATGTGCATAGCTTGTTTACCCGTCACAGGCTCAAGTGGATTGCTAGAAGTGTGGGGTCGTATAGTGAGGAGATTGTTCGAGAGTTCTACGCATCTTATTTGGCAACTTTCAGATATTCTTTGGACACGCGGGCGAGACCTGCCAAACAAGACCCACTCACAGAGGTTTTAGTTCAAGGCTGTCGGGTGGACATTTCTCCTACTTCCATCCGCCGCTTCCTTTACGGTGTGCCCACTGTACTATGAGGGATCCCCTTACTGCGGAGTTTGATTACAGGTAGGGTTTCGTCAAGAGTGGCAAGTTTCAGAGGACCAGGGAGCAGAGATATTCCACCAAGAGGTGGGTTGCACAACATCTGTCCATCGACGGCGAGGGAGCAAACTGGGTGTTAGACCCTAGAGGCCTTATCAAGAAGGCCAAACTCACCTTCACAGCTAAGTTGTTCTGGTTGTTAGTCCGCCACCGCCTATCTCCCAATAGAGAAGATAACATCCTTACTTGTGATAGAGACGACATGGCAGCTGCGTTGGTAGCCGGGTTCAAGATCGACTTCGCGAAGTTATTGATCTTCGTGATACATTAGGGGGCTTTTAAGACCTCTACTTCTTATGCATTCACTTGTATGATTTTTCAGGTATGTAGAGATGTTGGAGTGGCCATTTGGCACCGTGATGCCCTCCGTACTCAGGATAGGACTGTAGATATAGGTCTCATCAGGGATGAGGGAAATGTGGCAGCACCATTGAGAGGCCCTAGAATTGATTTGCAGCCGCTGAGTGAGAATTTTGTCAATAAGGTAGATTTAACCCAAGGGGCTGATCCTGCCACTTCAGAGCCCACTAATACCACCCCGGCCGTGTCTGCCCCTGGAACTAGTAGAGCACCCAGTTTCTTCCAGTCTACTCCACCATCAGTAACACTTGTCCCGATAGCTAGGTTCCAAAAGTTAGAGGCCCGGATGGCCACCGTGCTGCATCATATCCAACCTTATATGCAAAAATCCATTGCCGTGGCTGAGGACCGGATTAAGAAGAGGGTACCTCAGAAGACGGAGTTGAAGATTCAGGCAGTTTACCAGCGCCTCGATGAATATGAGCTGCGAGTTCTTGCACGCCCAGCCCCCACCATTTATTTGACTACTCTTCAGGAGGTTGTGGCGAGTCTGCGGGCAGATGTTGACAGTATACTAGAGATTAAGGGACACGAGCCCGAGACTGCACCAGTCGAGCTAGCGGAGGACACAGTGCTTGATTCACTATTCACTATCCCCACTGCACCGCTGCCTGAGCCACGTGAGCGTGGCAAGAGGCACCTTTCTAGCAACACCACTAAAGGAGAGGATGCCTGTGCAAGGAAAAATGAGAAGACGGATCTTGAGGCTGCGATGAGAGCCTCTTTGATTGATGAGGAGACCCGTCATATGAGGGCTACAGAGTTGGTTGCTGGGGCATCTAGTTCAGACTTGAGGTTTTAGAGAGGTGCACCGCTGAGGGCGCGGAGATTGTTGTGGGCACCACTGAGGGTGACCCTACTACTCAGGTTGCGGGTTCGGGAAATCGGACCTGCCTGCTTGTTGATCATCACCGCTTTGCACCTCGAGTTTGCTTCACCTACCACCCTATCTTTATATTTCTTTTGCATTGGGGAAAACTGCATGTTTTTTGTTGGGGGTTGGGGTAAATGGAAAGTTAGTGTTAGGGTGAAGTCTTAGTAGTTCAACTTACGATCCTCTCTTAGGGGTTTTCTTGCCTGTGTTCTTTTACCACAAAAGAATGATTACTTTACTGTTGAACTGGCATGTCGTAACTTGTACAAAGTATGAAAGTGAAATATGAAGCATGATGGCTAAATATGACATGGGGATGCACCCACTGCATGACCCTCAATCGAATACTCAAACTAGGTGTCTGACAATCTGATAGGGTAACGAAGTGTCAAGATAGTGTGAGTAAGTTTTATTGTTCCACTATTGGTACCTAGCTAGAACTTGGCCGGTTGGTCCTGCAAAAGGGATCTGTGTTAGACGACTAGGAAAGGATCATAGGCCCTTGTTCAAATTAACAAACATGTAGACTAAAATAAAGTGAACCAAATGAAATTGATCTCCCTTTTTTATCCAAATATGTTGAGCCTATAATAGACCTTACTTTTCTTCACAAACTCATATTCCCTGGGTATAATGTGTTGACCCTTGTCCCTCCTTGGACATGTGCACCTCAACATAGGTCAAAAGCATAAGTTGAGGGTGGCTTATGCAGAAACTGACCTCGTCTTAGCCATGACCCAACCTTGGGAAGTGTGTACCTTGACTCATGGCAAAGACATAAGTTGAGGGTGGCTATTATGAGTGATGACTCGAAAAGTGGGTATGAAAAGTGTAATGTAGAAAAGAAAAGAAAAAGTGATCAAGAGAGACGACTCATTAAAAAAAATAAAGAAAAAGGAAAAAAAAAAGAAAAATGGTGTTGAACAAACAGAAGTAAGAGTCACTTCCACAAAGAACAAAGGAGAAAGCACGGCAAAGATGACAAGAAAAGAAAAAGTAGAGCATAATAGATAATGAAAGAGGTAGGACACTTAGCCGTATTGTCAAGGAGGGAAAAAAGCCATTAAAATGTACCCATATGTACCATACCTGACCCTGATCCTAAGTTACAAGCCAAGAAAGTCCTATCGTGATCCAAAAGTCTAATGTGGAAAACTTAAGTAGTGAAAATAAGGGCAATCCTATGGCGACAAGTACTAGCTAGGTGTGAATTTGTTTTGAGCGTGAGTGTTAAATAATGATCCTTATACTCAAAGTTAAAATCACTGTGTGAAAAAGGAGGATATCTTTTGAAGTGAGGGCACTAGTTGCATTATTGGAAAGTTGGTACCTTGGCGAGAGGCAAAAGAGTAGAGGTGTCGGTGCATGGTGAGTTTGTGTCATGGTCTTATACACATGAGTGAGCTTATCGAGCCTAAGAGTAGAAGCATGCACTAAAGCAACGAAAATAGTTGGGATTAATAGTCATGTGATTGCGAAAGCTTGAAAGAGGATACTTTTGTACAAAGTGTTGTGTTGAGTCATAAGTGTGTCGCTTGAGGACAAACAAAGAATTTAAGTTGAGAGTGTTGATGTATTGTGGTTTTACGGTACTTTCAATGCTTTTTATTTAAGATTGGTGTGTGTCTAGAGCCTTTTTGTAGTAATTTTAATATGTTTTTATCTTTGTTTTGCAGGAAAGGTGTCAAAAACAAAAACGCAGAAGGCAGCTGAAATTTAGTGCAGAGGTGAACTACGAAGGCTATCGATGGTCCGTCGTCCCATCGATGGACAGTAGATGGTGACCGTTGAATGAAAGATCAGGAATCTCAAGAAACTCGGGAAAATCTAACAAAGTGTGGGGCTACGAAATGATCAACGGTCTGTCAATTGATCGATGGACCATCCTGTTAAATCGTCGATAAGATCAAAAAATGTCACAGTACCCGAAGTTGAAGAAAAGCTAAGTATGGAATGACAAAAGACATCGACAGACCGTAGATGCATCGAAGGACCGTGTTGTTGGTCCGTCGATTGAATCATAGAAGATGTCAAGTGATTGATGAAAAAAGATGCTAAGCCTGGACTTATGGAGGTAGTCGACGGATCTTCGTTTCATCGACGGTCCGTCTGAGGGGGTCGTCGATTGAAGCCACATTTTTGGACAACTTTCCTTTTTTGAATGTATTTTATTTTAGGACAATGTTTTTTAATAAATAGGGTGTAAAACATCGTTTTTAGGGTTGGATTCTATTACTATCTTAGTTTGCTTTTGCAGATTTGTTTTTGCAACTTTGGCATTAATTCAAATTTCTAGAATTGGTTTTCAAGTGATTTTTGTGGTTTCAAGTTGAAAGTCTGGATTTTCTTCGAATTTGTCAAAGTAAGTTCAAGATTAATTGTTTATCAACTATGAATTGTTTTCTTCAATGCATGAGTAACTAAATCCACAACTAGGTTTGTGGGAACTATTGGTGATTAACAAAGTAAACCTAGCTTAATAACAATTCTCAAATAGGTTATTGCATGCATTGATAATTATTTGGCTTAGAAGTCTTTTTAACGAGTGCACGCGTTAAAACTCGCCTTATTTCTACTTGCCGGGCCAAGGAGGTAGTTAATACAAAAAGAATTATCAACATAGAATAGTGAGATGCTATATAATAGGCTAGTCTCGACTGGTTCAAAGTAATAAATAAGACTACCATCGAATACGATGCTTAATATGAAGTAATGGTAAGGGTTAGTGACATAGAAACACGTAGCCGGAGCAGGGTACGGGGTGAAATTCCCTGAATTCTGGACTAAGGATTTAGAGATACCTAACTTATCACTTTGCAAGCAAAACACTAGGGAAGAATTGTTATAGCTAGGAATACAGCGTTATGACCCTATGGGGTACACTTACACCCTAATTTCTCTCACAACTTGATAAAAACTAAAGATTCACTCTGGTTACTTGTTTTACTTAAAGATATTAAAAGCTTTTTGTTTAAACCCCCCTTTAATTGCCTATTTTCGGGAAGGACTTGACTAAATAGAAGTAATCCTACATTGAAGTTAGGTCTAAACTATTTTCCTCTTGGGATCGACCCCATCCTACTAGTTGGGTTCTTTACTTGATACGACCGCTTATACTTCTTTAGGTAGGTGTAATTTGAGCGTATCACATTCCATACCACCACCTACCCTAAGTAGTATATTCTTTTAGGAGACTTAGTTCATACACATCATATAAAACACACCAAGGCTCCCCTTTCGGAAGGTCTACTTAGTGCGATGTATAGATATCGTCCCATACCACAACCTACCCTAAGTAGTATATTCTTTTTGTATACAGAGTTCATTCATTCTTTTGTGGGGGAATAGCTTTAACCGACATAAACCATTTGAGATAGACATGGAATCCCAATATTACCCTAATCGGATGAGGGTTCCCTGCTTGCCTAGGGTAGGGTCATTCTCTTAGCTTTTACATGGATTTCCATTAGATACACCTTAGCGGGCGCTTAGATAAGGGATAAGGAGATTACTATTAAGTAACTCATTCTCTACTAACGAAGAGTACTCATCTCAAGAGGTACATTGGAATACAACATCTCAACTCATGAAGTGTAACCACCCCTTCTTATTATCCTCTTGGTGCTTGGCATAACTCTCCCACGGAGTCTTAAACATTCTTTACTATAGTCTAAGGGATAGATAATTAGAACCACACCTTAACTCACAAGGTACTTATCCCTAAATGTTACATTGGAATGCCACATCTCAACTCATGAAAGGTATCTAACCTCCAACTTATCTTAGAAAGATCTTGGGAACAATGAGGTTGCTACTAAACACTTTATCTTTAACTCACGAAGAGTGTTCACCCCAAAACTCCCCTTTTCATTCACATTTTTTTACTTCATTCATTCATTAATTCAATGTGTGAGTATGTGTGTACATGTGATCACACCTTTCACATAAATCATCACTTTCATAACATTGGCTTCTAAACATGCTAACATCTTCATTCATCACATTACACACATGGGGAGTTATGCCTAGCACTGACAGGATATGAAGAAGGGGTAGATTACACTTCGTGAGTTGAGATGTTGTATTCCAATGTACCTCTTGAGATGAGTACTCCTCGTTAGTAGAGAATGAGTTATATAGTAGCAATCTCCTTATCCCTTAACTATGTGGCCACATAGGTGTAGCTATTGGGAAAGCCATGTAAAAGTTATGAAGTATGACCTTACTCTAAGCAAGTGAGGATCCCTCATCCGATAGGGGTTAATATCAGAATTCCATGTCTAGCTCTCATGGTTTTGTCGGTTTAGCTACCCCCCCACAAAAGTAATGAAATAAAAAGTTTTCTAAAATCATGTGCTACTTATGTGAATTGAATGAACTAAGTCTTGTAAAATAACGTGCTACTTAGGGTAGGTGGTGGTGTGGGACGCTACCTATCCATTGCACTAAGTAGGACCTTCCGAAAGGGAAGACTTGGTGCCAAACCTTCTAAAAGAGTTTACAACTTAGGGTAGGTGGTGGTATGCGATGCTATATACTCATTCAACTATGTAGGCATTCCGAAAGGGAAGACATTGGTGATTTGTTGGGTGTTCTTCTAATGTCTTGTTATTGAGTGGTTAGTTTTTCTCTCGAGGATATCTTTGGTGTGCATTGAAGGAAGTTTTTAGACGTTTCCTTCATGTCTTACCTTGGAGAGTCTTATGATTATCCTTAGGTAGGGAAACTCCTACGGAAATGAGTTCACTTCTTCATTGGCAATACCTTGGAAGTTCACCATTGTTGGATTCTTTAGGTCACTGTAAAGAATGTTTAACTCAGTGTAATGTTTTCTATGGTTCACTGTAAAATTGGGTAACTTGTCGTAAAGTGCTCAATCCATGGGAATCCATTAGAAGCGCTAAGTGGGAGTGGTAGTATGGGATGCTACTCTCACATTTCACTTACTGTGACCTAAGTGACTTATTGGAGAAGAGTATTTTCGTGAAATAAGTATGAATAAATGGTTCACTGTAAAGTTGGTAAGTTCACTGTAAAGTGTGTTTTTGGTTTAAAATTATGGAAATTTTTTGTAAGTGTTAAATGATTTTTCTTATGTTGTTTTGCTTCTAAATTCATTAATGTTATAATTAGTTGGCATGAAAGCTTATTTTACTAAAATGTTCCTTTTTACATGTTTTTGCATATGTCATACTTAGTACATTGTTTGTACTAACGGCATACTTTTCTATACCTTATAAGTATAGGTTGTTGGAAGCTTTTGGAGGTTGAAGTTGAAACTTGGGAAATCTACTCTCTCAAGATTTGGTATGTCCTCATATATCTGAGGACAAAGTCTATGTTTCCTAATTTTATTATTAAGACTTATTATGTATTTCTCTTTTAATGTAATGGGCCGTGTCCCTAAGATTCTATGTCGTGTCTTTGAGTTGGCTTCTGACGATGATATTTTCTAATATTTATGAAAGCCTTTTTTTATTTAATTATTCATGAAAAAATTTAAATTCCGCACTACTTTTCATGTCGTATGCAATGAATGATAGTTAAAGGGCTTGTATGAGACCCCAAAGGGTCAAGTACGCCCGGCCACGATCCGAGGATCATCCCTAGCTTCTAGGGGGTACTTTCGGGTCGTGACAAACTTGGTATCAGATCATAAGGTTTGAGAAATAGTTTAGGTTCTAAAAGTCTCACAAGCAACATGTAGTAGTATCTTGGTCATTGGTATGAGTCGCGACACATCCATGGACAAGATGGTATAGGATGCTAGAAGTTTCACTTTCTTCTCTATTATAATGTCGCGCCTTAGGGTTCAGTTATATAAGGTGTCTTTTCTTAACCTCTTCTCTTTGTGTTTATAGTACATGAATATGAGGATATCAACTGCTAGAAGGGAGAAGGGAGGTGTATCTAATGATAGGATTCCTCCACGTGTTGACCAAGTTCCTATTGTTGGCCTGGAGAAAGAGAATTTGGACGTTCCTTTTCAAGAACCTCAAGTGCCTCCAGAACCCCAAGGGCCTCAACTGCCTCCTATGCCTCAAGCTCCTTTTGTTGAGGGTGATATGACTAATGCGGAGTTGAGGGCTGCCATAATGAACATGACCCAACTCTTGGCGGCTCAAGCTCATGTCGTCAACAATCACTTTGTTGCTCAAGCTAATCAAGGAGATAGACCCCAACCAAATTCTAGTACACCCGCTTCTAGAATTTGGGATTTCATGACGATGAACCCTTCCACTTTTCATCGCACTAAGGTGGATGAAGATCCACAAGGTTTCATAGATGAGGTTTTAAAAGTGGTGGATGCTATGGGTTTGACCCCTAGGGAGAAATCAAAATTAGTTGCTTACCAACTTAAGGATGTTGCTCAAGTGTGGTTTGAGCAATGGAGAGTTCAGACACCCTTAGAAAGAGGCCCGATTGATTGGGAGGAATTCAAAGAGGCTCTCCTAGATAGGTTCTTTCCCCTTGAGTGGAGGCAGAAGAAGATGGTTGAACTCATGAATCTTCGTCAAGGGGGAATGAGTGTGCAAGAATACTCTCTAAAATTTACCCAACTCTATAAATATGTCCCAAACATGGTAGGCAACCCTAGGGCTATGATTAATAAATTTGTGATGGGAGTGTCTATCTTGGTGGAGATATTGTGTTGTACGGCAATGCTTCTTAATGACATGGATATCTCTAGACTCATGGTTTATGCACAACAAATTGAGGAGTCCAAAATTAGGGAGATAAGGCAAGAGGGTAAAAGTCCTAGGTCGGATGATTCTAGTCACCAAAAGGCTAATCAGAGGTTCTATAACATAGATTCTTCCATGGGGAACATGGATTCGGCTCCACACCAACATTCTCAAGGTGGTGGCCACACTTTTGAAAGGGCTAGGTGTCCTACTTATGGAAAGCAACATTCAGGTAAGTGTCTTGCCGGAATGGATGGTTGTTTCAGATGATGGACTACCCGAACCTCAAACCAAGAGGGGAAGATGTCAATAAAGCTTCCCTAGATCCTAATGCTCCTAAGAAGAACCCTTCCTATGGGAATGGGAGCTCGGACGGATAACTACTCCGGATTTGATGGTCTTGGTAAGACTTAACCCTTGATGATTGATGTTTTTATGTTATAAAATGAGTTTATGTGGTTTTATAGTTCATATGATAATGTCATCTTGATCAATTGCTCAAAGAATGAATTTTTGAAAAATTTGAATGTTGGGCAGTTGCTATAGTGAATGCTCACTGTGAAATTTTTGCATTTTGAAAAAAAATTGCCTTGCCTTAATTGAAGTTTCAATGTGTGCAAAATTGTTGTATATGAGCATGTTTAATGTTGGAGAAGGTAGTTCCTCCATAAAATAAGGTTAAGAATGAGTTTTGGAATTTGTGAAGTTGGTAAAAGTTGCCTATGTTGCTAAGTGTGTGAAGGTGTGAAATGATGTTCTTTGTTAGTTGATGCTTTGATTTTTGATGTTTTTATTATGATTGTAATGTGTTATGTGATGCTAAGTGAGTCCTTGATGGTCCTAGAATTTTAGTGTCATTCAAGGACGAATGTTATCCCAATTGTGGGAGAATGTAACGCCCTAAAACGAACTAAGGTGAACTAGATCTTAGTGGTTGTTGCTTGAGTTAATTTTAATTTAAAGTGATTTACTTTAGTGTCCTTAGTAAGTGTGTGAAGTTTGGTTAAATTTGGAGGTCAAACGACCAAGAACGTCCATGACGTTTGGAAGGTGTGCCCTAGAATGTACTTGTGTTTCTTGAAGTGTTTGAGTAAGTTTTACGTGTTCATTTTGCTTGAAACTTGCATGAGATGTTACTAAGACCTATACGACCACGTTTAGGGGTTTAATGTTTGGGCACGACCCCACCTACTGTAACAACCCTAAAAATGGATAAGACAAGTAATGCTTAATGTGTCTAGAATGCCTACGATTAGACCAAGGTTCACACGGATTGATGTGCGTAGAACCAGACCTCGGAACCCTTGCTACAGCCAAGCCAACTAACTTGGGGATTTTGTTGAGCTTGTAAAGGTTGGGTCCAACCATGTAGGGCTCTCGAATACGAAGATTTACTCGAAGGAGTCTTTACCGGACTTAAAAAGGGGAAATATTAGGTTTTAAGGGTCTAGGGGTAAAATGGTATTTTTCCTGACTAAGGGTAGTATCGTAATTACCCTAAATATATAATTAATTATTTGATTAATAAGGTGGAGGGGCAATTTGGGGAGAGAGGGCCGAAATTGGGCTCTTGAAGTGAAGTCTTTCTCCACCCGGGCTCGAACCTAGGTGGAAGCAATGAATTAAAGTGATTTTTATTTAAGCTATTGAATTAATGTAATTAATTAATAATTATTATTCATTAGCTGATTTAAAATAAAATAAAAATCAGATTTTTTATTGAATAAACAAAACCCTATTAAGTAAGTCTTAAAACTAGACTCATAAGCCTCCTACAAATCCCACTCTCTCATGTTTATCTCTCCACTCTCACGCTCAATCTCTCTTCTTCTTTCTCACTTATTCTCTCTGCCAAAATAAGAGTCAAGAGCAGAAAAATAAAGCAAGTTCTTCACACTTGCAGAACTCACACGAAATCACAAGAAAACAAACGTTAATCGCACACTAGGCTAAGGGAGGTTGTCATTCGAGTGGAGTTGATATTGAGGAGGATTAGACCTGATCTTGGGTGGAGTTTTTGGGCAGCAAGTCGAGGGTTTAACGTAAAAAAGGTATGGGTTCTCTTCTCTCTTGGTCCCTTTCCCAAGAGACCCCTTAAGGTTTAGATTATTCTGTCCGAAAATTAGGATTGTTCCCCCTTTTGCATGCCCCTGTCACTAGCTCCAAATGAATCGTAGGTTGGGTATGATTGCTGGTAGATTTAGGTGTATGTTATGTTTTCATGATGAATATGATTATGTTTGTGTACTTGAAATCGTATGAAAGACAATCATGTGTTCGAAATTATGTGCAAGTTTGTGTGTGCAAACATGTTACATTAACTAAGGTTCTCGGGTTAAGGCTCCAAATTTGATAATGTTATGGTTTTCATTTTACGTGGATAAACCTATGTAAATCGTGATGTTCATTAAAATGAAAGTGTGGATAATTTGAGTACCAATCTTTTGGCTAAAAGAATTTATGAAAAATGCACCCCAAAACGTAATATATGATCTATGAATTTCCCTATAAGTTCAAGTGAAAGTGTTGGTGAAACTGAGCTAAAAAAATGACTAAATTTCCAGCAAACTTACAAGTTTGGTTTAGGCTAAATAATGATGAATAAATCTTGAAATTTATTTGAGTGTAAAGGGATGAGGCCACCAGGATTCGAACCTGTGACCTCACCCGTGTAATGCCTTATAGTCGCAAAACAAAAAAGAATGGGGTCAAGGGGAATCGATATTGGGTGTGCTGGCTGAAAATGTAAAGTACAATAATTAATAAAATAAAATGGGAGGCGTGGGAATCGAACCCACGACCTCAAAGTTGTGAAGGAGAGTAAAGGAGAAAGGGAAAATAAAAAGAAAAGAAAGGTGAGGCGTGGGAATCGAACCCACGACCTCAAGGCAGTGAAGGGAGTTAAGAGAAAAATATAGATAAAAGAATTGTGAGGCGTGGGAATTGAACCCACGACCTCTAGGCAGGCTGCGAAATAGAAGAAAAATAAAGAGAGGCTGTGGGGGTTTGATCCCACAACCTCATGGTCTATGCGAATTGGACAAGGAGAATTAAATGAAAAAAATAAAAGGGGTTGTGGGGGTTCAATCCCACAACCTCTCGGCCAAATAAGAGGAGATTCCAAGGAGAAAAATAAACAGGGAATGTTGATGTTGGGGCTCGATCTAGGGTCCCAATGTCATGTGGACTAAAACTAAAATCATGGGAAAATATAAGTATTGTCCAAGGGATTCGAACTTGGGTTCCCTTGCCCAAATTCCGTATTGATACATAAATCATACGTGAATTAAATGTTGAAGAATAATGCCACCTACTTAGATGGAAATCGAGATCGTTGCATACATACAAGATGCATAAGTCTTGTACTACATAATCTTAGGAAGATATGAGTCAATTAACAAACTATGAATGAAGCCTCATGGCTTGTATGTATAGACCCATAAGTCTAGCATACGTTTAAAAATAAGTTAACCTAAGATGTATGTAATGAAATAATGTAACCCTAGAAGGGTTAAGTACGAGTGCGAAATACACGAAATGGCCAAGAGCATTGGCATACGATGAAATGATTATTATGTAATGAAATGATGAAACCCTAGAAGGGTTAAGTAAGAGTGTGAAAAACACAAATGGCCAAGTGCATTGGCATATGATGAAATGAACATTCACGTAAAATGGGGTGAGTAATTATGAAGAGCAAATGTGCTAATGTTAATGAATGTGGTGACAACATGATATGAGGCTAATGTAAAAGATGAGAACAATCTCAAATGAGCCTAAGTAAATGTTACCAAAACGTACTCACCTATGAGAGTGTAAGGTTAATGAAGAGACCAGTCTCTATGAACACTCTAATGAAAGTATTGAGATTAACACATTTAATACTAATGATGAGATAAGAAATCATCTATTGAGCTATGATGTCCTCATACTAGAATCCAGCTTCCATGACGTATGAGTTGAATGTAATGGAACTTTATACTGAGCACCGATAGACTAGCTATGAGCGGTGATACCTTCTTTCAGGAAGGGCGGAGGTTCACGTAACTCACATGAGATGAGACTGTCCGGCATGCCGGGTATGGGTCTCCTTATATCTGCTGGTCTTTGAACCTATACTGCCAATATAGGGATCTGGCGTGGTTAAATTCCCATGTACGCTAGCATATTTTGGGTCACTTTGGCCGATGATTCCACCTCTTTTTGATGTGGGGGAGACACTGGATTTCATGATGCTCACATGATCTATGTCTGTTAAAGTTAAAGTTCCCAATGAATGAATGAGGCCAGTCTCAAATGATGCACATAATGAAATGAACGATACCAAAGGTGTTAGGATAGGATAATCAAGAGGTAAGCTAGACTCAAGCAATGACACTAGGTTATTCTTGATCATTGCACAGCAATACCGATGAAACTCTTAAACTACATCCAAGGTATAGCTGGTGTTCACACTAGCCTATGAAAGAAATGAAATGAAGTACGTATGAATGAATGAAGCAGACTTTGTGTTTGCTAATGAAGACTCCCTAGTTGAGGTCCCATATGTTGAGCCCTCATTTTGGAAAGTCTTAATGTCAAGTCCATGATTCCAAGGTCTCATGGCATATGAATGAATGTTATAAAAGATGTTATGTGCTATATGCAATATGATATGTGCTATGTGTAAGATGTTATGTGTTGTGTGCAATATGATAAGTATGATGATGCATGTTACTCTCATGGCATGACTTTCCTAATCCAAATTTGCAAAGATCACTGACTTTCCTAATCCAAATTTGGAAAGCTCACTGACTTTCCTAATCACAATTTGGCAAGTCCACTGACTTGACTTTCCATAGTCAAGTTGTTAGGAAAGATCTATTCTTACTCATGCATGTACTTGGTGTGTGCTTTCATATACCCATACTTAGTAAAAGTGTGTACTAATCCTATACAACTCTATATTTTTAGTTGCAGGCACAGGTGGACGCTATAGCTTACAGGTTGACGTTGCAGCTATCCGGACGTGGAGATTTCATCCGGACTTAGTAGGCCCTCATGCTTTAGAGGATGTCTACCGTTATTATCTAGCTTTGATATAGACTTTAGCTAGTGGAGAATGTTCCGCTAGTGTTTCTTTCCCTCTTTATTTCTGACTTTGTATTGGTGCCGTTTTGGCAAAAATACGTTTAATGCAATTATGAACTGTTTCTTTCATTTGATTCTCTCTATATTAGATGGTTGATTTGTGAACACCTATGATAAGTTTAAAATGTTTAGCATTAAATAAGAAAACAAAAAGTTCAAATTTTCCGCTAAAAGTAACATAGATGAAGTAAGAATGACGTATGTAGGCTTGGCTGCTACCTCTGAGAGGTCAACGACGCTGGTCTCGTCTGGGGTCTAAATTCCGGTCGTGACACCTATGACCCGCAAGGGGCCCAGAGAAGGGCCCATGACTTGGACCAAACTGCTAAAGCAGTGTCCAAACGACGACCCAAAGGACAATCAGTTGGTCCACCAATGGCCCGTCGACAATGGGCGTCTATTCGACCTGCCAGGCCCCAAATAGGGCTAAGTCTCAACCTACGAAACCCAACCAAAGGACCGTCGTTTGGCAAACGGTCTGTCGGTCCCCTTCTGTCGTTGGAGGTATCAAATCCTGCAGGCTTGGGATTTGCATCCCCAACCAACGAGACCTCACCAACGGTCCGTCCCTTGATGAATGGCCCGTCGGTTGGTCCGTTGAAGGTGGATGTCCCAGAAGCCGCAACTTTGCCTGATAAGCCTTAGGGTGTTTCATAAATTTACGCCAAGTCTTTTATGACCCTAGGGTGATATTTTTTAGGATTTTTAAGTTATATTAGGTTAGTTTTAAGTCCTAGACCTAGACAATATTCCTCACTTCAAAAACTCAAACTCTCTCTCTAAAATACAAACTCTCTCAAGTCTCTTTGGAATCTAGAAGTCAAGAAGGGCTAGGAGGGTTGGTTTGGACGTGGTTCTTCACCAAAATCATTGGGTTTTGTTGGATTTAAGGTATGGTATCCATCCTTGAACTCTCTTCCATTCGAGGAGCCACTTCTAATGAATTTTCAAAAAGGATTTTCAACCCTAGTTTCTACGACTTTCAACTCTAAATATGGGTCTTGCATGAAAACGTTTGTAATGACTAATTGATGATGTTTCTAATGGTAGTTGATGATTTTAAGGTTAAAACTTTAAAGAAATCATGTTAAATCTTTTCTTCAAATGTTGGCTTAAGAAATGGGTCAAATGAGCATGTGTGTGTAGAGAATGAACTTTGGTTTTCTTGTGTTGTTATGTTGGTTTAGCTACTGCCCTAAGGTACTTAATATGATGAAATGTTGAGAAAATGTTTATAGGTTTTGATGGCTTGGTTAAATGGTGATTTGCTTATCTTGTATAGTTCTTATGAGAAATTGATCTTCAGTGGTATTTTCCATCTTCTTGGTGGAGGTGTTTACTTGATAAATTAGTTATCTTTAGTATGTTTTGAGAATATGATCTTGAAGTTCTAAATTGTGAAATGAAGAGATATTGGAAATGGGTCTTGTATTGTGTTTTGTGAAGCTTGAATTGTATGTTTGACCTAGATTATACTTAAATGAAGTATATGATTATGTGAAGCATGTAAAGTGTGTGAATTTATGAATGAAGGTCTAAAGCATGTATATAAGTAATGTGCATGAAATGATGCTTATATGCAAGTTGTGCTCACATGTACACAGACGCACACTTAAGTGAATGTATGAAGCTAAGTTGAGTAAAAAGGGGAGTCTTAGGGTGGACACTCTTGGTGAGTTGAGGTGAAGTGTCTAGTAGCAACCTCACTATTCCTAAT
Source organism: Solanum sitiens (assembly GCA_016801875.1). Classification (NCBI taxonomy): domain Eukaryota; kingdom Viridiplantae; phylum Streptophyta; class Magnoliopsida; order Solanales; family Solanaceae; genus Solanum; species Solanum sitiens. Next base: position 185,099 of record JABWTJ010000420.1, read on the forward strand.
GAGCTTTCAAAGATAGGTCGGAGGATGAATGCCCTTCGTGAGTTCAGATGTGGTATTCACTAGTTATCCTTAACCTATAGTTTATAATGTTGAGAATCTATGGAGAGTTATGCCTAGCACCGAGAGGATATGAAGAAGGGGAGGATTACACTTCGTGAGTTGAGATGTTTTATTACAATATACCTCTTGAGATGTGTACTCCTCGTTAGTAGAGAATGAGTTACTTAGTAGCAATCTCCTTATCCCTTAACTATGTGCCCACATAGGTGTAGCTACTGGAAAGACACGTAAAAGCTAATAAGTATGACCTTACTCTAGGAAAGTGAGGTTCACTCATCCGATAGGGGTTAATCACGAGATTCCATGTCTAGATCTCATGGTCTTTGTTGGTTAAGCTAACCCCCCTACAAAAGTAATGAAAGTAATAAGTTTTCTAAAAGCATGTGCTACTTATGTGAATTGAATGAACTAAGTCCTCTAAAAGAACGTGCTACTTAGGGTAGGTGGTCGTATGGGACGCTACCTATCCATTGCACTAAGTAGGACCTTCCGAAAGGGAAGACTTGGTGCCAAACCTTCTAAAAGGGTGTACTACTTAGGGTAGGTGGTGGTATGGGACGCTATATACTCATTTCACTAAGTTGGCATTTCGAAAGGGAAGACTTTGGTGTTTTGTTGGGTCTTCTTCTGATGTCTTGTGATTGAGTGGTGACTTGTTCTCCCGAGGTGAGTAAGTCGAAAGGGGTAGTCTTGAGGATATCTTTGGTGTGCATTGAAGGAAGTGTTTAGATGTTTTCTTCATGTCTTACCTTGGAGAGGCTTAGGATTATCAGTAGGTAGGGAAACTCCTACGGAAATGAGTTCACTTCTTCATTGGCAATACCTTGGAAGTTCACCGTTGTTGGAGTATTTTGTTCACTGTAAAGCATGTTTAACTCACTGTAATGTTTTCTATGGTTCACTCTAAAATTGGGTAACTTGTTGTAAAGTGGTCAATCCATGGGAATCCATTAGAAGCGCTAAGTGGGAGTGGTAGTATGGGATGCTACTCTCACATTGCACTTAGTGTGACATAAGAGTCCTATTGGAGAAGAGTATTTTCGTGAAATCAGTATGAATGAATGGTTCACTATAAAGTTGGTAAGTTCACTGTAAAGTGTGTTCTCGGTTTAAAATTATGGAAATTCTTCGCTAAGTGTTAAATGATATTCCTTATGTTATTTTGCTTCTAAATTAATGAATGTTATAATTAGTTGGCATGAAAGCTTATTTTAAATATATGTTCCTTTTTACATGTTTTTGTATATGTCATACTTAGTACATTGTTTGTACTAACCCCATACTTTTCTATACCTTATAAGTGTAGGTTGTTGGAAGCTTTTGGAGGTTAAAGTTGAAGCTTGGGAAATCTACACTCTCAAGATTTGGTATGTCCTCATATATTCGAGGACATAGTCTATGTTTCCTAGTTTTATCATTAAGACTTATTATGTATTTCTCTTTTAATGTAAAGGGCCGTGTCCCTAAGATTCTATGTCGTGTCTTTGAGTTGGCTTGTGACGATGAGATTTTATAGTATTTATGAAAGACTTATTTTATTTAATAATTCGTGAAAAGTTTTAAATTTCGCACTACTTTTCATGTCTTATGCAATGAACGATAGTTAAAGGGCTTGTATGAGACCCCAAAAGGTCAAGCACGCCTGGCCACGATCCGAGGGTCATACCTAGCTTCTAGGGGGTACTTTCGGGTCTTGACACGATTGTCCTATAGCCTCCCATCCATGAATGTGTCGCGACTCGCATCGATGAACCAGACTCTACTAGACGTGGCTTGTGAGACTTTAGAACCTATACTATTTCCCATAAACTTATGCTCTGATACAAAGTTTTTCACGACCCGAAAGTACCCCCTTGAATATAGGGCAACCCTTAGGTCGGAACAATTATGTACTTGACCTTTCGGAGATCTTGTACAAGCCTTAGCTATCATTCATTAAATAAGACGTGAAAGTAGTGCGGAATTAAAACTTTTCATGAATTAAATAATAAAGGAACGGCGTTCATAAAAGCTAAGGAGTGATATAGTCTTCACAAGACATCTTAAAGACACGACATAAGTATCTTAAGACACGACCCTTTACATTAAATGAAAATACATAATAAGTCTTAATGATAGAAACTAATAAATAGAACGATGCCATGGAATATATGAGGACACACTTTGTCTTCAGAGAATCGATTCACAAGATTGCCTTATAGTCTTCAACTTGCCTCCAACCTATACTTATTAAGTATAGAAAAGTATGGGTTTAGTACAAAATAATGTACTAAGTATGACATATGTAAAATCATGTGAAAAGGGACGTTTTAGTAAAATAAGCTTTCATGCCAAATAAGTAAAACCTTAATGAATAGAAAATTAAAATAGTATAATAATCATCATTTAGCACGTAATAAAAGATTTTCATAATTTTAGCACAAGGAGTCACTTTACAGTGAACTCCAAAAACATTACAGTGAATCTCCCTTTCCAGTGAACCCATTCCATACCCCAACACAGTGAACTCATTTCCTTTTGAGGTTTCCCTAACCAAGTTATCCTAAGACTCAATAAGGTAATAAATGAAGGAACCTCCCATAAACCCCCTTCAATACATACCAAAGTGACCCTTAAGACTACCAACCATAGGCTTACCTAGCACGGGAAACAAGTACACACTTTAAACTAGACATTAGAAGGACATTCATACAATAAGGACTTCAAGTAAGTGCCCTTCTCACATTGGACTTGTAAGTTACACTAAGTGCAATGTGAGAGTAGCATCCCATACTACTACTGTAACTTAGTGCTCCTTAGGGATTCCCTTGGATTAAGCACACTACATTAGTCATTCATAACTTCATTTTATAAAACATAGTTTTAACATACTTCCTTAACATTAGACCTAAAGTCATCTAACTTCTTTTACAACACATGATAACACATTCATACACTTCATATAAATCACACCAAGACTCCCTTTTCGGAAGGTCTACGTAGTGCATGGATAGATAGTGTCCCATACCAACACATACCCTAAGTAATACATTCTTTTAGGAGACTTAGTTCATATAGTTCATATAAAACACACCAAGACTCGTCTTTCGGAAGGTCAACTTAGTGCAATGGATAGATAGCGTCCCATACCACCACCTACCCTAAGTAGTACATTCTTTTAGGAGACTTAGTTCGTTCATTCTTTGTTGTGGGGATAAATTTAACCGACATAGTAGATTTATCGGATGAGGGTTCCCCACTTGCCTAGGGTAGGGTCTTTCTCATAGCTTTTACATGGCTATTCAAATAGCTACCCCTATGCGGGCACATAGTTAAGGATAAGGAGATTGGTACTATGTAACTCATTCTTTACTAAAGAAGAGTACTCATCTACAGAAGTACATTGGAATAAAACATCTCAACTTACAAAGTGTAACCACCTCTTCTTCATATCCTCTCGGTGATAGGCATAACTCCCTGTAACACACAGGAAATGCCATGACTTAGACTAGATAATAATATATTAAATAATATTTAAAATGATGTATCTAGACCTATATTAATGTAATAAATTCATTTGGAAAAGGTTAGATCCAAAACGACAAATAAAGAATGTGACATCCGGAAACTAGCTAATTCGAAGTAGTTGACGTCTCTATGTTTGGTGAAGGTTTTGAGGTGTCAAATGAAGTCGAAAACTTGTAAAGAGACCTTTTTTAGGTAGAATGTAGTACAAAGGGTCCAAATGTCTGGTAACGACACCCGAAGGGTCTTTGGGGAGGACCCAAACATGGGTGGGCAGGCTGCCTGGAAGCCTGTGAACATGCAGAATTGGAGGAAAGGTGTGCGACTTGAGGCTGTCACGCAGGCTACTGCCTCCAGAATTTAGACGCAGCCTCGCGACGCGAGGATGACACGTACCTCACTGCCTCAACCCAAAATCTCCAAAAAATGACAGGATTTTGACCCCGTGATGCACAACCACTTCCCTGAATCGTTAAAATCTATTTTTTGGTAATTTAACTTCTTAGATAGACCCATTTAAGTGGAGGGTATTTTGGGCAATACATAGGACGACTATATATGGATATTAGGTCAGTTTTAGACCACTTTACACGTCCAAATCAGATTCAAAGGAAAATTCTGTCATCTCTCAAGAAACACTCTCTTTTCCAAACTCCATTGAAGAACAAGAAGAGCATAAGGAGGCAGCTGAAGGCTTCGAAGTTTCCAGTCAAATTTTGTGGATTTGTCATATATAAGGTATGAGGTTTTCACTATTGGGATTCCTTTCCCCAAGAGGTCCATTCAAAGATAAGTTTTCAAGAACTTCAAATACTAGGGTTTTTACTCTACAAAATGATTTTCTTCATAACCCTAGTTTTATGATTCTCGATGAAAAGAAATTATTTTCTATGGTTAGTTATGCATTTATTATTGAGTGTTTGACTTGTAATGGTATATTTTCGTGTGAAGCATGTTTATTATCAATTTGATGGTTTGGAATGGGTTATCCCTACTACTTGATAATATGAAGACGTTGAGATTAGAACTAAGACTTGAATAAATTCTTTAATGAACTTCTTCCCTTATCCTACATTAAGTTCTTGAATAAGGTTCTTAGAAGCAAGAGGTAAGTCTTCTAAAGTTGTGAATACTCTACGATGTTTGTGTTAGCCTATAAATGATGATGCTATGTTATGGAAGTATGTATTATGTTGCAATGTGTATATGTGGGCTATGAACATGTTACTTTTGAGATCATGATAAGAAAACGAAAAGTGCAAGTTACGATATTTTCTTGTATGTTTTACACAAGATGACAATGTTATGTAAATCTCACAAACAAAGGGTTAGAATGAAATGAAATTCTCATCTAATACTAAAGAGCTCATGATCATGTTTATACAAGGAATTAATCTTCTATGACCTATGATAAGTTTATTATAAATGATAATTTTAATGTTATTAAAGAAAGGGACTTAAGGTAAGCACCGATGAACTAGATATGAGAGGTGTCCCATCCCTAGTTGGGAGGTAGGTCACAATGACCCTTATGAGATTGAGGCTGCCATGTAATGTTGACCTATGGGTCTCTAATACATCTCCTAGTTCTTGAACTATTTTTCCACCATAGGATACTAGCTAGTGGATCCACCTCGAAAGCTACGTCATGTTTGGTTCTACTTTGGCCGGTAGACCACCTTCTTTAATTGTGGGGTTTTGACACCGGATTCCATGTTTAGCTCACATGGTCTATGTTGGTTAAGGCGAATTTTACTTTATGTAAAATGAAAGACAAGTAAATGGACTTTGACTAGGGTGACTTGAGCAGTCTACTTAATATAGGTAGGTAATGGGACTCTACATAGACATTGCATGAGTTGACTCTAAGGAATGTCCTAGGAGATTGTTCTTATGTAATATGATAACATGAAAGATATATGGTTATGATACATGATGTTAATCTTATATGATGTTGGTCCTTATGATGAATATGTTATTGGGTTATATTGTTATAGAAGTGATGACTACTTATGTTACAAGTTATATGAAACCAAGCTTTACTCATGGTCTCATATCTTATCTACTTGGTTGTGTGGGGTTATGGGGCTTCACATGACCATTGCACTTGTAGGTTGGGGATGGGATCATTGGTAAGTGTTTTGTATGTTATGTTCTATGATCTTTTGAATATGAAATGTTAACATGACTCTATGATAATTTGTCTTTCATTGTTATCATGTTGTATGTTGATGAAGTCCTTAATTTGTATATGTTCCATGGTATGTGCATTGAAGACATTCACATAACTTAGCATGCTTTCTAAAGAAATGATAAATGATCCTTTTCATGCATGTCCTTATATGTTATGTGCATATACCCATACTTAGTACATGTGGCGTACTAACCCCATTACTTTATATTACTACAACTGTAGGTTCTAACCATTAAAGTTTAAGGAGGTCGATTTGAAGAAGCCTGGAACCCTTTCTCCATGTCTTAGTAGTTCCTCATGTTCAGGGATGCTATCTTTCATATTCCATCTTATGAAGACTTAGTACTTTTAAGAATATTCTAATTCAATTATGTTCGTTCGATTCTTTTGTACTAAGGCCTATATGGCATAATTACTATTTATTGGCTAAGTCAAGATTTGTACTCTTAGATGGTTCTAATATATGTGAGGCATGTTTTTAGAATATCGTATGTCCTTATGAATGTTAAATATGAAGTCTAAGTATACTTCACATAGAACATATAAGTTTTAAATTTTCCGCAATTCTTACTGATCACATGTTATGACGAATGCTAATGGTTTGTCTTAGTCCTCTGAGAAGACGACGATGCCGGTTTGATCTAGGTATGCTCTCCGGGTGTGACAAACTTTGTATTGAGGCATCAGGTTAAATATCCTTAGGATCAATGTCTGACTAAACCACATTATGTAGTGTCTTGTTCATGGTTATGAAGCGTGCCACAATAGTGGACGACAGGATATGTGATGATTAGGAAACTTTTATTTTCTTGGTAATCCTATGTCATGCCTTTAGAGTTTTGACACTATGTGTCTTTTAGCATCTAATCCCTTTATTGTGGTTATAGGCGATGAACACAAGAAGGACAGCCGCTAGAAGAGTAGGATATGAGATTGCGAATGCCGGAGCTACTCCCCAATGCAATCAAGTTAATCCTCAAGTGCAAGCTACGGAAAATTATCAAGTTCAGGTGAATTGTCTGGCTATGAAGGATGGTGAGGTGAGAGCAACTCTCACGCCCGGAGAGCATACCCTGGATGAGACCGGCGTCGTCGTCCTCTTTGAGGATTTAGACAAGCCCTTAGCATTCGTCATAACATGTGATCAATAAAATTAGCAAAAAAATTAAAACATTTAACATACTAATTAAGTATACTTAGACATCATACTTAAGATTCATAAAGACATACGATATTCTAAAATATCTCACATATATAAAAACAAAAAAACATCTAAGAGTGCAAATCTGGACTTAGCCAATAATAGTCAATATGTCATATAGGCCTTAATACAAAAGAATCCAAAGAACATAAATGGAAATGTAATATTCTTAAATTCTACTAATGTCTTCATAAAGCTGGAAAATGAAAGATAGAATCCCTGAACATGAGGTCCTACCAAGACTTGGAGAAAGAGTTCCAAGCTTCTTCAAATCGACCTACTTAACTTCAATGGCCGGAACCTACAGTTGTAGTAATATAAAGTAATAGGGTTAGTACGCCACATTTACTAAGTATGGGTATATGCACATAACAAATAGGGACATGCATGAAAAAAATTCATTTATTATCTCTTTAGAAAACATGCTAAATCATATGAAAGTCTTCAATGCACATACCATATAACACATACAAGCTAAAGCATGATCATAATCAAAGACATATTTTCATAGAGTCATGTTAACATTTAATATTCAATACATCATATAGACACAACATACAAAACAGTTACCAATGACCTCATCCCCAACCTACAAGTGTAATGGTCATGTGAAGCCCCATAACCCACACAACCAAGTAGATAAGATAGGCGACCATAAGTAAAGCCTTGTTTCATGTACTTGTGCAATGTCTAGGTAGAGTCCCATACCCCTAATTATACTAAGTAGACTCCTCAAGTCACCCTAGTCAACATTCATTTACTTGTCTTTCATTTTACATGAGAGAACATTCGCATTACCCGACATAGACCATGTGAGCTAAACATGGAATTCGGTGTCATGAAATCCCACACCGAAAGAAGGTGGTCTACCTGCCAAAGTAGAATCTAACATGACATAGCTTTCTAGGTGGATCCACTAGCTAGTATCCTATGGTGGAAACATAGTTCAAGAACTAGGATATGTATTAGAGACCCATAGTTCCACATTACATGGAAGCCTCAATCACATGAGAATCATTGTGAACCTACCTTCCAACTAGGGAAGGGACACTTCTCATATCTATTTCATCGGTGCTTATCTTAAGTCCCTTTCTTGAATAACCTTTAAGTTGTCTTTTATAATAAACTTATTATAGGTAATAGGACATTAACTCCTTGTATAACATGATCATAATCTCTTTTAGATTAGATGAGAATTTCCTTTCATCATAACACTTCATATGTGAGATTAACATAACATAATCACCTTGTGTAAAGCATACAAGGGATATCATAACTTGCATTTTCGTTTTCTTATCATGATCTCACAATTTGCAGGTTGATAGCCCAGCATATTCACATAGAAACATCACACATTCCTTCTGTAATCATAGCATCATAATTATAGGCTAACATAATTATTGAGAGTAATCACACTTAGAAGACTTACCTCTTGCTTCCAAGAATTTTATTCATCATGCAATATTCATAATCATACATAGTGAAATACTCAATGGCATATTCAAGAACAACTCATCATATCATGTACAAGATCAATGCATAGGGTAGGAGAAGGTAAACGGGTCGTTAAAGGTTCATTCAAGTCTTAATTCCAATCCTAACGTTTACACATTATCAAATACCATAAACAACCCATCCGAAACCATCACTTAGAGAAAAATCATGTATCACACGACATTCAAACATTATGAATCAATTACTCAATAATTCGTGCAAAATTAAATATAGAAAATGTTTACTTTTCATTGAGAATCATAAATCTAGGGTTAGGAAGAAAATCCGTTTTGTAGAGTAAAAACCCTAGTATTTGAAGTTCTTGAAAACTTATCTTGAAAGGAAATCTTGGGGAAAGGAATCCTAAGAGTGAAAAAACCCATACCTTATAGATGAAGAATCCATGAAATCTATTTGGAAACTTCAAAACCTTCGTCTTCTCCCTTAAGCTTTTCTTGTTCTTCAATGGAGTTTGGAAAAGAGAGTGTTCTTTAGAGATTGAGAGAAATTTTGTTTGATCTGATTTGGGACGTGTAAAAGTGGTCTAAAACTGACCTAATATCAATATATAGTTGTCCAATGAATTACCCAAAAGACCCTCCACTTAAATGGGTCTTTTTAATAACTTAAATTACCAAAATGCCCCTCCTAAATTGACTAAAAATAGGAGAGCATTTGACTTTGCCAAATTCTGAAAATTTTCTAAGTGTCTCGGGTTTGACCATGAATTTAAATTAATTAATTAAGTTGCTAATTTAATTAATTAAGTGACCTAGGTAATTACTAAAGTACCCCTAAGTCACTAGGACTAGTGGTGGAAAATGGACGGTTGGGTCAAATGTGGGCGAGTTGAAAATGGGTAAACATAAAACGGGTAATCATTCAACCCGCCCATATTTGATATGGGTAAAAATGTTGGGTAAAATACTAGTTTACCCATATTTTACCCATATTTCATTAATAAATAGTTCTTTACTTAATAATTCAATATGGAGAAAATAATTTAGTCTTTTTTTTAGATGAAATCTGTTGAAAATGCTTCATTTAGTTTTATTTCATTATAAAAGTAAAAAAAAATTTAAAAAAAATCGGGGATTAGGGGGTGGGTCGAGGGTGGGGGTTGGTTGGGGGTAAGGGGTGGGGGGACGATTGCTGGGGTGGGGTGGGTCCAGGGTAGGGTGAAAAAATAAATATTTGAAGTTGAAATTTTTAAAACAAACTTAATTTTATTTTGGGTGGGGGTGGGGGGTGATGGGGGGACGATGGTAGGGATGAAAAAATAAAATTTGAAGTTGAAAATATTCTTTAAAAATAAACTTTTTTTTTGGGTGGGGGTGAGGGGGCTGGTGGGTTGGGGGGAGGGGTCGAGGGTAGTGGTGAAAAAATGAAATTTTGGAGTTCAAAATATTTTTTAAAAATAAACTTTAATTTTTTTTTGGAAGCGTGGGGTGGAGGTCGAGAGTTGAAATATTAATAGGGACCCATATATGAAAGTTTTGAAAAATCGCTTCTAAAACTTGGTAACAGAAGGTTTTTTGAAAGTTTGGAGAAAACTTGCAATACTCATATTTGACCCGCAGTTTACCCATAATAGACCCATTCTTTAATGGGTAAAATATAGGTATAATCCCAAATATTACCCATATTTAAAATCACTCTCTCAACCCATATTTGATGGGCTATTTGGACGGGTAAGTGAAAAATGGGCTCAAATTGCCTGCACTAACTAGGACCATAACCAACCCCTTTGGACCATCCTAGGTTAGGTACTAGGATGTTTCTTTAGTTAGCTACTCGGCTAGTGTCACACGGTTAGGTCTAAGGATTTCTGGCACACCAGTTAGTTCATTTTTGTTAGTTATAGGTTATTTAGCTAGTTAGGTAAGTTAGTTAGAACCTAGGATTGGTTAGGAAGCTCGGCCCCACGTGGCTTGAACCGACGCGTGCCGACCCCCTAAATTCCCTAACCGAATAGGTTGGTCTTGGTCTCTTATCTCTCGGCCAGTAGCACATGTGCTTGCACATGTGTTGCCATGCACTTTCCTAACCGTGCACTCTGTAGTTGCAGTTGGAAAGTTCACTTCTTGTCCAAGGATCCTCACTATGTTCTTGGGCACTACTTAATCTACATGATCATTTTAAATGATCATGTGATATGGTACCTAGGATTGTCACTTGGATGCCTCGTACCTAATGTGTGTAAGCGATGAAAATAAGAATTTTAGCTTAGGGTCTTCATTGAAGGTACAATTCCTCAACAAGCTTGGATTGGAGCATTTGAACATCAAAGTGTCTTTTAAGTTACTTGTGTATACATAGAAATTGGCTAACACCCTTAAGCCAATATTCTCTAACATGCCCAATATTACTCAATATTGGGCTTTGGGATGCCTATGTACCTCAATACATATTCTTAAAACTTAATAGACTCTTCACTAGACAAGTAAATTTTCTGGAAACATCATTTTAAGCATTATTAAATAGATTAAGCTCTAGTCTATGTCATGGAATTTTCGGAGTGTTACATTATCCCCACCTTAGGAACATTCATCCCCGAATGTCACTAAAATCGTTTGGAGGGTAGGAAAAGACTCAATATTAGCAGCTCAACCAGCACATAACATATCATTACACTTAGCACTCAATTCATGATGCACAACATATATGAGCTACATATTCATAACACATAGTGAGGAATTTCCTTCTCAACCTTATCATAAGCTCAAAATGCATCAAAGAGTTACCATGCTATCTATCTTATCAAGATATCAACATAACATCAAAATCTCAATAAAACATATGCATACAAGTTTCACATAAGTGCAAGAATAGAGTATGAAAATATCGTCTTAAAACTCTAGTTGGTACTATCTTTTACCAAAACATGCGCCTATTAAGTAACCAAGTTAATTTCGTGATTATGCATTACTTTCTCTATTGAGAGGAATATCTAACCTCAAGGAGTATATAGATGAGGGTAGCGGGACTTCATGTCTGCTTCAGCCTCCCATGTTGCACCCTCAACAAGATGGTTCCTTCATAGAACTTTTACAGAGGCAACCTCCTTGTTTCTCAACTTCTTGACTTGGCGATCTAGGATCTCAACCAGAACCTCTTCATAGGAGAGGTTCTCATCCACTCGTAAACCTTCAATAGGCAGTATAGATACCGGGTCACCTATGCATTTCTTGAGCATGGAAACATGAAACACCAGATGAACCGAAGCTACTTCACTAGGTAGTTTCAGCTCATAGGCAACCTTTCCAATTCGTTGTATGACCTCATAATGACCAACATACCGGGGACTTAGCTTCTCCTTTCTACCGAATCTCATCACCCCTTTCATATGTGAGATCTTCAAGTAGACATGATCACCTATTTCAAACTCAAGATCTCTTCTTCTATTATCGGCATAGACTTTTGCCAACTATAGGCTGTCTTCAATCTATCTCTTATGAATCAAACTTTCTCTATAGCCTCATAGATAATCTTGGACCAAGTAGTGAGGACTCACCAACCTCAAACCATCCAACCAGAGATCTACATCTTCTACCATAAAGAGCTTCAAAAGGTGCCATGGAGATGCTCGAATGATAACTATTGTTGTAAGAGAACTCAATCAAAGGTAATTGATCATCCAAACTTCCCTTGAAATCAATGTCACATGCTCTCAACATGTCTTCAAGGGTATGAATGGTACGTTCCGCTTGACCATCCGTCTGAGGATGAAAATCGGGACTAAGTTTCACTTGAGTACCTAAACCCTTCTGAAAAGCCTTCCAAAAACGAGAATTGAATTGGGCACCTCTATCTGAAATGATGGACAAAGGAATCCCATGAAGACTCACAATCTTATTCATGTAGATTCTTGCATAATCTTCGACAGTATATGTAGACTTAACAGGAACAAAATTGGCAGATTTTGTCAACCTATCCACAATAACCCATATAGAATCATTCTGCTTTCGGGTTTGAGGAAACCCAACAACAAAGTCCATATTCATGGCTTCCCACTTCCAAGTAGGAACATCCATGATTTGGGTTAACCACCAGGTTTTAGATGTTCGGCTTTAACTTGTTGGCAGTTTGGACACTTAGCAACGAACTCTGCTATGTCCCTCTTTAAACCATCCAACCAATAGACCTCTCTAAGGTCATGATACATTTTGGTGTCTCCCGGATGTATAGAATGGTGAGAACCATGGGCTTCTTCTAGAATCTGGTTTCTCAAATCCTCAATATTGCGTACACATAATCTTTCTTGGTACCTAAGAGCACCATCCTCCCTTTGGGAGAATGACTGATTGAGCTTACTAAGTACCGATTCCTTCAACTCCATCAATAGGGGATAAGGATGTTGCTTCGATTTCACATCAACCACTAATGATGAGTCGGAGTTATGATGGACCATGAAACCACCATATGGAGAATATTCTAACCGCACATCTAAGAGAGCCAACCTATCAACATCTTTCACAAGTTCTTTCTTCTCTTCATCCACATGAGACACACTACCCATAGTCATACGACTCAAAGCATCCACAACCACATTGTCTTTGTCGGGGTGGTAAAGGATACTCATGTCGTAATCCTTCAGCAATTCTAACCATCTTCTCTGTCGGAGGCTCAACTCTTTTTGTATAAACACATATTGAAGACTCTTATGGTAAGTAAACACATCAATATGCACACCATACAAATAATGGCTCCATATTTTTAAGGCAAAAAATACAACGGCTAACTCAACATCATGAGTTGTGTAATTCTTCTCATGAACTTTGAGTTGTCTAGAATCATAAGCTATCACCTTACCATGCCGCATGAGGACACATCCAAAGACCACTCGAGAAGCATCACAATACACCACAAAGCCTTCATTACCCTCCGGTAAGGTCAACAGCAGAGCGGAGGTAAGTTTATCTTTAAACTCTTGAAAACCTTTCTCACAAGCTTCCGACCACTCAAACTTCACCTTCTTTTGGGTCAAAGCTATCAAAGGAGAAGCAAGGGACGAAAATCCATCAACAAATCTTCTATAATAGCTGGCTAGACCCAAGAAACTCCTTATGTGTGTGGGAGTCAATGGTCTAGGCCAATTTATGACTGCATCTGTCTTCTTCGGATCCACCTCTACACCATCACCAGAGATAATATGGCCAAGAAAAGCAACCAACCTCGTCCAAAGTTCACACTTGCTAAATTTGGCATAAAGTTGGTGTTCTTTAAGGACTTGCAAGGCCAACCTCAAGTGACTCTTATGTTCATCTTCATTCTTGGAGTATATAAAAATATCATCAATGAACACAATCATAAATGAGTCAAGGTAATCTCGAAAGACTGTATTCATTAGGTCCATAAACATCGCCGGGGCATTTGTTAACCCAAAAGACATAACTAGAAATTCATAGTGACCATATCTTGTTCGGAAAGCTGATTTGGGAACATCTTCACCTCTTACCCTAAGTTGTTGATATCCCGACCTTAAGTCAATCTTGGAAAATAAACTAGCACCTTGGATTTGATCAAAGAGATCATCAATTCGAGGGAGAGAATACTTGTTCTTTATGGCGACCTTATTAAGTTGGCCACAATCAATGCACATTCTAAGGGACCCATCCTTCTTCTTAACAAACAAGACCAAAGCACCCCATGGAGAAATACTAGGTTGATGAAACCATTGTCTAGTAAGTCCTTGAGTTTGAGCTTCAACTCTTTCAATTCAGCTGGAGCCATCCTATGTGGAGGAAATGAAATGGGATTCGTATCCGGTAATAAATAAATGCCAAAGTCAATTTCCCTTTCAGTAGGAACTCCTAGAAGGTCATTAGGAAAAACCTCTCGGAATTCTATCACTACCGTGACTGACTCAATAGAAGGAGTTTCACATTCTAGGTCCTTAACCCTCACCACATGGTATAAACAACCCTTAGGTATCATCTTACAAGCCTTTAAACACGAAATAATTTAACCCCTTGGCATAGAATTTCCCCCCTTCCACTCTAGAATAGGTTCATTAGGCAATTGAAACTTCACTACCCTTGTTCTACAATCTATGGAAGCAAAACAATGATGAAGCTAATCCATACCCAAGATGATATCTAAATCAATCATGTTAAGTTCTACCAAATCAACAAGAGTAACTCTATTGGGCAGCATGACAGGGCATTTCCTATAGACTCTTTTTGTAACTACAGAGTCAACCATTGGGGTACAAACGGAAAAGGGATCAATCAAAACATCGGGAAGTACATCAAACTTCCTAGCTACCAAAGGTGTAACAAAAGAAAGAGTACCACCTGGGTTAATCAAAGCATAGACATTAATAGAGAAAACTTGTAACATACCCGTCACAACGTCGGGGGAGCTTTCTTGTTCACCCCTAGCCTTGAGTGCATAGAAACGGTTCCTTTTTGGAGCTACAAAATTAGGACAACTTGGTTGATCTTTACTATCACCCTTACCTTAACTTCTCACATTAGGAAAATCTTTCACCATATGGCCACCTTTGCCATAACCATAGCAACTATTAGTTCCAACAATACATTCGCCCCATTTCTTCTTACCACACTTACCACAAGTTGGTCTTTCTCTTGGTGGATCAACATTTCTCCCCTTTTTAGGTTTAGGATTAGAACCTCTATCATTGCGATTCTTGGATAAATTTGAAGGAACTTGGTTTGAAAACCTCTTCTTAAACTTAGGCTAGTCTAGCACATCAAGCCTACTTTTAGGAGAACCACTTTCAAAAGACTTTGCCTTCTTAGCTTACTTATTTCTCTTCCTTAGGTGACTTTCCTCAACCTGTTAAGCATGAACCATCAATCTAGAAAGATCCATATTGTCATGAAGCATGGCTGCAAGACATTCTTCTTCAAGCTCTTCAGACACGCCTATTACATAACGGCTCATTTCATCCCTAGCATTAGAAACCAAAGAATAATCATATTTGGACAACTTAATGAACTTCAAGGAGTATTCCTTAACACTCATACCTCTTTGATGATGGTTGATGAACTCCTCTACCTTAGCTTCTCTTTTCTATCTTAGGAAGAACCGATCAAGAATGGAGTTAGATGCTAAAAGACACATAGTGTCAAAACTCTAAAAGCACGACATAGGAGTATCAAGAAAACAGAAGTTTTCTAATCATCACATAACCTCTCATCCACAACTATGGCGTGCTTCACAACCATGAACAAGACACTAGGTAATGTGGTTTAGTGAGACATTTATCCTAAGGATATTTAACCTCATGCTCTAATACGAAGTTTGTCACACCCGGAGAGAAAACCCTGGATGAGACTGGCGTCGTCATCCTCTCAGAGGACTCAGACAAGCCCTTAGCATTCGTCATAACATGTGATAAATAAAATTAGCGGTAAAATTAAAACTTTTAACATACTAATAAAGTATACTTAGACTTCATACTTAAGATTCATAAAGACATACTATATTCTAAAACGTCTCACATATATAAAAAAAAACATCTAAGAGTGCAAATCTGGACTTAGCCAATAATAGTCAATATGCCATATAGGCCTTAATACAAAAGAATCCAAACAACATAAATGGAAATCTAATATTCTTAAATTCTACTAATGTCTTCATAAAGCTGGAAAATGAAAGATAGAATCCCAGAACATGAGGACCTACAAAGACTTGGAGAAAGAGTTTCAAGCTTCTTCAAATCGACCTCCTTAACTTCAATGGCCGGAACCTACAGTTGTAGTAATATAAAGTAATAGGATTAGTACGCCACATGTACTAAGTATGGGTATATGCACATAACACATAGGGACATGCATGAAAAAAGATCATTTATCATCTCTTTAGAAAACAGGCTAAATCATATGAAAGTCTTCAATGCATATACCATATAACACTTACAAGTTAAAGCATGATCATAATGAAAGAAATATTTTCATACAGTCTGTTAACATTTCATATTCAACAGATTATATAGACACAACATACAAAATAGTTATCAATGAACTCATCCCCAACATATAAGTACAATGGTCATGTGAAGCCCCATAACCCCACACAACCAAGTAGATAAGATAGGAGACCATAAGTAAAGCCTTGCTTCGTGTACTTGTAACATAAGTAGTCATCTCCTCATATAACAATATAAGTAAATAAGAGTAACTTCATGTATCAGAATCATCATATCTTTCATGTTATCATATTCATAAGAACAATCTCCTAGAACTTCCCTTAGAGTCAACTTGTGCAATGTCTAGGTAGAGTCCCATACCCCTACCTATACTAAGTAGACTCCTCAAGTCACCCTAGTCAACATTCATTTACTTGTCTTTCATTTTACGTGAGGTAACATTCGCATTACCCGACATAGACCATGTGAGCTAAACATGGAATACGGTGTCATGAAACCCCACACCGAAAGAAGGTGGTCTACCGGCCAAAGTAGAATCTAACATGACATAGCTTTCTAGGTAGATCCACTAGCTAGTATCCTATGGTGGAAACATAGTTCAAGAACTAGGAGATGTATTAAGGACCCATAGTTCCACATTACAAGGCAGCCTCAATCTCATGAGAATCATTGTGAACCTACCTTCCAACTAGGGAAGGGACACTCTCATATCTAGTTCGTCAGTGCTTAGCTTAAGTCCCTTTCTTGAATTACCTTTAAGTTGTCTTTTATCATAAACTTATCATAGGTAATAAGAGATTAACTCCTTGTATAACATGATCATACGCTCTTTTAGATTTGATGAGAATTTCCTTTCATCATAGCACTTCATATGTCAGATTAACATAACATAATCAGCTTGTGTAAAGCATACAAGGGATATCATAACTTGCATTTTCGTATTTTTATCATGATTTCACAATTTACAGGTTCATAGCCCAGCATATTCACATAGCAACATCATACATTCCTTTCGTAATCATAGTATCATAATTATAGATTAACATAAACATTGAAAGTGATCACGCTAAGACTTACCTCTTTCTTCCAAGAATCTTATTCATCAGCCAATATTCATAATCATACATAGTGAAATACTCAATGGCATAATCAAGAACAACTCATCAAATCATGTACAAGATCAATGCATAGTGTAGGAGAAGGTAAATGGGTCGTTAAAGGATTCATACAAGTTTTAATTCCAATCCTAATGTTTACACATTATCAAATACCATAAACAACCCATCCAAAACTATCACTTAGAGAAATATCATGTATCACATGATATTCAAACATTATCAATCAATTACTCAACAATTCGTGAAAATTTAAATATAGAAAATGTTTACTTTTCATTTAAAATCATAAATCTAGGGTTAGGAAGAAAATCCGTTTTGTAGAGTAAAAACCCTAGTATTTGAAGTTCTTGAAAACTTATCTTGAAAGGACCTCTTGGGGAAAGGAATCCCAAGAATGAAAAAACCCATACCTTATAGATGAAGAATCCACCAAATATGATTGGAAACTTCGAAACCTTCTTCTTCTCCCTTAAGCTTTTCTTGTTCTTCAATGGAGTTTGGAAAAGTGAGTGTTCTTGAGAGATTGAGAGAAATTTCGTTTGATCTGATTTGGGACGTGTAAAAGTGGTCTAAAACTATTCTAATATCATTATATAGTCGTCCCATGAATTACCCAAAAGACCCTCCACTTAAATGGGTCTTTTTAATAACTTAAATTACCAAAATGCCACTCCTAAATTGACTAAAAATAGGAGAGCATTTGACTTAGCCAAATTCTGAAAATTTCCTAAGTGTCTCGGGTTTGACCATGAATTTAAATTAATTAATTAAGTTGCTAATTTAATTAATTAAGTGACCTAGGGTAATTACTAAAGTACCCCTAAGTCACTAGGACCATAACCAACCTCTTAGGACCTTCCTAGGTTAGGTACTAGGATGTTTCTTTAGTTAGCTACTCGGCTAGTGTCACCCGTGTCACATCCGGGTTTACCCCCTAGACGTAACCGGCGTCGTCATCCTCTCGGAGGACTAAGACAAGCCTCTTAGCTTCGTCATAACATTCATCGACTAAAAATCAGTAAGAATTAAAAACTTTTTATCTAAAACTACTCGGAGGTTTACATAGACCTCTACATACACATCATTATATATATCAAGTATACATAGACTTGTTCATATACGAAGATTACTTAGTCTTCTACTTTTATTTCATACACTTATATATTTAGAAAATAATAGTCATAAAACCATCTCATCTCATAAACCATCTATCGATTACAATAAGTCTTGGGCATAGCCCTACATCAAATGAAAGAAGCCGCATATAGGCTGTCTACTACATCGTCTCAAGAGAATAATAGAGTCAACATAGAATCATAGTAACTACACATCATAAAAAAGAGATATCGGCCACGTCCTCGAGAGAGTGAGGACCTACCACTTGGATGGCAAATTACCCGAGTCTTCTTTCCTAGAAATTTGGATCAAGCTCAACGACCCGAACCTAAAATGTTTGGGAAAAGGGAAAGAAAAGGGATTAGTACTCCACATGTACTAAGTATGGAATCTCATATACAATTACCAATCAAATATATTTAGAAAGGGACATTTATGAAAACATAATAGACTACATATGCAATTAAAACATAGCAAAGCAAAGCATACTAATGATAACCTTCAATAAGTCACAAGTGGAATGATCAAGTAAAATTACCATGTCTCCTACTCAATCAAGTAACCTACCAAGACTACAATTAGCAATTTGCTTACCAACATACTCTTCATATCATAATACGTCCTTCTTCAAGCAAAGACAACAACATTATATTCATAAGCATGTTATTCAACATACAAACCATTTATATCATACCATCTCTTTACATGCATTATATTGACCTCTCAAAGTTCCTATCAAGGCAAACTAGTGCAAGGCGTAGGTAGAGTCCCATACCCCTACCTAAGCTATAGCCAACCCCTCAAGTTACTTTGATTAGCCTATATCTTATTCATTCCTTTTAGTTTGGGGAACATTTGCCTTAACCGACATAGACCACATAATCGAATGTGGAATCCGGTGTCATGAAACCTTACACCGATGGAAGGTGGTCTATCGGCCAAAGTAGAACCTAATGTAAACATAGCTATCTAGGTGGATCCACTAGCTAGTATCCTATGGTGGCAACATAGTTCAAGAACTAAGAGATAGGTATTCCCTCTATATACCATTCGGTAATGGGGCCTCACCTCATGAGAATTCATGAGTGAATATTTCTCAAGGAAAGTCAACACTTCACGTAGATCTATAGGTGAGTATTCCTCTAAGGGAAGTCTACACTTCATGTAGATCCATAGGTGAGTATTCCTCTAAGGGAAGTCAACACTCTATAAAGAACAAATGGTGAATATTCCTCTAAGGGAAGTCAACACCTCTCAATGTCAAGTTCGCTCGGTGCTAAGCTAAGTCCCCATTTTTAGAGAAGCCTTTAATCTTTATTAATCTTCTCAATTTAATTAGATAGAAGGGTCAATCCCTTGTATATCATCATTATAGGTCAAATAAGAATTGTATGAGAATTAGTCCTTTCATAACAATCCATATAGGTGAAGTCAACCCTCGTACATCTCATCATAATAGGGCACATCGTACAACTTCCCTATATTACATTACATCTAGCAACCTCACAACCAACCTAAGCATATAAGTTCATGTATCATATCAACTTATCACATCAATCAAAGCATACTTCAACATAACATTATCACATGATGACAATTAACCATAAGTTGAAGTAAAGGCCAGGATCATCAAGACTTACCCATACTCCTCCATAATCCATCAATAAAGGACCATACCATTAACCCATAGATCAACCAATCTTAGATCATCACGTCAATGTAATCCAATAATAATTCACAAGAACTAATCAAGGAGAAGCTCTATACTATGAAGCAATACTACATCAAAGCTTAGTAGCATGATCTCAAGGGTATCTTCTTGACTAAGATTCAATATTCAAGAACATAGGTGTGAAGAACTTCAATTCATCATAATAGAGCCATAATCCATGCAATAACAATCATTAAAGACCATTTAACTAATTAGGAGATCATTTCTATCAAACTCAACCTAATCCATGTAAATTCAACAATTAGGGTTAAGGGTTAGGGGTCATCACCCACAATCTAGATCAAACCTACATCAATTAACCATAATCAAGTTACAATTCATGATAATCTACTCATTCTAACCCAAAGAATACATAATTAACTCAATTCACATGATCAAATTCGGATTGGGATGAAACCCATAAGAAACTCAACTTTTTGGAAAAAGCATTGAAGGAACCCTTTGAGGAAAGAATCTCAAAGGTGAATTAGATCCCATACCTTAAGGTTTGATGACGTTTTGATGGTGAATTTCGTGCTAATCCAGCCCCCAAAGACCTTCCCAAGTTTATCTCCAATGGAGTCTTCCAATAGAGAGAGAAAGTAGAGAGAAGGAAGAGAGTTTTGTTTTTGAGAGAATGATTAGGCTAATGAGGGTTGGGTATTTATAGTGGGGTCTTAAGTCACTTAATTAGTCTCTCTTAAACCCCTAATTACCCCTAAGTCAATTAATTAATTAACTAATTAAAACTAACTTTTCCGAAACTGCCACAGACCTTCCATGACGGATCCACGACGACGGTCCGTCGTGGACGTGACGGACTGACATCCCTCCGTCCTGCACATCCGTCACGTTGGTTAGAGACTTGTGCAGGCAGAGGTTTTCTTCCCAGACACCAAGGATGGCACGACGGTCCGTCGTGGGCGTGACGGACTGACATCCCTCCGTCCTGCACATCCGTCATGTTGGTCAGAGACTTGTGCAGGCGGAGGTTTGTCCCGCGGCACCAAGGCTGGCACGACGGAGACCTTGACGTCCCATCGCGCCTGTGATGCCCCGTCATGGGGTCCGTCATGCCCTGCTATTTCTAGGGTCCTCCTCGAGGGTCCTTGTTTTGGTCCTCGGGGAGTCGTACCCTGACTTTTCCAGAATGAAACCATCCCACACTATATTTTACACCTATAGTTACAACCGTTTACCAATTTCCGACTCTTTAACTAGGTTAACTCAAAAGGACACTCTAGCCCTCTTATGAACCAATTTGCCGGACGTTTAAGAGTTTCGGTTCCAACACCACTTCAAAGACTCTAAATATGCCTAATTGGCTAGGAACACTGGTTTAGATTCCTAAGGAGACCATTTAAGCCTTATCACATGACCTCGGTATTTTCAAAATGTTACATTATCCCCCCCTTAGGAACATTCGTCCCCAAATGACACCAAACACTCTTAAAATGTGGGAGTAGACTCAAGACTAGCAGCTCAACCAATTCACAATATTTAGTTAACATGAACTATATTATTTCATAAAAATACTTCAAAACATCAATTTACCATACGTGATCTCAACATTTCCTCATGAGGTTTTTCTCCTTTTCATATAGGCATGAGCTTAATTATTCATCACTCAAATCAAATAATACAAAGTTCATTTTATCAATATGCTCAATACAATATCATCAAGGATTTAACCATATCTAAATCACAAAACTTGACTCAAATATGCAAGAAACAAAACAACTTCCAAATTTATCTAAGGTCACCTTAAAGTGACTCCATTTTAGAAGTCTCCAAACTAGGAGTTTTGCAAAGTTACACAAAAACAACAGAGATTCACAATATCTATCGTATTTATATCATTAGAGAGAGATACTAACCTTAAACATCAAAAAGATGAGGATAACGGCTTTTCATGTCGGCTTCCGCCTCCCATGTTGCACCCTCAACTAGGTGGTTCCTCCATAGCACCTTTACGGAAACCACCTCTTTGTTCCTCAACTTTTTCACTTACCTATCAAGGATTTGAACCGGAACCTCCTCATAAGAGAGGTTATCCTTGACTCCGAGACCTTCATGAGGAAGAATAGACTCGGGATTCCCACCAATATATTTCTCGAAGGTCATGATACATCTTTGTAGAACCGGGATGGATGGAATAGTGGGATCCATGGGCTTCATCAAGGATCCGATCCCTCAATCCATCCACATTAGGAACACACAACCTCCCTTGATACCTCAATACACTGTCTTCTCCTAAGGAGAATGACTCGTTTACCTTGCCAAGAACCGATTCCTTTAACTCCATCAATAGTTGATCAAGGTGTTGTTTGGACTTCACCTCAACCACCAATGATGACTCGGAGCTATGATGAACCGTGGCACCTTCATTTAGCGAACTCACCAATCGCACTCCCAATCTAGTCATATGACTTAAAGCATCCGCCACCATATTTGCCTTGCCGGGATGATATAAGACACTCATATCATAATCTTTCAACAACTCTAACCACCTTCTTTGTCGAAGATTCAAATCTTTTTGGGTAAACACATATTGAAGGCTGTTATGATCAGTGAAAACATCTACATGAACACCATACAAGTAGTGTCTCCATATTTTTAAAGCAAACACCACGGCCGCTAACTCAAGGTCATGATTCGGATAATTTCTCTCATGCACCTTAAGTTGCCGCGAAGCATAGGCAATCACCTTCCCATTTTGCATAAGCACACACCCCAAACCTACGCGGGATGCATCACAATACACAATGAACCCTTTAGACCCTTCCGGTAAAGTTAAAACCGTAGCGGAAGTAAGCCTATCCTTCAATAATTGAAAACTCTTCTCGCATGCCTCTGACCATTCAAACTTTTTACCTTTTTGAGTCAATGAAGTCAAAGGAGATGCAATGGATGAAAAGCCTTCTACGAACCTTCGATAATAACCCATTAGACCCAAGAAACTCCTAATGTCAGTTGGGGTCAAGGGTCTAGGCCAGTTTCTTACCGCATCTGTCTTCCTTGGGTCTACCTCAACTCCCTCACTAGAGATGATGTGCCCAAGAAATGCCACCGACCTCAGCAAAAACTCGCACTTGCTATACTTGGCGAACAATTTATGTTCCCTAAGGGTTTGTAATACTACCCTTAGATGATCCATATCGTCAACCTCTTTTTTCGAATACACCAAGATATCATCGATAAATACAATAACGAATGAATAAAGGTAATTTCGAAACACCCTATTCATCAAATCCATAAACGCCGCCGGAGCATTTGTGAGACCAAAGGACATAACCACGAACTCATAATGCCCATATCGAGTCCGAAAAGCTGTCTTTGGAATATCTTTATTTCTCACTCTAAGCTGGTGGTATCCTGACCTCAAATCAATCTTTGAGAAGTAACTCGCTCCTTGGAGTTGATCAAATAAATCATCAATACGAGGAAGAGGATACTTGTTCTTGATGGTAACCTTGTTGAGTTGTCGGTAATCAATACACATCCTCAAGGACCCATCTTTCTTTTTCACGAACAAGACCGGAGCACCCCATAGAGAAATGCTAGGCCTTATAAAGCCCTTGTCTAGCAAATCTTTAAGTTGTGCCTTTAATTCCTTTAACTCGGCCGGAGCCATCCTATAAGGAGGAATAGAAATAGGATTTGTTTCCGGTAGCAAATCGATACCGAAATCGATTTCCCATTCGGGAGGAATGCCAGGAAGGTCATCAGGAAAGACCTCCATAAATTCGCTCACCACGGGGACTGACTCTATAGGAGGAACTTCGGAATCCACTTCTTGGACTCTCACAATATGGTAGAGACACCCCTTTGAGATCATTTTACACGCCTTTAGGCATGTTATGAAACGACCTCTAGGAAGAGAATTTCCACCCTTCCACTTTATAACGGGTTCATTTGGGAAACAAAACCTCACAATTTTGGTCCTACAATCGATGGAAATGAAACTAGCATGCAACCAGTCCATACCTAATATGACATCAAAATCAAACATGTCTAGCTCAACTAGATCAATATGGGAAACTCTATGAGGCATTGAAATAGGACAATTTCGATAGACCCTTTTTGCTACCACTGATTCACCAACCGGAGTAGACACCAAAATAGGTTCATGCAAAACATCGGGTAATGTACTAAACTTCTTAGCTACTAATGGAGTAACGAAAGACAAAGTAGCACCCAGATCAATTAATGCATACACATCAATGGCAAAGATTTGTAACATACCAGTCACCACATCGGGAGAGGCCTCTTGGTCATCTCTCGTACGAAGAGCATAAAAATGGTTCTTTTTGGGAGCATTATTAGAACCACTTGGCTGACCACCTTTTTCTTGTCCCTTAGCATTAGGACAATCTCGAACTCGATGACCACTCTTCCCGCAACCAAAACAAATCCCCGTTCCTATCAAACATTCTCCATAGTGACCCTTCCCACACTTAGAACATGTAGGCTTCTCATTGGATGAGCTTCCACCCTTTCCCTTTGTAACTTTTGGTCTAGGGCTTTTAGGATCCCTAGTCTTGGGAAATTTGGATGGAACGTGGTTTGAGAACCTCTTCTTGAATCTAGGCCTGTCTTGAATTCCCAACCTATCTTTAGCAGTTTCACTCTCATAAGACCTCATTCTTCTTGAGTCCTTATCCTTATCCTTCCTTTTTGCTCTAGACTCCTCAACCCTTCTTGCATGCACCATAAGACGACCAATGTTCATGTTATCATGTAGCATAGCCGATTGACACTCCTCTTGTAGGTCGTCCGATATACCTGTCACATATTGACTCATTTCGTCTCTAGGGTCAGAGACCAAAGACGGAGCATATTTGGCCAATTGAGTAAATTTCAGAGAATACTCATGAACAGTCATCGTTCCTTGGCGGAGATTGATGAATTCCACCACCTTCATTTCCCTCATCTCTCTAGGGAAGAACCGATCAATGAAGGCTCCTTTGAATAACTCCCACGTTACTAACCCACTTCCAAGTGGCTTGTTGTCCTTCCATTGCGCATACCATATCTGAGCGACATCCTTGAGTTGATATGAGGCCAACTCAGCATTCTCGCTAGATGACAGCCCCATAGCACACAAAACCTTGTGAACCTCATCAATAAATTCCTGAGGGTCTTCATCAACCTTCGACCCATAAAAGACAGGAGGATTCATTCGAGTGAAATCCCTAAGTCTTGAGGCCATAGTCTGTTCATGGACTCTGGGTGCCAAATCCCTATTAGCTTGGGCAGTCATAGCTTGGGCTTGCACTGTTGCGGCTTGAGCTTGAGTAGTCATGGCTTGAGCCATTTGAGCAATAATATCTCTCATCTGAGCTTCTGTCATCGGTGGAGGATCAGCAGGAACCTGGTCATCAATAGCAACCTCTTCAAGAGGAGGGGCAGGTTCATCGCGAGGAATTCCTGCAGCAGCCATCTCTTCCCCAAGTCTTCGAGCGGCGTTTCTCCTAGTATTCATCTCCTATAACCAAAACACAAGGTTCAGGCGAAAGCATATCCGACGTACATTCTAGGGGCACGATATGGATTTCCAACAATGTGAATGATTCCTAATCGCCAAATAAGTTCCTATTCATAAGTGTGGCGTGCTTCACAATTATGAATACAAACTTAAATAACGTGGTTGAGAGAGAGACGTTTATATAAAGGATATTCAACCTCATGCTCTGATACAAAGTTTGTCACATCCGGGTTTACCCCCTAGACGTAACCGGCGTCGTCGTCCTCTCGGAGGACTAAGACAAGCCTCTTAGCTTCGTCATAGCATTCATCGACTAAAAATCAGTAAGAATTAAAAACTTTTTATCTAAAACTACTCGGAGGTTTACATAGACCTCTACATACACATCATTATATATATCAAGTATACATAGACTTGTTCATATACGAAGATTACTTAGTCTTCTACTTTTATTTCATACACTTATATATTTAGAAAATAATAGTCATAAAACCGTCTCATCTCATAAACCATCTATCGATTACAATAAGTCTTGGGCATAGCCCTACATCAAATGAAAGAAGCCGCATATAGGCTGTCTACTACATCGTCTCAAGAGAATAATAGAGTCAACATAGAATCATAGTAACTACACATCATAAAAGAGAGATATCGGCCACGTCCTCGAGAGAGTGAGGACCTACCACTTGGATGGCAAAATACCCAAGTCTTCCTTCCTAGCAATTTGGATCAAGCTCAACGACCCGAACCTAAAATGTTTGGGAAAAGGGAAAGAAAAGGGATTAGTACTCCACATGTACTAAGTATGGAATCTCATATACAATTACCAATCAAATATATTTAAAAAGGGACATTTATGAAAACATAATAGACTACATATGCAATTAAACCATAGCAAAGCAAAGCATACTAATGATAACCTTCAATAAGTCACAAGTGCAATGATCAAGTAAAATTACCATGTCTCCTACTCAATCAAGTAACCTACCAAGACTACAATTAGCAATTTGCTTACCAACATACTCTTCATATCATAATACGTCCTTCTTCAAGCAAAGACAACAACATTATATTCATAAGCATGTTATTCAACATACAAACCATTTACATCATACCATCTCTTTACATGCATTATATTGACCTCTCAAAGTTCCTATCAAGGCAAACTAGTGCAAGGCGTAGGTAGAGTCCCATACCCCTACCTAAGCTATAGCCAACCCCTCAAGTTACTTTGATTAGCCTATATCTTATTCATTCATTTTAGTTTAGGGAACATTTGCCTTAACCGACATAGACCACATAATCGAATGTGGAATCCGGTGTCATGAAACCTTACACCGATGGAAGGTGGTCTACCGGCCAAAGTAGAACCTAACGTAAACATAGCTATCTAGGTGGATCCACTAGCTAGTATCCTATGGTGGCAACATAGTTCAAGAACTAAGAGATAGGTATTCCCTCTATATACCATTCGGTAATGGGGCCTCACCTCATGAGAATTCATGAGTGAATATTTCTCAAGGAAAGTCAACACTTCATGTAGATCTATAGGTGAGTATTCCTCTAAGGGAAGTCAACACTTCATGTAGATCCATAGGTGAGTATTCCTCTAAGGGAAGTCAACACTCTATAAAGAACAAATGGTGAATATTCCTCTAAGGGAAGTCAACACCTCTCAATGTCAAGTTCGCTCGGTGCTAAGCTAAGTCCCCATTTTTATAGAAGCCTTTAATCTTTATTAATCTTCTCAATTTAATTAGATAGAAGGGTCAATCCCTTGTATATCATCATTATAGCTCAAATAAGAATTGTATGAGAATTAGTCCTTTCATAACAATCCATATAGGTGAAGTCAACCCTCGTACATCTCTTCATAATAGGGCACATCGTACAACTTCCCTATATTACATTACATCTAGCAACCTCACAACCAACCTAAGCATATAAGTTCATGTATCATATCAACTTATCACATCAATCAAAGCATACTTCGACATAACATTATCACATGATGACAATTAACCATAAGTTGAAGTAAAGGCTAGTATCATCAAGACTTACCCATACTCCTCCATAATCCATCAATAAAGGACCATACCATTAACCCATAGATCAACCAATATTAGATCATCACGTCAATGTAATCCAATAATAATTCACAAGAACTAATCAAGGAGAAGCTCTATACTATGAAGCAATACTACATCAAAGCTTAGTAGCATGATCTCAAGGGTATCTTCTTGACTAAGATTCAATATTCAAGAACATAGGTGTGAAGAACTTCAATTCATCATAATAGACCCATAATCCATGCAATAACAATCATTAAATACCATTTAACTAATTAGGAGATCATTTCTATCAAACTCAACCTAATCCATGTAAATTCAACATTTAGGGTTAAGGGTTAGGGGTCATCACCCACAATCTAGATCAAACCTACATCAATTAACCATAATCAAGTTACAATTCATGATAATCTACTCATTCTTACCCAAAGAATACATAATTAACTCAATTCACATGATCAAATTCGGATTGGGATGAAACCCATAAGAAACTCAACTTTTTGGAAAAAGCTTTGAAGGAACCCTTTGAGGAAAGAATCTCAAAGGTGAATTAGATCCCATACCTTAAGGTTTGATGACGTTTTGATGGTGAATTCGTGCTAATACAGCCCCCAAAGACCTTCCCAAGTTGATCTCCAATGGACTCTTCCAATAGAGAGAGAAAGTAGAGAGAAGGAAGAGAGTTTTGTTTTTGAGAGAATGATTAGGCTAATGAGGGTTGGGTATTTATAGTGGGGTCTTAAGTCACTTAATTAGTCTCTCTTAAACCCCTAATTACCCCTAAGTCAATTAATTAATTAACTAACTAAAACTAACTTTTCCGAAACTGCCACAGACCTTCCACGACGACGGTCCGTCGTGGACGTGACGGACTGACATCCCTCCGTCCTGCACATCCGTCACGTTGGTCAGAGACTTGTGCAGGCGGAGGTTTTCTTCCCAGACACCAAGGATGGCACGACGGTCCATCGTGGGCGTGACAGACTGACATCCCTTCGTCCTGCATATCCGTCATGTTGGTCAGAGACTTGTGCAGGTGGAGGTTTGTCCCGTGGCACCAAGGCTGGCACGACGGAGACCTTGACGTCCCGTCGCGCCTGTGACACCCCTTCTGGGTCCTAGGTGGGGTCGTGCCCAGACGTTAAACCCTTAAACTAAGTATTCTGGGTCTTAGGAACATCCCATGCAAGTTTCACATAAAACGAACACGTAAAACTCATCCAAACACAACAAGAAACACTAGTACATTCTAGGGCACACCTTCCGAACGTTATGGATGTTTTTGGTCGATTGACCTCCAAACTCAACCAAACTTCACACACACCTTAGGAATACTAAACTAACTAATTCTAACACAAAATTCACTCAAGCAACACTTACGAAGCTCTAGTTCACCTTAGTTTGTTTTAGGGCATCACATTCTCCCCCACTTGGAATAACATTCGTCCTCGAATGACACTTAAACTTTTTAGAACAACAAGGACTCACTTAGCATAACATAACACACTTAAATAATGATCAAAACACTCATCAACAAATCATCAGCTAACAACAAGCATCATTTCACCCTTCAAACTCTTAGCAACACAAACACTTTTATCAAACTTCAAGAAGTAAAAACTCATTCTTAGCCTTCTCTTATGGAGGAAATACCTTCTCCAAAATTAAACATTCTCATATACAATACATTTACACACATTGAAACTTCAATTCAAGAGAACACAATTTTTCTCAAAAAAACAAAATTCTTACAGTGAAGTTCACTTTCGAAAATTCATTCCTTAAGCAATTCAGTAAGATGACATGATCATGTGAACAATAAAACCATATAAACTCACTTCATAACATAAAAAAAACA
This sequence comes from Solanum sitiens, assembly GCA_016801875.1. Taxonomy (NCBI): domain Eukaryota; kingdom Viridiplantae; phylum Streptophyta; class Magnoliopsida; order Solanales; family Solanaceae; genus Solanum; species Solanum sitiens. The sequence continues at coordinate 214,809 of JABWTJ010000420.1, forward strand.
ATCAAAAGGGTTAAGATTTACAAAAATAATCAAATCCGGATTAATTATCCTTCCTAGCTCCCATCCCATAGGAAGGGTTCTTCTTGAGAGCATTAGGATCTAGGGAAGCTTGATTGACATCTTTCCCCCTTGATTTGAGGTTTGGGCAGTTCCTCATCTTGTGTACCTTATTACCACATGTAAAACAACCATCCTTTCCGGCAAGACACTTACCCCCATGTTGCTTTCCACAAGTAGGGCACCTAGACCTTTCATAAGAATGGCCACCACCTTGGGAATGTTGATTTGGAGCCCTATCCTTGTTTCCCATAGAAGAATCTTGGTGATAGAACTTTTTCTTAGGCTTTTGGTGACTAGAATCATCCAACCTAGGTCTCTTACCCTCTTGCCTTATTTCCCTAATTTTGGACTCCTCAATTTGTTGTGCGTAAACAATGAGCCTAGAGATATCCATGTCATTAAGAAGCATTGTCGTACGACACTCCTTTTCTACTAAGCTAGACATGCCCATCACAAACTTGTTCATCCTATCCCTAGGGTTGGCTACCATGGTTGGGGTATACTTAGAGAGTTGGGTGAATTTGAGAGAATACTCTTGCAGACTCATTCCTCCTTGACGAAGGTTCATGAATTCAACCATCTTCTTCTCCCTCCACTCTAAAGGAAAGAACCTATATAGGAAAGCCTTTTTGAATTCCTCCCAATCAACCGGACCTCTTTATAAGGGTATCTCACCCTTACATTACTCATACCACACTTGAGCCACCTCCTTAAGTTGGTAAGCGGCTAACTCCGCTTTTTCCCTAGGGGTCACACCCATAACATCTACCAATTTGAAAACCTCATCTATGAAGCCTTGTGGATCTACATCCACCTTAGTGCCATGAAAGGTAGGAGGGTTCATCCTCATGAAATCCCAAATTCTAGAGGCAGGAGTACTAGCATTTGGTTGGAGTCTATCTCCTTGATTAGCTTGGGCAATAAAGTGATTATTGACGACATGAGCTTGAGCCGTCATGAGTTGGGTCAAGTTCATTAGGTCAGCCCTCAACTCCGCATTAGTCATATCACCTTCAACAAAAGGAGCTTGAGGCATAGGAGGCACTTGTGGCTCTTGAGGCACTTGGGGTTTTGTATGAACTTGAGGTTCTTGAAGAGTAACCTCCTCATTCTCCTCCCCTAAGCCAAAAATAGGAACTTGGTCAACACGGGGAGGGATCCTCTCATTAGTTACACTTTCCTCCTTCCTTCTAGTGGTTGATCTCCTCGTATTCATGTCCTGAAAACACAAAAAGAAGAGATTGGGAAAAGACACCTTATATACTCAAATCTAAGGCACGATATTATAATAGAGAAGAAAGTGAAACTTCTATCATCCTATAGCCTCTTGTCCATGGATGTGTCGTGACTCACACCAATGACCAAGATACTACTAGATGTGGCTTGTGAGACTTTTAGACCTTAAACTATTTCCCAAAACCTTATGGTCTGATACCAAGTCTGTCACGACCCGAAAGAACCCCCTAAAAGTTAGGGAAAACCTTCGAATCGTGACCAGGCGTACTTGACCCCTTTAGGGTCTTGTACAAGCCCTCTAACTAGCATTCATTACATAAGACATGAAAATTAGTGCGGAATTAAAACTTTTCAAGAACATTTAATAAAATTAGTCTTTCATAAATATTTAGAAAATCTCATCGTCACAAGCCAACTTAAGGCACGATATAATATCTTAGGGACACAACCCTTTACATTTAAAAGAAATACATAAATAGTCTTTAATTAAGAAATAAATAAAAGGACTATGCCCTCGAATATGTGAGGACATACTTAGTCTTGATAGGAACTTTCCCAAGCTTCGCCTTCAAATCTTCAAAAGCTTCCAACCTATACTTATATAGTATAGAAATAAGTATGGGTTAGTACAAAACAATGTACTAAGTATGGAATATGCAAATAAACATGAAAAAAGGGATATTTTAGTAAAATAACCTTTCATACGATTTGAGTGTAACATTCATGAATTTAGATGCAAATCAACATAAGAACCATCATTTGACACTTAAAGAAGAATTCCCATAATTTTACCTCAACATTTCACATTACAGTAAGTACACTTGACTTCATAGTGGACTACACATGTATACGGCTCTCACACAAGTACTCTCCTCCAATAGGACTCTTAGGTCACACTAAGTGCAATGTGAGAGTAGCATCCCATACTACCACTCCCACTAGCGCTCCTAATGGATTCCCAAGGATTTGAGCACGTTACAACAAGTTGACCAAAAGATGCATTTACAGTGAACTACTAAAACTTACAGTAAATTGAAGGAATATTACAGTGCGTTTGAACTATTATCATGAAGACCTTACAGTGAATGGCACGATCCAAGTCATATGAACTCTTTTTCCTTTGAAGTTTCCCTAACCCAAGTCATCCTAAGACTCCCTAAGGTGAGCCAAGAAGGGATCTTAAATACACCCCCCTTCAAGGCACACCAAAGCGACCCTTAAAACAATCTAATCTTAGGCTTACTTTGTTGGAAATCAAATCCACGCCCTTGGATAACATTTGCAAAACACTCATGGAAATTTAGGTCACACTATGTGAAATGTCATAGTAGCATCACATACTACCACTTCCACTTAATGATCCTAATGGATTCCATTTACTGAAGCACTTCACAATAATCATCCATAACACCAAACCATAACACTCATTCACATGGATTTCATGAAAGTACTCATCTCCCATAGTAGGTATAGGTCACACCAAGTGCAATGTGAGAATAGCATCCCATACTACTACTCCCACTTAGTTCTCCTAATGGTTAACTAATATGGATCGAGCACTTCACGACATACATACACAATATCACAATATACAAGTTAACTAGTTCAAATCAATTCTTTTGTGGAAGTAAGGTTTACCGACAAAGACCATGAGAGCTAGACATGGAATCCCGATATTGACCCCTATCGGATGAGGGATCCTTACTTGCCTTGTGTAAGGTCATGCTTCTTAGCGTTTATATGGATTTTCCAATATCTACACTTATGCGGAACATAGTAATGGGAGAAGGAGATTGCTACTAAGTATTTCACTCTCTACTAACGAGGAGTACTCATCTCAAGAGGTACTTTGAACTACAACATCTCAACTCACGAAGTGTAATCCAATTCCCCTTCATATCCTCTCGGTGCTAAGCATAACTCGCCACAGATTTGTCAACATAATAGTCCATCATAGAAAGCTCACTAGAAATGGAGAGGTTGCCACTAGACACTACAACACAACTCACGAAGAGTGTCCACCTCAAGATTCCACTTTTTACTCAACTTGGCATAATACATTCCTTAAAGTGTGTGTGTGTACACATATCACACCTTGCATATAAGGATCAATTCATTATTAGCAAGTTCTACACATGCTTCAACCTTGATTCATCAAGTTACACACTCTACATGCTTCACATAATCATATACTTCATTTAGAGATGAACTAAGCCAAACATGCAATTCAAGCTACACAAAACACAATACAAGACCCATTTCCAATATCTCTTCATTTCACATATTATACCTTCAATATTACATATTCAAAACATACTAAATAAAATCAAGTTCATCAATTAGCACCGCAACCCATAAGGTGGACCATACCACTCAAATAACAATTCATTATAAGAACTATACAATGAGAGCAACTCATCAACAAATCAAACCATCATCACCCATAAGCAATTTATCAATATTTCACCATATTAAGGCCCTTAGGGTAGTAGCTACACCAACATTAAAAATATAAGAAGACCCAAGTTCATACCCTACTCAAATCATGCTCAGATAATCCATTCTCAAGACAAAAGTTGAAGTATGCATAAACAATAGTTTCATTAGGGTTTTAACATCAAAATCATCAATTCAACCCAACTAGTACATTTAAACCATTAGAACACAAACAGAAGAGGACCCATACTAAAAAACAAAGTTAGAAGAAATTTAAGTTTAGAAACCCTTTTGAAAACTTTTTGAAATTTGGCTTCTTGAATGAAAAGATATTCAAGAATGGATACCATACCTCAATAAGCAAGCAAAATCCAAGAGTTTTTTTATGAAGAGACACGTCCAACCAGCCCCCTTTCCTTCCTTGACCTGTAGCTTTCAATGGAGTCTTGAGAGAGTTTGTCTTTATAGAGAGAGTTTGAATTTTGAAGTGTGGGGTCTTGTCTAGGTCTAGGGTTTAAAACTAATTTAATATAACCTCAAAACAGTAAAAAAAATACTCCTAGGGTCTTAAAGGACATGGGGTGAATTTACCAAACACCCCAAGTCAAGGCAGCCACTTAACAGTGTTGGCAGGCCTCACAGACGAGACCTAACCAACGGACCGACTGTGCATCAACGGACCGTTTGTAGGGTCTCGTTGGTGGATACTTAGATCCAAATGGAGCCTGGCCACCTTTAACTTCTGTTCCAATCGACTACCTAGGTCGATGGACCGTTGATGGACCAACAGACTGTCCTTACGGTCATCGTTTGGTCACTGCTTTTTGGAAGATTTGCCAAAGTCTTAGGCCCTTCATCTAGGGCCCCTTGTGTGTCCTAGGTGGGGTCGTGCCCGGACGTTAAACCCCTAATCTAAGTTGTCTAGGTCTTAGGAACATCCCATGCATGTTTCAAGTAAAACAAACACATAAAACTCATCCAAACACAACGAGACACAGTAGTACATTCTAGGGCACACCTTCCGAAAGTCATGGACAATTTTGGTCGATTGATCTCCAAACTCAACCAAACTTCAAGCACAACATAGGAATACTAAACTAACTTAGTTTAACACAAAATTCACTCTAGCAACACTTACGAAGCTCTAGTTCACCTTAGTTCATTTTAGGGCATCACAACAAACTTGGATTGGAACATTTGAACATCAAGGTGTATTTTAAGTTACCTGTGCATACATAGAAATTGGCTAACACCCTTAAGCCAATATTCTATAACATGCCCAATATTACTCAATATTGGGCATTGCGATGCCTATGTACCTCAATACATATTCTTAAAACCTAATAGACTCTTCACTAGACAAGTACATTTTCTGGAAACATAATTTTAAGCATTATTAAATAGATTAAACTCTATTCTAATTCATGGAATTTATGGAGTGTTACAGAAGCCCTGTTAAAAATGTCCCAAGACATCACCACCCAAGCTAAGTCTATTCCAGCAAAAGCTAATATAGAAGTTGTTCCTCCAAAGAACAAACATGTTGGCACTATGGCTAGTCTTTCTGAGAGATTTCACGAGTATGAATCCTCCTATTTTTCTTGGGTCAAAAGTTTATGAAGACCCCATGATTTCCTTGATGAGGTCTACAAGATTTTGTTTGCTTGGGCTGAGTACTACTGAGAAGGTTGATCTTGTTGCCTATCAACTTAGGGACATGGCTCAGACATGGTACAATCAGTGGAAGGTTAGTAGGGCTTTAGCAGGTGGTCTCATGATATGGGAGATCTTTAAAAAGGCCTTTCTTGACAGATTCTCTCAAAGGGAGCAAAGAGAAGATGGAGGAGTTCATCAACCTTTGTCAAGGAGGTATGAGTGTCAAGGAATACTCCTTAAAGTTTATTAAGTTGTCCAAATATGTTTCTTCTTTGGTTTCCAATGCTAAGTATGAAATGTTTCGTTATGTAACGGGCGCGTCCGAAGAGCTTGAAGAAGAATGTCGTACAGCCATGCTTCATGACAATATGGATCTTTTTAGGTTGATGGTTCATGCTCAACGGGTTGAGGAAAGTAGGCTAAGGAAGAGGAATAGGGATGCTAATAAGGCAAAGCCTTTTGAAAGTGGTTATTGTAAGAGTAGGCTTGATGTTCAAGACAAGCCAATGATTAAGAAGAGGTTTGCAAAATAGGTTCGTCCAAATTTCTCCAAGAATTGCAATGATAGAGGTTCAAATCCAAAACCTCAAAAGGGGAGAAATATTGATCCACCAAGATAAAGACCAACTTTTCATAAATGTAGTAAGAAACATGTGGGTGAATGCCATGATGGAACTAATAGTTGTTATGGTTGTGGCAAAGGTGGCCATATGGTGAAAAATGTCCTAATGTGACAAATCATGTAAAGGGGAATAGTCAAAGTCAATCAAGCGTTCCTAGTTCCGAAGGTCCAAAAAGGACCCATTTTTATGCACTCAAGGCTAGGGGTGAACACGAAATCTCTCCTCACGTTGTAACGGCTATGTTAAAAGTTTTCACTGTTAATGTTAATGATTTGCTTGACCCAGGTGCTACCCTTTATTTTGTTACACCCTTTGTAGCAAGAAAGTTTGATGTACTTCCCGATCTTTTGATTGAACTCTTTTCGGTTTGTACCCCAATGGGTGACTCTCTAGTTGCAAAAAGAGTTTATAGAAAATGTTTTTTGATGCTGCCCAATAGAGTTACTCTTGCTGATTTGGTAGAACTTGACAAGTTTGATTTTTATATCATGTTGGGTATTGATTGACTTCATCATTGTTTTGCTTCCATAGATTGTATAACAAGGTAGTGAAATTTCAATTCCCTAATGAACCCATTTTAGAGTGGAAGGGGGGGGGGGTGGATTCTATTCCAAGGGGTCATATTATTTCTTGTTTGAAGGCCAATAAGATGATAGTCAAGGGTGGTTTATACCATGTGGTGAGGGTTAAGGACATAGAATGTGAAACTCTTTCTATTGAGTCAGTCGATGTAGTGAGAGAATTCCTAGAGGTTTTTCCTAATGACCTTCCAGGAGTTCCTCCTGAACGATAAATTGACTTTGGCATTGACTTATTACCGGATATGAATCCCATTTCAATTCCTCTATTTAGGATTGCTCCGGCTCAATTCAAAGAGTTGAATCTCCAACTCAAAGACATAATTGAAAAGGGTTTCATTCAACATAGTATTTATCCATGGGGTGCTCCAATATAGTTTGCTAAGAAGAAGGATGGATCCCTTAGAATGTGCATTGATTATCGCCAACTTAATAGGTCACCATAAAGAACCAATATCCTCTCCCTCGGATTGAACATCTACTTGATCAACTCCAAGGTGCTAGTTACTTTTATAAGATTGACTTATGTTCGTGATATCACCAACTTAGGCTGAGAGGTGAAGATGTTCCCAAAATAGCTTTCCGAACTAGATATGTTCACTATGAATTTGTAGTTATGTCTTTTGGGTTAACAAATTCCTCGGCGGCATTTATGGACCTGATGAATATAGTTTTCTTTGATTACCTCGACTCGTTTGTGATTGTGTTCATTGAAGATATTTTGATGTAATCCAAGAATGAAGATGAGCATGAGAGTCACTTGAGGGTCACCTTGAATGTCCTAAAAGAATACCAACTTTATGCCAAATTTAGCAAGTGTGACTTATGGTTGAGGTCAGTTGCTTTTCTTGGCCATATTATCTCTGGTAATGGAGTAGAGGTTGATCCGAAGAAGACGGATGCGGTCAGAAATTGGCCTAGACCTTTGACTATCACAGACATAAGGAGTTTCTTGGGTCTAGACGGCTATTATAGAAGATTTGTTGATGGATTTTCGTCCATTGCTTCTCCTTTGACAACTTTGACCCCAAAAAAGGTGAAGTTTGAGTGGTCGAAAGTTTGTGAAAATGGTTTTCAAGAGTTGAAAGATAAGCTTACCTCCGATCTGGTGTTGACCTTACCGGAGGGAAATGAAGGGTTTGTAGTGTATTATGATTATTCCCGAGTGGTCTTGGGATGTGTCCTCATGATGTATGGTAAGGTGATAGCTTATTCTTCTAGGCAACTCAAAGTTCATAAGAAGAATTTCCCAACTCATGACCTTGAGTTTCCCAACTCATGACCTTGAGTTAGATGCTGTAGTTTTTGTCTTACAAATATGGAGAAATTATTTGTATGGTCCGCATGTTGATGTGTTTACTGACCATTAAAGTCTTCAATATGTGTTTACACAAAAGGAGTTGAACCTCCGACATGAGTATCCTTTACCACCCTGGCAAGGCCAACGTGGTTATAGATGCTTTGAGTTTTATGACTATGGGTAGTTTGTATCATGTGGAAGAAGAGAAGAAATAACTTGTGAAAGATGTTCATAGGTTTGCTCGCTTAGGTGTGCGGTTAGAAGATTCTCCTTATGGTGGTTTTATGGTCCATCATACCTCCGACTCATCATTAGTGTTTGATGTGAAATCTAAGCAACATCTTGATCCTCTATTGATGTAGTTTAAGGATGTCACAACCGCAGTGTATGCCCCAGATGAGACCGGCGTCGTTGACCTCTCACAGGTCGCAGACAAGCCTACTTACGTCATTATTACTTCATCTAGGTTAATTTTAGCGGAAAATTTGAAACTTTTTGTTTCTTATCATGTATAAAGGTCATTCTACTTACATTCATAATGTTCACCATCAACCATCTAACATTAATATTATCAACTGAAAGAAATAGTTCAATACTGCATTAAATGTATAATTGCCAAAATGGCACTAATACAACGTCTGAAATAAAAATGAAAAGAAACACTAGTGGAACATACTCCACTAGCTAAAGTCTACATCTAAGCTAGATAGTAACAGTAGACATCCTGGAAAGCATGAGGGCCTACAAAGTACGGATGAAAGCTCTACGTCGGGATAGCTGCAATGTCAACCTGTAAGCTCTAGCGTCCACCTGTGCCTGCACCTAAAAATATAGAGTTGTATGGGATTAGTACACACTTGTACTAAGTATGGGTATATGCAAGCACACACCAAGGACATGCATGAGTAAGAATAGCTCTTTCCTAACAACATGATTATGGAAAGTCAAGTCAGTGGACTTTCCAAATTGGGATTAGGAAAGTTAGTGAGCTTTCCAAATTTGGATTAGCAAAGTCAATGAGCTTTCCAAATTTGGATTAGGAAAGTCAGTGAGCTTTCCAAATTTGGATTAGGAAAGTCATGCCATGAGAGTAACATGCATCATCATACTTATCATAGTGTACACAAGACATAACATCTTACACATAGCACATATCATATTGCATATAGCACATAACATCTATCATATTATTCATTCATATGCCATGACACCTTGGAATCATGGACTTGACATTAAGACTTCCCAAAATGAGGGCTCAACATATGGGACCTCAACTAGGGAGTCTTCATTAGCAAACACAGAGTCTACTTTATTCATTCATATGTACTTCATTTCATTTCGTTCATAGGCTAGTGTGAACACCATCTATACCTAGGATGTAGTTTAGGACTTTCATCGGGTTCGCTGTGCAATGACCAAGAATGACCTAATGTCATTGCTTGAGTCTAACTCACCTCTTGATCATCCTATCCTAACACTTTTGGTATCATTCATTTCATTATGTGCATCATTTGAGGCTGACCTCATTCATTCATTGGGAACTTTAACTTTAACCGACATAGATAATGTGAGCATCATGAAATCCAGTGTCTCCCCCACACCAAAATGAGGTGGAAAAGTGACCCAAAACATGCTAGCGTACATGGGAATTGAACCCCGTCACATCCCTATATTCGCGGTATAGGTTTGAAGACTAGGAGATATAAGGAGACCCATACCTGGCATGCCGGACAGTCTCATCTCATGAGAGTTATATGAACCTCCGCCCTTCCCAAAAGAAGACATCACCGCTCATAGCTAGTCTATCTTTGCTCAGTATAAAGTTCCATTTCATTCAACTCAAACGTCATGGAAGCTGGTTTCTAGTATGAGGACATCACATCTCAATAGATGATTTCTCATATCATCATTATTATTAAGTATACATTATTCTCAATACTTTCATTAGAGTGTTCATAGAGACTGGTCTCTTCATTAACTTTACACTCTCATAGGTGAGTACGTTTTGGTAACATTTACTTAGGCTCATTTGAGATTGCTCTCATCTTTCACATTAGCCTGTTATCATGTTGTCACCACATTCATTAACATTAGCACATTTGCTCTTCATAATTACTCACCCCTTTTTACGTGAATGTTCATTTCATCATATGCTACACACTTTTACTTAACCCTTCTAGGGTTTCATCATTTCATTACATAATATTCATTTCATCGTATGCCAATACACTTGGCCATTTAGTGTGTTTTACACTCGTACTTAACCCCTTCTAGGTTTACATCATTTCATTACATACATCTTAGGTTAACATATTTTTAAACGTATGTTAGACTTATGGGTCTATACATACAAGACATGAGGCTTCATTCATAGTTTGTTGAAGTGATTAATGTCTTCCTAAGATTATGTGGTACAAGAATTACGCATCTTTTATGTATGCCAAGATCTCAATTTCGATCTATGTAGGCAGCATTATTCTTGAATATTTAATTCACGTATGACTTATGTATCAATACGGAATTTGGGCAAGGGAACCCGGTTTCGAATCCCTTGGACAACACTTTACATCTTTCTTTTTATTTAATTTCTATCCACATAACATTGGGACCCTAGATCGATCCCCAACATCAACGTTTCCATTTTATTTCTATCCTTTGAAAATTCTCTTCCTTGGCCGAGGGGTTGTGGGATCGAACCCCCACAGCCCTTATATTTTTTTCCTTGTCTATTTCGACTTGACCATGAGGTTGTGGGATCAAACCCCCACAGCCTCACTTTATTTTTCTTGAAATTCTCCTTTACTGCCTAGAGGTCATGGGTTTGATTCCCACGCCTCACATTTCTTTTCTTTTCATTTTCTTAATTCTCCTTTACTGCCTAGAGGTCGTGGGTTCGATTCCCACGCCTCACATTTCTTTTCTTTACATTTTTTCCTTAAGCTGTCTGAGAGGTGGTGTGTTCGATTCCCACTCCTCTCATTTCTTATTTTTCATAGCTTATTTTCCAGCCAAGACCATGGTTCGAATCCACTTCACCACATTCCTTTTTACTTCTTTATTTTCATGGTTTTTAACATGGTGAGGTCACGGGTTTAATCCTCCATGACATCACTTGTTTTAATTCATTTTTCACAACATTTTGAACCCTCTTAACTTGACCGAAATTCAGCACTTAAAGCTGGAATTTATTTTGAAATTTGTCAGCATACTTTCATCAACATTTACACGTAAATTCATAGGGTAATTCGTAGATCACTTAATACGTTTTAGGTGCATTTTTCATGGATTCGTTTAGCCAAGAGATTATCACTCAAATCAGCCACATTTCAACTCATATGAACATCACGATTTACATAAACATTTGTACATGAAATACAACCACAACATCACATTTTAAAGCCTTAACCCGAGGAACATAGATACGGTTCACATTGCACACACACGTACACATAATTTCAGAAAAACATCAACATAAGTCACATAATTCCGAACATACATATAAACGCATAATCATCACGAAAATACGTGTCATCCCTAGTTTTCTACCAGCAAACATAACCAACCCATGGTTCAATGGGAGATAGTGATAGGGACATGCAACGGGGAACAACCCTAGTTTTCGGAATAGATTCATCTGAACCTTAGGGGTCTCTTGGGAAAATAACCAAGAGTAAGAAAACCCATACCTTTTATGGCGTTCAAACCTTGAAGTTGCTGCCCAAACCTTCTCCAACACTAACGTCCAAAACCATGTTTCAACACCAAACTTTCAACGGAAAACCCTCCCTTTGCCTAACGTATTTTGCTTAGCGTTTGATTTTATTTTTCGTTGTGAGTTCTTCAAGTGTGAAGAATTTTAGCAAATCTTCTGTTCTTGTATGTTATTTTGGAAGAGAGAACATGTGAGAAAGAAGAGAGAATGGTCGTGGATGTTGAGGAGATAAACGTGAGAGAGTGAGAGTTTTATTAGGCTTAGGAGTCTAGTTTAGGACTTAGTCAAATAAGGTTTAGTTAAATATAAAAAAAATCTGATTTCGTTTTATTTTTAATCAACCAATAAATAATAAATATTAATTAATTACATTAATTTACCAACTTAAATAAAAACAAATTTAATTCATTGCTTCCACCTAGGTTCGAACCCGAGTGGAGCAAGACTTCACTTCAAGAGCCAATTTTCGGCCCTCTCTCCCCAAAATGCCCCTCCATCTTATTAATTAAATAATTAATTACATATTTAGGGTAATTACGATACCACCCTTAGCCTGGAAAAAGACCATTTTACCCCTAGACCCTCCAAACCTAAGATTTTCCTTTTTAAGTCCGATAAAGACTCCTTCGAGTAAATCTTCGTATTCGAGAGCCCAACATGGCTGGACCCAACCTTTCCTAGCTCAACTAACTCCCCAAGTTAGTTGGCTTGACTGTAGCAAGGGTTCTGAGGTCTGGTTCTACGCGCATCAATCCGTGTGAACCCGGTCTAATCGTAGGTATTCTAGACACATTAAGCATTACTTATCATATCAATTTTTAGGGTTGTTAAATTATCCCCCCCTTAGGAACATTCGTCCCCGAATGACACTACTAACTATCTAGCGTAATGCCAGTCAGATCATAACATAGTTACTATACACAATCAAGCAACAACAACAAAGAATGGAGAGATAAGGAAACTTAGACTTAAGAGTAGGAAGTCTAACCTTATGAGATGAAAAGATGAGGGTAGCGGGACCTTATATCGGCCTCGGCCTCCCACGTAGCACCCTCAACAAGATGATTCCTCCACAATACCATCGCTGTGGCAATCTCCTTGTTCCTTAGCCGCTTGACCTATCTGTCTAAGATCTCCACAGGTACCTCCTCGTAGGATAAGTCTTCATCAACCCCAAACCTTCCACAGGTAGATTTGATGTTGGATCACCTAGGCACTTCTTTAACATAGATACATGAAAGACTGGATGGACAGAAGCTAGCTCCGCAAGCAATGCCAACTCATAGTCAACCTCACCCACACGCTGAAGGATCTTATATGGCCCAACATACCTCGGACTTAACTTCCCCTTCCTTTCAAACCTCATCACCCCCTTCATAGGTGATATCTTCAAATAGACCTGGTCACCAACATCAAACTCTAAGGTCCATTTTCTATTATCTGCATATGACTTCTACCGACTGTAAGCAGTAGCAAACCTGTCCCTAATCACCCTGACCTTCTCTAAGGCCTCATGAATGATCTCTGGACCCAAAATGGATGACTCTCCAACCTCGAACCACCCAACTGGAGATCTACACCTCCTACCATACAGTGCCTTAAACAGTGCCATCCCAATGCTGGAGTGATAGTTGTTATTATGCGAGAACTCTATCAAAGGCAGATGGTCATCCCAGCTACCTCTGAAGTCAATCACACACGCTCTCAACATGTCCTCAAATGTCTGAATGGTGCGCTCTGCCTGCACATCAGTCTAAGGATGAAAGGCGGTACTAAGCTTTACCTGCGTGCCTAAGCTCTTCTGGAAGGATCTCCAGAAATGTGAAGTGAACTAAGCTCCTCTATCTGAAATGATCGACAAAGGAATCCCGTGTTATCTCACAATATCATCAATGTAGAGTCTCGCATAATCCTTGGCTCTGTAAGTAGACTTCACAGGGATAAAGTGGGCAGACTTAGTCATCCTGTCCACAATAACCCATATGGAGTCATGCTGTCTCCTATTCCTCGGAAGACCAACCACGAAGTCCATATTAATGGCCTCCCACTTCCAAGTCGGAACCTCAATAATCTGAGTAAGACCGTCATGCTTAAGATGTTCTGCCTTAACCTGCTGAAAATTAAGACACTTGGCCACATATTCTGCAATGGCCTTCTTCATGCCATCCCACCAATAAATCTGCTTAAGATCCTGATACATTTTGGTGGAACCTGGATGTGTGGAATATCTGGAACCATGGGCCTCTGCAACAATCCTGGTCCGCAAATCATCCACATCTGGTAGACACAGCCTATCCTGGTACTTAAGTATGCCGTCACCTCCCAAAGCAAAAGACTCATTCATCTTTATCAACACTGAGTCCTTCAGCTCCATCAACACTGAGTCCTTCAGCTCCATCAACACAGGATCGAGATGCTGACCCTGCTTGACTTCAACTACAAAGAATTATTCATAACTAGGATAAACTGAAACACCCCCACTAGTAGAGTCAACCAATCTCACACCCATTCTAGCTAGTCTGTGTACATCTTTGACCAACTCCTTCTTCTCATCCTCAACGTGGGTTGTACTTCCCATGCTCATCCTGCTTAAAGCATCAGCTAAAACATTAGCCTTACCTGGATGGTAGTGAACATTCATGTCATAGTCCTTCAACAGCTCCAACCATCTCCGCTGACGTAGATTCAACTCTCTCTGCGTGAACACGTACTTGAACACGTACTGGAGACTCTTGTGGTCTGTGAACACATCCACATGAACTCCATACAAGTAGTGCCTCCACAGCTTCAGTGCAAATACCACAGTTGCCAACTCCAGGTCATGAGTGGGATAATTCTTTTCATGAACCTTGAGCTGTCTGGACGCATAAGCTATCACCTTACCAACCTGTATAAGAACACAACCCAAGCCAACCCTTGATGCATCACAGTAAATAGTGTAATTCTCACCACACTTAGGCAAAGTAAGTACCAGGGCTGAAGTTAGTCTGTCCTTGAGCTCCTGGAAACTCTTCTCACAAGTCTCCGTCCATTCAAACTTGGCCTTCTTCTTAGTCAAAGCTGTCATTGGGGCAGCAATGGAAGAAAAGCCCTCCACGAACCTGCGGTAGTAACCAGCCAATCCCAGAAAGCTAGGGATGTCAGTGGGAGTAAGAGGTTTTGTCCAGTTCTTTACAGCCTCAATCTTCCTGGGATCCACCTCCACGCCCTGATCGGACACAACAAGACCCAGGAAGGTCACTGATCTAAGCCAGAATTCACACTTGCTGAATTTGGCAAATAGCTGATGTTGTCTAAGTACCTGCAAGGTTAGTCTCAAATGATGTTCATGCTCTTCCTTGGTCCTAGAGTAGATAAGAATGTCATCAATGAATACTATGATGAAAGAGTCAAGGTATTCACGGAAGACCCTGTTCATAAGATCCACAAATGCGGCAGGTGCATTCGTGAGACCAAATAACATAACTAAGAACTCATAATGACCATAACGGGTACGAAAGAATGTCTTTGGGATATCTCCATCCCTAACCCTAAGCTGATGATACCCTGAACGAAGATCAATCTTAGAGAAGAAACTAGACCCTTGGAGCTGATCGAACAAATCATATATTCTGGGAAGTGGATACTTATTCTTTATTGTGACTTTGTTGAGCTGCCGATAATCGATACACATTCTAAGGGTTCCATCCTTCTTTTTCACAAACAACACTGGAGCGCCCCAAAGGGATATGCTCGGCTGAATGAAACCTTTATCAATAAGATCTTTTAACTGCAGCTTAAACTCTTTGAGTTCAGCTGGAGCCATTCTCTAAGGAGAAATTGAAATTGGTTTAGTATCGGGTTCTAAGTCGATACCAAAGTCAATCTCTCAAGGGGGAGGTACTCCAGGCAAATCATCAGGAAATACATCTAGGAACTCATTCACTACAGGCACTGAGTCTATGGAAGGAATATCATGATCTAAATCATTAACACTAACAAGATGACACAATAACCCCTCGGACATTATTTTATTGGCCTTAAGGTTCGAAATCAAGGGATTAGGACGACTCGAATTGTACCCCTCCCAGACCAGCTCTACCTCATTAGGGAAACAAAATCTCACAACCCTACTACTATGGCAATCCATACAAGCATAACAACTATGAAGCCAGTCCATGCAAAGAATGATGTCAGAATCGTTCATAGGTAAATCAACCAAGTCTGCACACATAGTCCTACCACATACAACTATAGGTCAATCCTTGTACACTCTATCAGCTCTTACATTTTCTCCTAAGGGTGTACTAACCACTATAGGATCATGCCGAACTTCAGGCAATATCTCAAAAGTGAGAGCAAGCAAAGGAGTTACAAAGGAAAGCATAGACCCTGGATCAAGTAAAGCATAAAGAGAAGTTGAGAATACTTGCAGCATACCTGTGACCACATCAGGGGACTTCTCCTGCTCCTCCCTTCCCTTCAGGGCATAGAACCTGTTCCTCTTAGGAGGCTCGGCTGCTACTGATCCCTATGGATTAGGCCTAGGCTAAGCATTACCTCCAGCCTGACCTCTGTTATGTGGGCAGTCTCTAACCATGTACCCACTCTTACCGCAACCGCAACAGGCATTGGTGCCCTGTCTGCACTCTCCACTGTGAGCACGGCCACACTTAGCACAGTTCTTTCTCGGACGCTGCATCTCACCTCCATTGCCCTTCTTGGGGTAAGGTCTTCCTCCTCTAGGTGTTGTACTCCTCTGAGAATTAGAGTTCCCAGAACTCTGCTGCCCCTTTTTGAACCTGGGCTGCTCACGGACGTCAAAATTGTTTCTGTGGCCTCCATGGCTGGGACCTGCCTGATCTTGAGGCTTAGGCCTCCTAGCATCACGAACGCCCAACTTCTTGCGGTTGTACTCTACCTGCTGGACATCCACCATTAACTTGGAGAGGTCCATGTTATCATGGAGCATCGCAGACCGACACTCTTCCTCCAGATCTTCGTTCATTCCTGTGAGGAACCTGCTCATCTCATCCCTGCTGTTAGATACAAAGGAAGTAGCATACCTGGATAGTTTACCAAACTTCAGTACTTATCTCATCCTTGTTGTTAGATACAAAGGAAAATAGCATACCTGGATAGTTTAACAAACTTCAGGGAATACTCCCTGACTGTCATTGATCCCTGCTTAAGGTTGATAAACGCCTCAACCTTTGCCTCCCTCATATCCCTGGGAAAGAATCTCTCCAGGAAGGCTGTCTTAAGCATCTCCCAAGTGACCGGAACTCCTCCCAAAGCTCAGCTATCCTGCCACATCTTGCACCAAGTTTGTGCTACATCCTTGAGCTGATAGGAAGCCAGCTCAGCCTTCTCAGCATCTGTGGCCCCCATAGCCACCAAAATCTTATGCACCTCATCCACAAACTCCTGGGGATCCTCTGAAGTCTTAGACCCCATGAAAATAGGAGGATTCATCCTCATGAAGTCTCTCGGCCTGTCAGCCATGCTAAGAACGGTGGGTTCTCCCTCTGAACATTCTGTCGGTTGACCTGGTCAGTCATGGACTGGGCCTGCATAGTGATGGAATGTGCCATTTGGGCCAGATATGCCCGCACCCCAGATCAGTCAACCCAGCTGGGTTAACCTGCATAGCCACTCCTTCACCTGGAGCCTTGGGTGGAACATAATTCTCCCGAGTAGCTGCACATCATCTCCTCTGACTAATGGTTCTCCTAGTATTCATTCTCTGAAAACAACAAGGATTGATGTTAGACACGCTCATAACACCAAGATAATCATACATTAGGAAAATCACGATAAGATCAGAAGAAGGGAAATTTTTGTACTCATCATGCAGTCTCTAGTTCAGGATAGTGGTGCACTTCACTACCATGACTTAGAAACTTCTCAATGTGGTTGATGTGAACTTGTTATCCTTGGAATTTAACCTAGTACTCTGATACCAACTTTGTCACGATCGGAGTGTAGACCCTAGATGAGACCGGTGTCGTTGACCTCTCAGAGGTCGCAGACAAGCCTACTTACGTCATTCTTACTTCATCTAGGTTAATTTTAGCGGAAAATTTGAAACTTTTTGTTTCTTATCATGCATAAAGGTCATTCTACTTACATTCCTAATGTTCACCATCAACCATCTAACATTAAGATTATCAACTGAAAGAAATAGTTCAATACTACATTAAATGTATAAAAACGGAAAGAAACACTAGTAGAACATACTCCACTAGCTAAAGCCTACTTCTAAGCTAGATAGTAACAGTAGACATCCTCGAAAGCATGAGGGCCTACCAAGTCCAAATGAAAGCTCCACGTCCGGATAGCTGCAACGTCAACCTGTATGCTCTAGCGTCCACAGCTGCCTGCACCTAAAAATATAGAGTTGTATGGGATTAGTACACACTTGTACTAAGCATGGGTATATGCAAGCACACACCAAGGACATGCATGAGTAAGAATAGCTCTTTCCTAACAATATGATTATAGAAAGTCAAGTCAGTGGACTTGCCAAATTGGGATTAGGAAAGTTAGTGAGCTTTCCAAATTTGGATTAGGAAAGTCAGTGAGCTTTCCAAGTTTGGATTAGGAAAGTCAGTGAGCTTTCCAAATTTGGATTAGAAAAGTCAGTGAGATTTCCAAATTTGGATTAGGAAAGTCATGCCATGAGAGTAACATGCATCATCATACTTATCATATTGCACACATCACATAACATCTTACACATAGCACATATCATATTGCATATAGCACATAACATCTTTCATATCATTCATTCATATACCATGAGACCTTGGAATCATAGACTTGACATTAAGACTTCCCAAAATGAGGGCTCAACATATGGGACCTCAACTAGGGAGTCTTCATTAGCAAACACAGAGTCTACTTCATTCATTCATACGTACATCATTTCATTTTGTTCATAGGCTAGTGTGAACACCATCTATACATAGGATGTAGTTTAAGACTTTCATTGGGTTTCATGTGCAATGATAAAGAATAACCTAGTGTCATTACTTGAGTCTAGCTCACCTCTTGATTATCCTATCCTAACACCTTTGGTATTATTCATTTCATTATGTGCATCCTCATTCATTCATTGGGAACTTTAACTTTAACCGACATAGATCATGTGAGCATCATGAAATCCAGTGTCTCCCCCACACTTAAAAGAGGTGGAATCACCGGGCAAAGTGACCCAAAATATGGTAGCGTACATGGGAACTGAACCCCGCCAGATCCCTATATTGGCAGTATTGGTTCGAAGACTAGGAGATATAAGGAGATCCATACCCGGCATGCAGGACAGTCTCATCTCATGAGAGTTACGTGAACCTCCTCCCTTCCCAAAAGAAGGCATCACTACTCATAGCTAGTCTATCGGTGCTCAGTATAAAGTTCCATTTCATTCAACTCATACGTCATGGAAGCTGGCTTCTAGTATGATGACATCACAGCTCAATAAATGATTTCTCATCTCATCATTAGTATTAAGTATACATTATTCTCAATACTTTCATTAGAGTATTCATAGAGACTGGTCTCTTCATTAACTTTACACTCTCATAGGTGAGTACGTTTTGGAAACATTTACTTAGGCTCATTTGAGATTGCTCTCATCTTTCACATTAGCCTCTTATCATGTTGTCACCACATTCATTAACATTTGCACATTTGCTCATAATTACTCACCCCTTTTTACGTGAATGTTCATTTCATCATATGCCATGTGTGTTTCACACTCTTACTTAACCCTTCTAGGGTTTCATCATTTCATTACATAATATTCATTTCATCGTATGCCAATACACTTGGCCATTTACTGTGTTTTACACTCGTACTTAACCCTTCTAGGTTTACATCATATCATTACATACATCTTAGGTTCACTTATTTTTAAACGTATGTTAGACTTATGGGTCTATACATACAAGTCATGAGGCTTCATTCATAGTTCGTTTAAGTGATTCATGTCTTCCTAAGATTATGTGGTACAAGACTTATACATCTTGTATGTATGCCAAGATCTCGATTTCGATCTAAGTAGGCAGCATTATTCTTGAATATTTTATTCACGTATAACTTATCTATCAATACGGAATTTGGGCAAGGGAACCCGATTTCGAATCCCTTGGACAACACTTTACATTTTTCTTTTTATTTAATTTCGGTCCATATAGCATTGCGACCCTAGATCGATCCCCAACATCAATGTTTCCTTTTTATTTCTATCCTTTGAAAATTCGCTTCCTTGGCCGAGGGGTTGTGGTATTAAACCCCCACAGCCCCTTTTATTTTTTATTTTTATTTTTCCTTGACTATTTTGAGTTGACCATGAGGTTGTCGGATAAAACCCCAACAGCCTCACCTTATTTTTCTTGTAATTATCCTTTACTACCTAGAGGTCGTGGGTTCGATTCCCACGCCTCACATTTCTTTTCTTTTCATTTTCTTAATTCTCTTTTACTCCCTAGAGGTCGTGGGTTCGATTCCCACACCTCATATTTCTTTTCTTTACATTTCTTCCTTAGGCTGTCTGAGAGGTTGTGGGTTCGAATCCGACTCCTCTCATTTCTTATTTTTTCATAGCTCATTTTCCAGCCAAGACCATTGTTTGAAACCCCTTCACCACATTCCTTTTTACTTCTTTATTTTCATGGTTTTTAACATGGTGAGGTCACGGGTTCAATACTCCATGACCTCACTTGTTTTAATTCATTTTTCACAACATTTTGAACCCTCTTAACTTGACCGAAATTCATCACTTGAAGCTGGAAATATTTTTGAAATTTTTCAGCATACTTTCATCAACATTTACACGTAAATTCATAGGGTAATTCGTAGATCACTTAATACGTTCTTAGGTGCATTTTTCATGGATTCGTTTAGCCATGAGATTATCACTCAAATCAGCCACATTTCAACTAATATGAACATCACGATTTACATAAACATTTGTACATGAAATACAACTACAATATCACATTTTAAAGCCTTAACCCGAGGCACATAGATACGGTTCACATTGCACACACACGTACACATAGTTTCGGAAAAACATTAACATAAGTCACATAATTCTAAACATACATATAAACACATAATCATCACGAAAACACGTTATATCCCTAGTTTTCTACCAGCAAACATAACCAACCTATTATTCAATGGGAGCTAGTGACAGGGACATGCAAAGGGGAACAACCCTAGTTTTTGGAATAGATTCATCTGAACATTAGGGGTCTCTTGGGAAAGGGACAAAGAGTAAGAAAACCCATACCTTTTATGACATTCAAACCTTGAAGTTTCTCCCAAACCTTCTCCAACACTCACGTCCAAAACCAAGTTTCAACACCAAACTTTCAACGGAAAACCCTCCCTTTGCCTAGCGTATTTTTCTTATTGTTTGATTTTATTTTTCGTTGTGAGTTCTTCAAGTGTGAAGAACTTTAGTAAATCTTCTGTTCTTGTATGTTATTTTGGCAGAGAGAACACGTGAGAAAGAAGAGAGAATGGTCGTGGATGTTGAGGAGATAAACGTGAGAGAGTGAGAGTTTTATTAGGCTTAGGAGTCTAGTTTAGGACTTAGTCAAATAAGGTTTAGTTAAATATAAAAAAAATATCTGATTTCCTTATATTTTTAATCAGTCAATAAATAATAAATATTAATTAATTACATTAATTTACCAACTTAAAAAAACAAATTTAATTCATTGCTTCCACCTAGGTTCGAACCCGGGTGGAGCAAGACTTCACTTCAAGAGCCAATTTTCGGCCCTCTCTTCCCAAAATACCCCTCCACCTTATTAACTAAATAAATAATTATATATTTAGGGTAATTACGATACCACCCTTAGCCTGGAAAAAGACCATTTTACCCCTAGACCCTCCAAACCTAAGATTTCCCTTTTCAAGTCCGATAAAGACTCCTTCGAGTAAATCTTCGTATTCGAGAGCCCTACCTGGCTGGACCCAACCTTTCCTTGCTCAACTAACTCCCCAAGTTAGTTTGCTTGGATGTATCAAGGGTTCTGAGGTCTGGTTCTACGTACATCAATCCATGTGAACCCAGTCTAATCGTAGGCATTCTACACACATTAAGCATTACTTATCATATCAATTTTTAGGGTTGTTACAAAGGAATCAGTACTTAGTAAGCTCAATGAGACATTCTCCCAATGGGAGATGGTGTTCTTAGGTACCAAGGGAGATTATGTGTGACCGATGTTGAGGATTTAAGAAATCAGATTCTAGAAGAAGCCCATGGTTCTCTCTATTTTATACATTCGGGTGCCACCAAAATGTATGATGACCTTAGTTAGGTCTATTGGTGGATGGTTAAAAGAGGGACATAACAGAGTTTGGTGATAAGTGTTCAAATTTCCAACAAGTTAAAGCTGAGCATCTTAAAGATGGAGGTTTAACCCAAATCATGGAAGTTCCTACATGGAAGTGGGAAGCCATAAATATGGATTTTTTTGTTGGGTTGCCTCGAACCTCAAGGGAAAATGATTCTTTATGGGTTATTGTTGATAGATTTACCAAATCTGCCCATTTTTTTCCTGTTAATTCTACATAACTGCCCAATTCACTTCTCGTTTTTGTAAGGCTTTTCAAAAAGGTTTACGTACTCAAGTGAAACTTAGTACGACTTTTCATCCTCAGACGGATGGTGAAGCGCAACATACTATTCAGACCCTTGAGGACATGTTAAGAGCATGTGTCATTGATTTCAAGGGAAGTTGGATGATCACTTACCATTGATTGAGTTCTCTTACAACAATACCTATCATTCAAGCATCTCCATGGCACTTTTTGAAGCTCTTTATGGTAGAAGGTGTAGATCTCCTGTTGGATGGTTTGAGGTTGGTGAGTTTTCACTCCTTGGTCCAGAGATTATCTCTGAGTCTATAAAGAAAGTTCGAATCATAAGAGATAGATTGAAGACATCTTATAGTCGGCAAAAGTCTTATGTCGACAATAGAAGAAGACATCTTGAGTTTTAAATAGGTGATCATGTATATTTAAATATTTCACCTATGAAAGGGGTGATAAGATTCGGTAGAAAGGGAAAGTTAAGTCCTCGGTATGTTGGTACTCATGAGGTTTTACAACGGGTTGGAAAGGTTGCCTATGAACTTAAATTACCTAGTGAACTAGTATAGGTTCATCTGGTGTTTCATGTTTCTATGATCAAGAAATGCATAGGCGACCCGGTGTCTATTTTGCCTATGGAAGGTTTAGGGGTGGATCTTAGATCGCCAAGTCAAGAACTTGAGAAACAAAGAGGTTGCCTCTGTAAAACTTCTATGGAGGAACCATATTTTTGAGGGTGCAACATGGGAGGCTGAAGACGACATGAAATCCTGCTACCCTCATCTATTTACTCCTTGAGGTTAGACATTCTTCTTAATAAAGAAACTAACGAATAATAATGAATATTGACTGTTACTAAATAGGTGCATGTTTTGGTAAAAGATAGTACCAACTTGAGTTTTAAGAAAATGCTTTAATACCCTATTCTTGCACTTATGTGAAATATGTATGCATGTGTCTTCTTGAGATTTTGATGTTTTGTTGTTGTCATGAGAAGAATGATAGCATGATAACTCTTTGATGCATTTTGAGCTTATGATAAGGTTGAGAAGGAAATTCCTCACTTTGTGTTATGAATATCGAGCTCTTATATGTTTGTGCATAATGAATTGAGTGCTAAGTCTAATGTTATGTTACTTTCTGGTTGGGCTTCGAGTATTGAGTATATTTTTACCCTCCAAAAGATTTTAGTATCATTCGGGGACGAATGTTCCTAGGTGGGGATAATGTAACACTCCGGAAATGCCACGACTTAGACTAGAGCTTAATACATTAAATAATGTTTAAAATGATGTTTCCAGATTTATATTTATGTAATAAGTTCATTTGGAAAAGGTTAGATCCAAAACGACAAAGAAAGACCTTGACGTTCGGAAACTAGCTAATTTGAAGTAGTTGATGTCCCTATGTTTGGTGAAGGTTTTGAGGTGTCAAATGAAGTCCAAAACATGTAAATATACATTGGATAGGTATTATGTAGTACAAAGGGTCCAAATGTCAATTAATGACACCCCAAGGACCACCCGAAGGGTCCTTGGGGAGGACCCAAACATGGGTGGGCAGGCTGCCTGGCAGCCTGTGAACAGGCAGAATTGGAGGCAAGGTGTGCGACGCGAGGCTGTCACGTAGGATACTGCCTCCTGAATTAAGAGGCAGCCTCGTGACTCTATGCTTACACTCACCTCACTGCCTCAATCCAAAATCTCTGAAAAATGACGGGATTTGTCCCCGGGATGCGCAACCACTTCACAGAATCGTTAAAATCTAAAAAGACCCATTTAAGTTGAGGGTCTTTTATGTAATATATAGGACCACTATATATGGATACTAGGTCAGTTTTAGACCACTTTTAGACGTGCAAATCAGATTTCAACGAAAATTCTCTCATCTCACAAGAAACGCTCTCTTTTCCAAACTCCATTGAAGAACAAGAAGAGCTTAAGGAAGCAGACGAAAGCTTCAAAGTTTCTAGTCAAATTTTGTGGATTGTTCATATATAAGGTATGGATTTTTCACTCTTGGGATTCCTTTCCCCAAGATATCCTTTCAAAGATAAGTTTTCAACAACTTCAAATACTAGGGTTTTTACTATACAAAACGGTTTTTCTTCCTTACACTAGATTTATGATTTTCGATGAAAAACAATTGTTTTCTATGGTTAATTATGAATTTATTGTTGAGTGTTTGACTTGTAATGACAGATTTTCGTGTGAAGAATGTTTATTATCAATTTGATGGTTACGAATGGGTTGTCCCGACTGCTTGATAATATGAGGACGTTGAGATAAGAACTAAGACTTGAATGAACTCTTTAATGACCCTCTTCCCTTATCCTACATTATGGATTTGTCTTGTATATGATTTGAAGATTTGTTCTTGGTTATGCTATTTAGTATTTCACTATGTTATTTTTCTGAAAGTTTTAAGTTGAACTAAGTTCTTGAATAAGGTTCTTGGAAGCAAGAGGTAATTCTTCTAAAGTTGTGAATACTCTACGATGTTTGTGTTAGCCTATAAAATCATGATTATATGTTATGGATGTATGTATGATGTTGCTATGTTATATGTGGAATATGAACATGTTAATTGTGAGATCATGATAAAAACACGAAAAGTGCAAGTTACGATATTCTCTTGTATGCTTTACACAAGATGACTATGTTATGTAAATCTCACAAACGAAGGGTTAGAATGAAGGAAATTCTCATCTAATCCTAAAGAGATCACGATCATGTTTATAAAAGGAGTTAATCTCCTATGATCTATGATAAGTTTATGATAAAAGACAATTTAAAGGTTATTAAAGAAAGGTACTTAAGCTAAGCACATATGGACTAGATATGAGAGGTGTCCCTTCCCTATTTGGAAGGTTGGTCACAATTATTCTCATGAGATTGAGGCTGCCATATAATGTGGAACTATGGGTCTCTACTACATCTCCTATTTCTTGAACTATGTTGCCACCATAGTATAGTAGCTAGTGGATCCACCTAGAAAGCTATGTCATGTTTGGTTCTACTTTGGCCGGTAGACCACCTTCTTTTGGTGTGGTGTTTTATGACACCAGATTTCATGTTTAGCTCACATGGTCTATGTTAGTTAAGGTGAATGTTCCCTCATGTAAAATGAAGACAAGTAAATGAATGTTTACTAGGTTGACTTGAGGAGTCTACTTAGTATAGGTAAGGGTTCGAGACTCTACCTAGACATTGCACTAGTTGATTCTAAGGGAAGTCCTAGGAGATTGTTCTTATGTAATATGATAACATGAAAGATATATGGTTATGATACATGATGTTACTCTTATATGATGTTGGACATTATCATGAATATGATATTGGGTTATATTGTTATATAAAGTGATAACTAATTATGTTACAAGTTATATTAAGCCAAGCCTTACTCATGGTCTCCTATATCTACTTTGTTGTGTGGGGTTATGGGGCTTCACATGACCATTGCACTTGTAGGTTGGGGATGAGATCATTGTTAAGTGTTTTGTATGTTATGTTTTATGATCTTTTGCATATTAAATATTAACATGACTCTATGATAATATGTCCTTGATTATGATCATGTTGTATGTTGATGAAGTCCTTAATTTGTATATGTTCCATGGTATGTGCACTGAAGACATTCACATGACTTAGCATTCTTTCTAATGAAATGATGATCCTTTTCATGCATGTCCTTATATGTTATGTGGATATACCCATACTTAGTACATGTGTCGTACTAACCCCATTACTTTATATTACTACAACTTTAGGTTCCGGCTATTGAAGTTTAAGGAGGTCGAGTTGAAGAAGCTTCGAACCCTTTCTCCAAGTCTTGGTAGGTCCTCATGTTCGGGGATGCTATCTTTCATATTCCAGCTTATGAAGACTTAGTAGTTTTAAGAATATTCTAATTCCATTATGTTCGCTGGATTCTTTTGTACTAAGGCCTATATGGCTTAATTATTATTTATTGGCTAATTCCAGATTTGTACTCTTAGAAGGTTTTAATATATGTGAGACATGTTTTTAGAATATCTTATGTCATTATGAATGTTAAGTATGAAGTCTAAATATACATCACATAGAACATAAAAGTTTTAAATTTTCCGCAATTTTTACTAATCACATGCTATGACTAATGCTAAAAACTTGTCTGAGTCCTCCGAAAGGACGACGACGCCGGTATAATCTGGGGTATGCTCTCTGGGTGTGACACTCCCCCACAGAGTCTTAAATATTCTTTTCTATAGGCTATAGGATAGCTAATTTCTACCACATTTGAACTCAAGAATTGTACTTATCCCTAGAGGTTACATTGGAATACCACATCTCAACTCACGAAGGGTAAACGACCTCCTACTTTGTCACATCCCGAGAGCAAAGCCTAGAAGATATGGCACTCTCGAAGTGCAACCGGCGTACTTGACCTCTCGGAGGTATCATAAAAGCCCTTTCACATCATTCATCGCATATACATATATGAAAAGTAGTGCGAAATTAAAACTTTTCACAAAACATTCTAATAGTCTTTCAAAAGATCTTTCATATGAAATCCAAGAAAATACTAAGTCTCATATCATTAAATCTTAGACTCACGAATACTTGAGACACGGCCCATACAATCAAAATATAATACTCTATGTCTATTACAATACTTCAATATAAAGGAAATCTAAAGAAATCTATGTCATCGAGTCAAGTCAGGACATAATTCAACTTGCTTGAACGATCCTATAATCAAAGCCTTCGACTCAAATAGCGCCATCACCTATGAATCACTTTAGAGATAGATAAAATATGACATTAGTACAAACACATGTACTAAGTATGGCTTAATTCATAAAGATCATGATAACGGACATTTAACGAAAATGTGCTATTTTTGATTAAAACATCAGAGTATAAGAATAATAACAATGTTTAATACCTTAGTAACACATAATATAACACTTAAGCAATTTATCACATTTTAATGGCATTACAGTGAGCTAATTCACTGTTACAGTGAACTGCTTCCATGTTACAGTGAAGTTCTTCAACTTCTCATTGATCACTTTCTAGCATGCAATACTCTCACTAAAAGCTATCCTTAGACTCACTTAAGTATGTCAAAGAGATACCACCCATACACCCTCTCTAGGCACACCTAAATGATCCTTAAGACCACATATAATGAAATACACACACTTACAATACACTAAAACTAATAACATATATGATATGACATTCACCTCACCAAGGTTATCAAAAGACTTACTTAAGTACTTCTAAAAGAAAACGCCCATACACCCTCATCAAGATTACCTAAATAATCCTTAAGAATTCCTAAGATTAGATCATGCCTACCTTATAACTCAACATTCCTAACTAGAGTGATTCTCAAGATTTCCCTAGGTAAAACATGAAGAGATCATCCTTTATGCCCCCTTCACACTTTAACTAGATCCATTTATTTAAATGCTTCCTATCATAAGTTATTACTTCATTAGTTCTTTAAGAGAAATTCATCACATAGAGGACATTCAAGTAATGGTCTTGGAGAAGACGTACACACTCTCACTAACATCTTCAAAGCCTATGGTGCAATGTCTAGGTAGCGTCCCATACCACCACCTAAACTTCATAGAACTTCTCAAATACTAGTAGGTATTACATATGATGAGAATAGGCGATAACCGACATAGACCATGGTATCATAACATGGAATCCGGAGTTGTAACCTACTCCGGTAAGGGTGTTGTTTATGCCAATGGTTGACGAGGATAGTTTAGTGAATTTCCTAAGGATTATATGATGTCGTTCAAGTCAACCAACCTTAAGTCCATCATTCATCACAAGAAAGATACCATTACGGCTTTCGACGTCAAGGTTCATAACCTTACCACTAGGTTTAAGGTTTCACATAAAGGACCCTCTTAGAAAAATTCAAGGTCTCATGTCATTCAAAAATACAAGACTAAGAGGCTTTATCATACTATGTCAAGACATCTCATATTCACATTCATACATGCATCAAGTAAGGGACACAAGTCTACCTCACAAGACACAACAAGACTTCACTTTATCACATATAGCATATCCTTCTAGAAGCACATAGGAATAACCATTATCATATTTAAGTCATCCTATACACTACTATAACATCATAAATATATTCATCATAGACTCACATAGTCAAGTAGGAATAATCATGTATCAACTCTAAGACTACACATATAAAGACATAGTCATAGTCTAACATGATCACCTAATATCAATAGAAGAACACATACTTTCACATTACTCACATGTAGATAGATATAATCATATTTCACATAAATAAACAACACAAATCATCATAGTTAATCAACTAGTAGCCGACAAGGCCATGATCATCATAATACATAAAGTAACGCCGACAAGATCACATCATTCAGATAGCACCACCACCATAAGTGGACCATACAAATCACAACATAATTCAAAAGCTATATTGCATAAAATAAAGATAATTAGGGCAGCGTATCTCCAATCCATTCTCTCAACTTCAATCCTTAGCTAAATCATCCAATTCAATACAAATAGGCCCTTAACCATGGCCATGATCATCAATTCAATACAAAAACCTTAATACTCAATGAATCTAGGTCAATTCAATACATATTTATCAATCTAAGACAGCCTATACATCAATTGAATACAATTATTACATCATTCAATAGCCCATTTAAAACTACAATAGAATTCATAAGCATTAAGTCAATATCAAGTCAAAAACTAAGGTTCATGAATTACATGGGTTCATAGGTTAATTATGTTAAAATAATCTAATTAACATCCATATATATATAATATATAATGATTCAACACCGTTAATGCAAGAACCCATGGATAAATCATAAAACTAGAAAAAATCATCTTTACAAAACTTCAGAAATCTGTTTGAATTACGAGCTCCTTCATGAATAGAGTTTCAAGGATCAAAAACCATACCTCAATGATGTTAGTACAAGAAAATGATGAAGACACCACTCAAATATTCAATCCTAGACATTCCTTGAGTTCTGGCTTCAATGGAGTTCTAGCAAATTTCTTAGAGAATTTGGGTTTCGATTTTGAAGAATGAATTCATCTAGGTATTAATGACTTATATAGATTTTTAAAATACCCAAAATACCCTTAAGTAACCTCCCAAACGCTTATATGGACGTGGGGTGAATTTACCAATTCACCCCTTGACTTACACTGAACTTGCATATATGGACGTAGGGTGAATTTACCAATTCACCCCTTGACTTACACTGAACTTGCACAGTTGACAACCCTTACAAACGATTGCCCATCGACGGGCCATTGGACCACAAATGTAACATCCTGGCTGTCCGTCGATGGGTTCAGAGACTAGAATTTGGGAGCTTGAGATCTCTAGGATAAGTCTTGACCAACAGCCACTAACGACGGGGCCTCGATTGTCCAACGAGCCGTCGTTTGCCTCAGTCGTTTGGGACTGGTCCAAGTCAGCATTGCTCAAGGAAAGAGTCCTTCCTCAAGGACCCTTGGTTGGTCCTTGGGGACTTTCACCCAGACGTTTCTAACCCGAATATTATTTTATATGAGTTTAGGACATCCCATATCAATTTTATCAAAAACGAACACATAAAACTCGACGAAACATGCTAAGACACTCAAGGTCATTTCGAGGCAAACCTTTCGAACGTCGTGGGCGTTCTTGGACGTTTAACCTCCAAATTTCATGAAACTTGGCAAACTGACATTAAACAAAAATTTATCTCATATAAGATCCTTAGACCCTCGTGAAACCATGTTAGGTTCTAGTTCACCTAAGTCATTTTAGAGGTGTTACAAACTTATCTTAGAAAACTCTTGGGAATAATGAGGTTGCTACTAAACACTTCATCTCAACTCAGAAAGAGTGTTCACCCCAAAACTGCCCTTTTCATTCACATTCTCTAACTTCATTCATTCATTCATTCAAAGTGTGAGTGTGTGTACATGTGAACACACCTTTCACATAAATCATCACTTTCATAACATTGTGTTATAAACATGCTTACATCTTCATTCATCACATTTCACACTTTTACATGCTTCACATGATCATATAGTTCCTTTAGACATTATATCTAGCATACTTCACATAACAAGCTTCATAAAGCACATCAACAAGAAAAACATCATTATCATGTTACTTCACATCATATGCATTCGTGGCCTCATTAATAATACACAAGTAGATTCACATTCATATATTTCAAGTAAATACCGCCACAAAAGGTGGACCATACCACTCAAGAGCATTTCATAATAAGACTTTAAGCAATGTAACAACCTTACCCTTAATCCAAGCTTTCAACACCTGTAATCACTTCCTCAATAATACTTCATAAAATAGCCCTTAGTGCAGTAGCTAAGTCACAATATAACTATAAACAAACTCTAACTCTAACATAATCAAATCATGTTTATTAGACCCATTTCATAAGTCAAAAGTTGATAAAAAGCAATAACAATGTTTTCATTGAAGTTTTAGCATTAAAATCACAAACTAACGTTAGAAATAGCATATTTGAATCCTTTAAGACATTTTAATGCAAGACCCATACTTATAGTCATAGATAGAAGATGTTATTGTTTGAAAACCTCTTTTGAAATTGCTTAGAAATGGCTCCTTGAATGGAAGAGAGGTCAAGGATTACTACCATACATCAATGAGAAGAAAAACCACTACTATTTAATGAAGAAACGTCCACAACCATCCACTCTAATCTATTCCTTGAGTTCAAGTTTCTATTGGGTTTTGAGAGAGTCTTTCTTGAGGGAGGGTTTTGGGTTTTATGAAAATGAAGTCTAAAATTAGGTTTTAGTGTTTAAACACTCATAATATACCTAAAAGACACTAAAATAATCATCCATGGTTCATAAAATACTTGGGTTAAATTTACCAAACACCCCAAGCCAAGGCTGAAAATTGCAGCATTTACAGGTGCAACCTACGCCACCCTCACTGACGGGCCGTTGCGCAGTCGATGCCCCTTAGATGGTGTTAGTTAATTGGGGATGGCGCTCTATTTTGTGAACGCTTTGCTAGCCTTGAAGTTCCAGTCGACGCCCAAGATCGACGGGACATTGGTGGACCAACGGTCTGTCCCTTGTGGCCATCGTTGGTCACTTCTTGGCAGCATCCTACAAAAGGGATAGAGTCCTCTTCTAGGGCCCCTCGTGGTTACTAGGTGGGGTTGTAACCAGATATTAATCCCATATATAGTGTCGTGTAGGTCTTAGGAACATCCTAAATAAATTTCAATTAAAACGAACACGTAAAACTTACTAAAACTCATGAAGACACACATTTACTTTCTAAAGGACA
Source organism: Solanum sitiens (assembly GCA_016801875.1). NCBI lineage: Eukaryota > Viridiplantae > Streptophyta > Magnoliopsida > Solanales > Solanaceae > Solanum > Solanum sitiens. Next base: position 246,369 of record JABWTJ010000420.1, read on the forward strand.
CCTTCTGAACGTCATGGACGTTCTTGGACGTTTACCTCCAATAATCACAAAACTTCACACACTGCCTAATAACATCATTGTAAATCATTTTAACACAAAATTAACTCGTGAAACATTTATGAAGCTCTAGTTCACATTAGTTCCTTTTAGGGTATTACAACTTCAATTAAACTTCATCACCAAGTACAAGCCACCATAAGTGAAGTAAAGATTTGAGATTACAAAGACTTACCCAATCTACTTCACAAGCCATCATCCATGGTCTTACCATCAACCATCTAATTCCACCCAACCATAGGTGTAATATCATCACACCATATAATATAACATAATGTCTAAGTCAATCATAACCATCCTAATCAGTTCAATCAAGAGTTCACAATCTAGGGTTAAGAGGAAAGGGTTCATTTATGAATTCTTCAAGAGCCAAGCTAAATCCCAACAATAATAGTTACTAGGCAGTCCATAAGCGAATTAAGACAAACAAAACAACCCACACATTCCCCTACTTCCATCAATGTAAAAGTAAGAACCAAGAACATGTGTAAATTGGGTAAATGACATGATTTATGTAGAATTCCCACAATTAACATAAATTACACTACAATCTACACTTGATTAATCATAGGCAATCATAAACATAATTGATCATCAATTTCGATCTTAGAAGAAAATCCATTTATAAAGAAAAACTCTAAGAATTGGGTTATTTCAAAAAACAATTTTGAGAGAACCTCTTGGGGAAAGGAATACCAAGAGTGAAGAACCCATAACTTAATGAAGCTTTCTACTTGAAAATTGAGTGAAAACCTTGGAGACTTTGTCTTCTTCCTTATGCTTCTTGTTCTTCAATGGAGGATGAATGGAGAGAAAGAAAGAGTAGAGAGAAGTGGGAGCAATTTCTGTTTCAATTTGTGTTTGAGTTTTGGAATGCGAAATGAATGATTTATGACCTTAAGTCAATATATATTCCACCCACAAAATACTCAAACTACACCTCATTAAGTTGGACTTCCAAAATTGAACTCTAACTAAACTTTATTTTGAACCCCCGTCTATCTTCACTCCCCACTTCACGGAACTTCACGGTCCGTGAAGTGCATGATGGACTGTGGTAGTGGTCGTGGAGTAGTGAGGCAGTAGCTCCCTCAAATGGGCCACCTCCAATTTGCCCTCTAAGTCAAATTCACGAGCCAGCTTCACCCCCTCCTTGAAGATGCACCACGACCCGTTAAGTGACTCGTGGTGCTCTTAGGTAGTAGCTCCCTAACGCCTCACAGAACTCCGCTCAAATGTCTAAGGCATTTTCACGGCAGCCTGCCCCATTCCCTCAAGTGCATTACTAGTCGTGATGTGACTCGTGGTGTCTTGGACCGTAGCTAGGTCCAAAGACCTCTTCCCCCTCCTTGACAAGTAATCTTCACGAGCTCCCCACCTTAGCCGTGGTCATGACCACGATCCGCGGTCATGCTCGTGAAGAGTAAGGCAATAGCCTCCTTTCTTGGGCAGCCTTGGCCTCTTGGCTTTGGCTTGCCCTTGAAGGTTGGCACTCCTCACTTGGCCTTGATTCCTTATATCCCCTCTTAGGCACCTATTTCGATCCTTATCACCTCACCATGATTAAACCTTTATGCCCCTCTTTAAAATATCAAGGCACCACATTAGTCCAAGTTACAAGTTCACCGAACTCGTGGACGTTCCTAGACGTTTTAACTCCAACACCTTCAAAAATTGTTTATATTCCTTAGTTTAGGCCTTATAACAGTGTTGCAAAACTTAGACACTCATGTGAGGATCTATGCTAAGTTTTTGACTTTCGGAGTGTTACATTATCCCCCTCTTAGGAACATTCGTCCCAGAATGACACAATTCTTTTGAAGGGGAATGATAGATTCAATACTAGCAGCCCAACTAACAACATGCATAATCACTCATGAATTACAATACAAATAAACATAACCACATGGAATTTACACAAATAACTCAAAACATCAATTACAACACATAAGAGCTCAAAATCTAAACATGTGGAATTTTCCTTCTCACAACAACATGAGCTCAACATATCATTAAAGAGTCAATTATGCCAAAAGTCCTTTCACAACCTATCAACATGCTCAATATCATTTCATAAAGGCAACAACATACCAACTATACCAATTAAGTGCAACTCAAAACAAAGAGCATTTTTTATGAAATTTAATTTTTAGCTAAAACTTTTACCATAAATATGCATATCTTTTAATCCTAGTCAAATTAAAATTAATTCATTCTTAATAGGAACAACTAACCTTGATTAGTAAATAGATGAGGGTAATGGGACTTCATGTGAGCCTCGGCCTCCCATGTTGCTTCCTCAACTAGGTGGTTTCCCTATAGGACTTTTATAGAGGCCACCTCTTTGTTCCTTAATTTCTTTACTTGACGATCAAGGATTTACACCGGAACCACTTCATAGGAGAGGTTCTCATCAACACCTAGACCCTCAATAAGAAGAATGGACTCGGGCACCGATGCACTTCTTAAGCATGGAGACAGGAACACCGGATAAACCAAAGCTAATTCTCTAGGAAATTTAAACACGTATGCAACATTGGTAACTGTTTGCAGAATTTCATAGGGACCCATATAATAGGTGATCAATTTTCCTTTCTTGCCAAACCGCATCACCCCTTTTATGGGTGAAATTTTCAAATACACCTTATCATCTTCTTCAAATTCAAGCTCTCTTCTCCTATTGTCGGCATAAGACTTTTGCCGACTATAGGCCATCTTTAATCTATCCCTTATGACATGATCTTTTTCCAAAGTTTCATATACCAATTTGGGACAAAGAAGTGAAGACTCACCAACTTCAAACCACCCAATCGGAGATCCACTTCTCTTAAAATACAGAGCTTCAACAAGAGCCATAGATATTGTCTAATGATAACTATTTTTATAAGAGAACTCATCCAAAGGCATATGTTCAGCCCAACATCCCTTGAAGTCGATCGCACAATCTTTAAGCATATACTAAAGGGTTTGAATATTACGCTCCGCTCGACCATCCGTTTGGGGATGAAAAACAGTGGTTAATTTCACCTTTGTACCCAATCCTTTTTGGAGTGACCTCCAAAGCCTAGATGTGAATTGTGCACCCCTATCCAATATGATGGATAAAGGAACACCATGAAGACACGCAATCTCATATATGAAGATCCTTGCATAATCCTCCGCTGAGTAAGCGAACTTGATGGGAAAAAATGAGCGGATTTTGTCAATCTATCCACCACCACCCATATAGAGTTATTTTGCGTTATAGTTCGAGGCAATCCCACTACGGAGTCCATATTTATTTTATCCCACTTCAAACTGAGAACTTTCATTTCTTGGAGTAGGGTTACCCGACTTTTGGTGCTCGACTTTCACTTGTTTGCTATTTGGATACTTGGCAACAAATTCTTCTATGCCCCTTTTTAAGCCGTCCAACCAAAACACTTCTCTAAGGTCACGATATATCTTTATAGATCCCCGATGAATAGAACAACGGGAACCATGAGCTTCCTCAAGAATTGGGTTTCTCAAATCATCAATATTTGGTACACACAACATCTCTTGATAACTTAAAACACAACCACCCCAAGAAGAATGACTCATTTACTTACCAAGAACCGATTCCTTCAACTCAATCAATGATTGATCAAGGTGTTTCTTAGACTTCACCTCAACTACCAAAGATGATTCGGAGTTATAATGAACCGTGAAACCACCATTTGGGGAATATTCCAATTTAACACGCAAAAGATCAAACCTATTAACATCTTTCATTAAGTCTTTCTTGGCTTCCTCTACATGAGACACATTACCCGTGGTCATACGACATAGAGCGTCCACAACCACATTGGCCTTGCCGGTATTGTAGAGAACACTCATGTTGTAATCTTTCAACAATTCCGACCATCTTTTTTGTTGGAGATTTAACTCTTTTTGAGTAAACACATATTGAAGACTCTTATGGTCGTTATACACATCAACATGATCTCCATTCAAGCAATGCTCCATATTTTAAGGCAAATACCACGGCCGCTAACACAAGATCATGAGTTAAAAAATTCTTCTCATGCACCTTAAGTTGTCTAGAGGTATATGCTACTACTTTCTCATGTTGCATCACAATATACTATGAAGACCTAAGTACCCTTCGATAAAGTCAATACCAGAGCGGAAGTAAGCTTATCTTTAAAAATTTGGAAGCTTCTTTCACATGCCTCCGACCACTAAAATTTCACACTCTTTTGGGTCAAGGTAGTCAAAGAAGATATGGATGCAAAACCATCCAAAACCCTCCTATAGTATCCCACTAGACCCAAGAAACTCCTACTATCAATTGGAGTCAATGGTCTAGGCCAATTTTTCACCGCCTCAGTTTTCCTTGGATCAACCTCAACTCCCTAACTAGAGATGATATGACGAAGAAACACCATCGACCTCAACCAAAACTCACATTTGCTATACTTGGAAAATAGTTGGTGTTCCTTTAACACTTGCAAAACCACTCTCAAATGGTCCATGTGTTCACCCTCATTTTTCGAATATACCAAGATGTCTTCAATGAAGACAATGACAAATAAATCTAGGTAACTTCGAAACACCATATTCATTAGGTCCATAAAAGCCGCCGGGGCATTAGTGAGACCAAAGGACATCACTAAGAAATCATAGTGACCATATCTAGTTCGAAATGCCATTTTTTGTATATCTTCACCTATTACCCTATGTTGGTGATACCCCGATCTCAAGTCAATCTTAGAAAATTAGCTTGACCCTTTGAGTTGATCAAACAAGTCGTCAATCTGAAGGAGAGGATACTTGAGATTAATAGTGAATTTATTAATTTGGCGATAATCAATGAACATTCTAATTGACCGATCCTTCTTCTTAATAAACAGTGTCAGTGCACCCCGTGTAGAAATACTAGGTCCAATGAAGCCTTTGTCTAGTAAGTCCTTGAGTTGAGCCTTCAACTCTTTCATTTCAGTCGGAGCCATCCGAAAAGGAAGAATTTAAATGGGTATTGTATAACGCCCCAAAATGAACTAAGGTGAACTAGAGCCTCATGGTTGTTTCTTGAGTTAATTTTAAGTTGAATGGAGTTAGTTTGGTGTCCTTAGGCAGTGTGCAAAGTTTGGTTAAGTTTGGAGTTCAATCGACCAAAAACGTCCATGACGTTCGGATGGTATGCCTTAGAATGTACTTGTATGTCTTGGCTTGTTTGGATGAGTTTTAGGTGTTCGTTTTACTTGAAACATGCGTCGGAGGTTCCTTAGACCCATACGACTTAGTTTAGGTGTTTGACGTCCGGGCACGACCCCACCTAGGACCCACAAGGGGCCCTAGATGAAGGGCCCAAGACTTGGGCAAAGTCTGCCCATCAGTGGCTCACGACGACCATGGCGACGGTCCGTTGCAATATGGACGGTCCGTTGATCCAGGGCGTCGCGAGTCACAGAGAGGGGAACTTGGACAGGCTCTAGTTGGAGCCAAGTGTTCCTCGACGGGACCCCATGACGGTCCGTGGTGAACGTGACGGTCCGTCGAGGAGGTCTCGTCGACGAGGCCTGTCAGTGCACGACTTAAGGCTGCCAACTTGGGGTGTTTTATGTAAATACACCCCAAGTCTTATAAGACCCTAGGTGTATAATTTTGGTGTTTTTAGGTTATATTAAACTAGTTTTAAACCCTAGACCTAGACAAGACCCTCTCACTTCAAGATCCAACTCTCTCTTTCTCTCAAGAAAACTCTCTCAACTCTCTTGGAAGCTAGAAGTCAAGGAAGGAAAGGAGGGCTGCTTTGGACGTGTTTCTTCCTCAAATTCGTGGGTTTCTTTCTCATAAAGGTATGGTATCCATTCTTGAATACCTTTCCATTCAAGAAGCGAACTTCCAAAATGGTTTTCAAAAAGGGGTTTTAAACTCAACTTCTTCTAAACTTTGATTTCTATTATGGGTTTTCTTGTAACTAAGTTCTAATGGTTTAAATGTATTTATCTTGGTTTGAATAGATGATTTTGATGTTAAAACTCCATGAAACTCTTGTTATGCATACTTCAATTTTTGACATGAAAATGGGTTATGTGAGCATGATTTGAGTAGGATATGAACTTGGGTCTTCTTGTATTTGTCATGTTGGTGTAGCTGCTGCCCTAAGGGACTTAATAAGGTGAAATATTGATAAATTTCTTATGGGTAATGATGGTTTGATTTGTTGATGAGTTGCTCTCATTGTATAATTTTTATTATGAATTGCTATTTGAGTGGTATGGTCCACCTTATGGGTGGCGGTGCTAATTGATGAACTTGATGTTACTTTGTATGGTTGAGTATGTGAGCTTGAAGGTCTAATATGTGAAATGTAGATATATATTTGAAATGGGTCTTGTGTTGTGTTTGATGTAGCTTGAATTGCATGTTTGACCTAGTTTATGTCTAAATGAAGTATATGATTATGAGAAGTATGTAGAGTGTGTAGCTTGATGAATCAAGGTTAAAGTATGAGTAGAACTTGATGATAATGAAATGATGCTTATATGAAAGGTGTGCACATGTACACACACACTCTTTTAAGATTTGTATTATGTCAAGTTGAGCAAAAAGGGGAAATCTTGAGGTGGACACACTTCGTGAGTTGAGATGTAGTGTCTAGTAACAACCTCTCCATTTCCTAGTGAGCTTTCTAAGATAGACTATTATGTTGAGAAATCCGTGTGGAGTTATGCCTAGCACGGAGAGCATATTAAGGGGAGGTGGATTGCACTTCGTAGTTGTNAATTCCGCACTACTTTTCATGCTTTATGTTATGAATGCTAGTTAGAGGGCTTGTACGAGACCCCAAAGGGGTCAAGTACGCCCGGTCACGATTCGAAAGTTTTCCCTAACTTCTAGGGGGTGCTTTCGGGTCGTGACAAGACTTGGTATCAGAGCATAAGGTTTTGGGAAATAGTTTAAGGTCTGAAAGTCTCACAAGCCACATCTAGTAGTATCTTGGTCATTGGTGTGAGTCGCGACACATCCATGGACAAGAGGCTATAGGATGCTAGAAGTTTCACTTTCTTCTCTATTCTAGTATCATGCCTTAGAGTTGAGTATATAAGGTGTCTATTCTCAACCTCTTCTTTTGTGTTTTTAGGACATGAATACGAGGAGATCGACCTCTAGAAGGGAGGAGGGAGGTGTACCGAATGAGAGAGTCCTTCCCTATGTTGACCAAGTTCCTATTGTTGGCTTAGGGGAGGAAAATGAGGAGGTTCCTCTACAAGAACCTCAAGTGCCTCCGGAACCTCAAGGACCTCAAGTGCCTCCTATGCCTCAAGCTCCTTTTGTTGAGGGTGATATGACTAATGCGGAGTTGAGGGCTTCCCTAATGAACTTGACCCAACTCATGATGGCTCAAGCTCAAGTTGTCAACAATCACTTTGTGGGCCAAGCTAACTTAGGAGATAGGCCCCAACCAAATGCTAGTACTCCCGCTTCTAGGATTCGGGATTTTATGAGGATAAACCCTCCTACTTTTCATGGCACTAAGGTGGATGAAGATCCACAAGGCTTCATAGATGAGGTTTTCAAGGTGGTAGATGCTATGGGTGTGACCCCTAGGGAGAAAGCGGAATTGGCCGCTTACCAACTTAAGGATGTTGCTCAAGTGTGGTATGAGCAATGGAGGGGTGAGAGACCCTTAGAAAGAGGACCGGTTGATTGGGAGGAATTCAAAGAGGCTTTCCTAGATAGATTCTTTCCTTTAGAGTGGAGGGAGAAGAAGATGGTTGAATTCAATAACCTCCATCAAGGGGGAATGAGTGTGCAAGAGTACTCTCTCAAATTCACCCAACTCTCTAAGTATGCCCCAAACATGGTAGCCAACCCTAGGGCTAGGATGAACAAGTTTGTGATGGGCGTGTCTAGCTTGGTGGAAAAAGAGTGTCGTACGGCTATGCTTCTTAATGACATGGATATCTCTAGGCTCATGGTTTATGCGGAACAAATTGAGGAGTCCAAAATTAGGGAGATAAGGCAAGAGGGTAAGAGACCTAGGTCGGATGATTCTAGTCACCAAAGGTCTAAGAAGAGGTTTTATCCCCAAGATTCTTCAATGGGAAACAAGGATAGGGCTCCAAATCAATCTTCTCAAGGTGGTGGTCATTCCTATGAAAGGGCTAGGTGCCCTACTTGTGGCAAGCAACATGGGGGTAAGTGTCTTGCCGGAACGGATAGTTGTTTTGCATGTGGTAATAGAGGCCACAAGATGAGGGACTGCCCAAACCTTAAATCAAGGGGGAGAGATGTCAATCAAGCTTCCCTAGATCCTAATGCTCCCAAGAAGAACCCTTCCTATGGGATGGGGGCTAGAAAGGATAATTAATCCGGATTGATGGTTTTGGTAAGTCTCAACTCTTGGCATTGTTGCTTTTGTGTTATGAAATGAGTATATATGGTTTTATAGTTCCTATGATTATATCGTCTTGATGAATTGCTTAGAGAATGAATTTTTCAAAAATTTGGTAAGATGGCAGTCAACTTCACTGTAAAAAATTTTGGCATTTTGAAGAAAATTGTTTTGTCTTGAATTTTAGTTTCAATGTGTGTATAGGCATTGTTTATGAGCATTTTTAACGTTGGAGAAGGTAGTTCCTCCATAAAAGAAGATTGAGGTTGAATTTTTGACTTTGTGAAAATTGGTGAAAGTTGCCTATGTTGCTAAGTGTTGAAAGTGTAAAATGATGTTCCTTGCTAGTGGATGCTTTGATTTTTAGTGTTTTAATCATGATCTAACCGTATTATATGATGCTAAGTGAGTCCTTGTTGTTCTTAAAATTTAAGCGTCATTCGAGGACGAATGTTATTCCAAGTGGGGGAGAATATAATGCCCCAAAATGAACTAAGGTGAACTAGAGCCTCATGGTTGTTTCTTGAGTTAATTTTAAGTTGAATGGAGTTAGTTTGGTGTCCTTAGGCAGTGTGCAAAGTTTGGTTAAGTTTGGAGTTCAATCGACCAAAAACGTCCATGACGTTCGGACGGTATGCCTTAGAATGTACTTGTATGTCTTGGCGAGTTTGGATGAGTTTTAGGTGTTCGTTTTACTTGAAACATGCGTCGGATGTTCCTTAGACCTAGACGACTTAGTTTAGGGGTTTGACGTCCGGGCACGACCCCACCTAGGACCCACAAGGGGCCCTAGATGAAGGGCCCAAGACTTGGGCAAAGTCTGCCCATCAGTGGCTCACGACGACCATGGCGACGGTCCATTGCACTCAGGACGGTCCGTCGATCCAGGGCGTCGTGAGTCACAGAGAGGGGAACTTGGACAGGCTCTAGTTGGAGCCAAGTGTTCCTTGACGGGACCCCATGACGGTCCGTGGTGAACGTGACGGTCCATCGAGGAGGTCTCGTCGACAAGGCCTGCCAGTGCACGACTTAATGCTGCCAACTTGGGGTGTTTTATGTAAATACACCCCAAGTCTTATATGACCCTAGGTGTATAATTTTGGTGTTTTTAGGTTATATTAAACTAGTTTTAAACCCTAGACCTAGACAAGACCCTCTCACTTCAAGATCCAACTCTCTCTTTCTCTCAAGAAAACTTTCTCAACTCTCTTGGAAGCTAGAAGTCAAGGAAGGAAGGAGGGCTGCTTTGGACGTGTTTCTTCCTCAAATTCGTGGGTTTCTTTCTCATAAAGGTATGGTATCCATTCTTGAATACCTTTCCATTCAAAAAGCCAACTTCCAAAATGGTTTTCAAAAAGGGGTTTTAAACTCAACTTCTTCTAAACTTTGATTTCTATTATGGGTTTTCTTGTAACTAAGTTCTAATGGTTTAAATGTATTTATCTTGGTTTGAATAGATGATTTTGATGTTAAAACTCCATGAAACTCTTGTTATGCATACTTCAATTTTTGACTTGAAAATGGGTTATGTGAGCATGATTTGAGTAGGGTATGAACTTGGGTCTTCTTGTATTTGTCATGTTGGTGTAGCTACTGCCCTAAGGGACTTAATAAGGTGAAATATTGATAAATTGCTTATGGGTAATGATGGTTTGATTTGTTGATGAGTTGCTCTCATTGTATAATTCTTATTATGAATTGCTATTTGAGTGGTATGGTCCACCTTATGGGTGGCGGTGCTAATTGATGAACTTGATGTTACTTTGTATGGTTGAGTATGTGAGCTTGAAGGTCTAATATGTGAAATGAAGATATATATTTGAAATGGGTCTTGTGTTGTGTTTGTTGTAGCTTGAATTGCATGTTTGACCTAGTTTATGTCTAAATGAAGTATATGATTATGAGAAGTATGTAGAGTGTGTAGCTTGATGAATCAAGGTTAAAGTATGAGTAGAACTTGATGATAATGAAATGATGCTTATATGCAAGGTGTGCACATGTACACACACACTCTTTTAAGATTTGTATTATGTCAAGTTGAGCAAAAAGGGGAAATCTTGAGGTGGACACACTTCGTGAGTTGAGATGTAGTGTCTAGTAACAACCTCTCCATTTCATAGTGAGCTTTCTAAGATAGACTATTATGTTGAGAAATCCGTGTGGAGTTATGCCTAGCACCGAGAGGATATGAAGGGGAGGTGGATTACACTTCGTTAGTTGAGATGTTGTAATCCAAAGTACCTCTTGAGATGAGTACTCCTCGTTAGTAGAGAGTGAGTTACTTAGTAACAATCTCGTTATCCCTTAACTATGTGTCCGCATAGGTGTAGCTATTGGAAAAGCCATGTAAACACTAAGAAGCATGACCTTACACAAGGCAAGTAAGGATCCCTCAACCGATAGGGGTTAATATCGGGATTCCATGTCTAGCTCTCATGGTCTTTGCCGGTTAAGCTAACTCCCACAAAAGAATTGATTTGAAACTAATTATCTTGTGTATTGTTGAAATTGTGTATGTATGTTCGTGAAGTGCTCAATCCACATTAGTTACCAAGTAGGAGCATTGAGTGGGAGTAGTAGTATGGGATGCTATTCTCACATTGCACTTGGTGTGACCTATACCTACTATGGGAGAAGAGTACCTTCATGAAATCCGTGTGAATGAGTACTATGGTGTAGTGTTATGGAGGATTATTGTGGAGTACTTGAGTAAATGGAATCCATTAGGAGTACTAAGTGGGAGTGGTAGTATGGGATGCTACTCTCACATTGCACTTGGTATGACGTATATTTCCATGAGTGTTTTGCATATGTTAGCAAAGGGCGTGGATTTGATTTCTAACGAAGTAAGCCTAAGATTAGGTAGTTTTAAGGGTCGCTTTGGTGTGCTTTGAAGGGAGGTGTAATGAGAGTCCCTTATTGGCTCACCTTAGCGAGTCTTAGAATAACCTTGGGTTAGGGCAACTTCAAAGAGAAAGGGTTCATATGACTTGGACCGTGCCATTCACTGTAAGGTCTTCATTGTAAGAATTCAAAATGTTCACTATGATGCTTTATTCAATTTTATTGCAAGTTTAGCAAAGTTAATTGAAATGTTCCTTTTGTTTACTTTAAGTTTGGTAAGATATCTATAAAGTGTTAATTGTTGATTCTTATGTGGGTTTGCTTCTAGATTCTTGAAGGTTATATTTGAATTGCATAAAAAGCTATCTTTACTAAAATGTCCCTTTTTTGCATGTTTTTGCATATGCCATACTTAGTACATTGTTTTACTAACCCCATACTTTTTATAACTTATGAGTATAGGTTGGAAGCCTTTGGAGGATCGAAGTTGGAGCTTGGGAATTCTACCTCTCAAGTCTTGGGTATGTCCTCATATATTCGAGGACATAGTTTTTTTTTATGTTTCTTAGTTTCCTTATTAAGACTTAAAATGTATTTACTTTATCATAAAGGGCCGTGTCCCTAAGATTCCAAGTTGTGTATTTAAGTTGGCTTGTGACGATAAGATTTCTTAGTATTTATGAAAAGGCTCCTTTTATTATTATTATCGTGAAAAGTTTTTAATTCCGCACTACTTTTCATGCTTTATGTTATGAATGCTAGTTAGAGGGCTTGTACGAGACCCCAAAGGGGTCAAGTACGCCCGGTCACGATTCGAAAGTTTTCCCTAACTTCTAGGGGGTGCTTTCGGGTCGTGACTGTATGGTATCCCGTAGCAAGTCAATACCAAAATCAATTTCCCATTCGGAAGGGATTCCGGGAAGATCAGTAGTAAGACCTTCGGAAATTCCCTCACTACGGGGACTAACTAAATGGGAGGATTTTCGGATTCTAAATATTTTACTCTTACAATATGGTATAGACAACCTTTAGAGATCATTTTACAAGCCTTAAGATAAGAGATGATACAACCTCGAGGAATAGAATTTATCCCCTTCACTCTAGGACGGGTTCATTTGAAAAATTAAATTTGACAATTCTTGTTCTACAATCAATGGAAGCAAAAAAATCATGCAACCAATCCATTCCCAAATGTACATCAAAATCAACCATATCAAGTTCTACTAGTTCAACATGAGTAACTCTATTGGGAAACATTATAGAACAATTTCTATATACCCACTTTGCAACCACCGAATCACCTACCAGAGTAGTTACCCTAAAAGGTTCATTTAGGACATCAGGCAAAATATCAAACTTTGTAGCTATAAAAGGAGTTACATCAGGAAGATTTGTAACATACCGGTAACCACATCGGGATAACTCTCTTGTTCACCCTGAGAAGGCAGAGCATAAAAGAGATTCTTTCTTGGAGCATCAACATTAGAATCACTAGCTTGAGCTTGAGCTTGACCACTTACTTTGTCTTGCCCTTTAAATTAGGGCAATCTCTAACTTGTGACCACACTTGCCACATCCAAAGCAATTGTCCGTCCAAACAAGGCACTCACCACGCTTCTTCTTGACACACATTCCATAAGTTCGCTTTTTACTTGGTGAACTAGTACCTTTTACCTTTTTGGAATTAAGGTTAGACACCCTATCATCACGAGCCTTGGGAAATTTGGAATGAACTTGATTCGAAAACCTCTTGTTGAACCTAGGCATGTCTTGAATGTCAATCCTACCCTTTGAAGAACCACCTTTATAAGACATAGCCCTTTTGGCCTCTCTATTCTCCTCCTTAGTCTACTTTCTTCCACTTGTTGAGCATGAACCATTAGATGAGAGATATTCCTACTATCATGAAGCATAGCCGAATGTCATTCTTCTACCAAGTCTTTGGACACTCCCGTAAGAAAACAACTCATCTCATCCCTTGGGTTAGACACAAAGGATGGACATACTTGGACAATTTAGTAAACTTCAAGGAATATTCAAGTACACTCATACCTCTTTGATGAAGGTTGATGAATTCTTCCACCTTAGCTTCACTCATTTCTCGAGGAAATAACCTATTAAGGAAAGCCTTCTTGAAGATCTCCCAAGTCACTGGACCACCTCTTTGTGCTCAATTGTCCCTACATTGTATGTACCATGTTTGGGTAACATATTTGAGTTTATAGGCCGCCAACTCGGCCTTCTCAATTGTGGTAACACCAATAGCATAGAGAATCTTATAGACCTCATCGAGGAAATCCTGAGGGTCTTCATCTGATTTCTAACTGAAGAACATGGGTGGTTTCATTCTAGTAAAGTCTCTCAAAAGAAAAGCCATAGTGTTAGCATGTTGAGGCACTCGGGGTCCAACCTCCATATTCACTTGGGTCGTCATAGCTTGGACTTGAGAAGTGACTACATTAGCTTGAGAGGTCATGGCTTGGGCCAAATTTATAAAAGTTGTCCTTATCTCCCCATCCGTCATAAGTGGACAAACAATCGGAACTTCACCATCCATAGGAACTTGCTCAAGCTGAGGCACTTGGTTGTCTAGTGGAGGAGATTGGTTTTCATTAGCTTCCACATTAGCAATTCCTTCTTCGGCCCTTCTATCGGCTGCCCTTCGAATATTCATACCTATAACCACGATACAAGGATTAGGTGAAAGAACATAATAAGACTCTAGAAGCACGATGTAGGAATGCAAGAAGATGAGAGTTCCTAAGAATCACACAGTCTCTCGTTCATAAGTGTGGTGATATTCACAATAATGAATAAGAATCTACATAGATGTGGTTTAATGAGACATCGATTCTAAGGATATCCAGCCTCATACTATGACAACAAGTTTGTTACATCCGGGGAGCACCCCTAGACGTAACAAACGTCATCGTCCTCGGAGAGGACTAACATTAGCCTCTTAGCCTTCATAATTACATTCATAATATATATATCGAGGTTTACATAGACCTCTGGCTTACACATAATATATATATCGAGGGAGTTTGCTTACACTCCTCGCAATAAGAAGCTTCCATAGTCTTCTACTTTTATGTCACAATACATATAACATACACAATATAGTCTTAATAGGGATATCTAATATAAAGTCATCTAAACAGAATAGAACAATATGGGCATAGACCTTACACAAATATATAAATGCCACTTAGGGTATCCAACAAAATCTTGAAACAACAAGAGTGAAATGATTTTATTTAAACTATAACAATGTAGCACAGGTAGAGTGAAAAAAGTCATCATCTTCGGACCTTCAGGACATACCCACACTTAGAGAAATAATCCAAGCCTTCTTGCAAATTGTCCACGAACCCTTCAACGACCGAAACCTAAAATGTTGGGGGAAAAGGGAGAAATAGGGTTTAGCACATCACTTGTACTAAGTATGGAATCATATGCACACACAACATAGAAATCATGCTAAAAGGGGACATTTGATAAAACCATGCAATGTTACATTGAAAAGCCTTATGCATAATCAAGAAACACATATAAGACAATAAGCATGTATTCCTTAAGACAATAGCATATTGAACACAAGACCAACATCATCAATTTAAGTAAAGTTAACAAATGTATAGCATGTTTGAACTTATAACCAAACAACTCCAATGTCATGTTATCACATCAAAGCATGCTCAAGAGTTCATATCATTACAATACAAGCCAAACCCTTACACATAAACCCTTACCAAGTTTACAAGTGTAATACTAAAGTGAAGCCCTATAACCCCACTAAACCTAGCAAACCAACCAAAGGATCATAAATAATGTCTAACTCCCCATAACATAGCATCATAAGTACTCATCATCATATTTATTAATATAGACCAACAACATGTTCATAAGTGAAAACAATATCATATAGTATAATCAACATAAAAAGTCAACATAGGCATATCATTAATTTTAATAGGGTATAAGAACACAAGAACATCCTTCTAGGACTTCCCTTAAGGTCAACTAGTGCAATGTATATTTAGAGTCTCATACACCTACCTAGAATAAGTCAATCCCATCAAGTCATCCTAGATAGAGTTCACTTTATTACTTCATTTACTTTTGGGAACATCTTTCCCTAACCGACATAGACCACATGAGCTAATGTTGAATTCGGTGTCATTGAGCCCTACACCAAAATAAGGTGGACTACTTGCCGAGGTAGTACAAAAACATGAACATAGCATCTATGTGGATCCACTAGATAGTATTTCTATGGGGGCAATATAGTTCAAGAACTAGGAGATGTATTTGGACCCTCTTTATGAACCATGCATTATGGTCTCCAATGTCATGAGTACAATAGTAAACCTACCTTCCCTATTTAGGAAGGGACACTCCTCACTACTAGTTTACTCAGTGCTAAGCTAGAGTTTCTTTTGAAATGTGTTTCTTTAACAATCATAACTTAGCTTAGGTCATAGGAGACTACTCCTTGTATAGTCATAGTCTTTAGCTCAATAGGAATTGTATGAGAAAATACTTTAATACAACTTTCCCATGTGAGATTGACACTTTAACATCATCATATTATAGTAAGGAACATAGGTACTTCATAACCAACATTATATTATTACATCTAAAAATAATCTCACAATACACAATAATCAAGAAATTTCAATTGCATCGTCATACCAACACCTACTTAGTTCAATCATAAGGTATACTTCAATTAAACTTCATACCCAAGTACAAATCACCAAAATTGAAGTTAAGGTTTGAGATTACAAAGACTTACCAAATTTCAATAGGTGTAATATCATCACATAATAGTATATAACATAATGTCTAAGTCAATCATAACCATACTAATCAATTCAGTCAAGAGTTCATAATCTAGGGTTAAGATGAAAGGTTTCAGTTACGAATTCTTCTATATACAAGATCAATCCCAACAATATCACTACTAGGCAGTCCATAAACGAATATAGACAAACAAAACAGCCCACACATTCCCCTACTTCCATCAATGTACAAGGAAGAATCAAGAAATTGGGTAAGTTGGGGAAAGGACATGATATATATAAAATTCCCACAATTAACATCAGTTAATCTATTATATACACTTGATTAGTCATAGGACATCATAATTAATCATCAATTTTGAATTTAGAAGAAAACCCATTTGTAGAGAAAAACCTTAAGAATTGGGTAATTTGAAAATTAACTTTGAGAAGACCTCATGGGAAAGGAATCCCAAGAGTGAGGAACCCATACCTTAATGAAGGTTTGTCCATGATAATTTAATGAAAACCTTGGAGATTTTATCTTCTTCCTCAAGCTTCTTGTTTTTCAATATAGGATAAATGAAGAAAAGGAAAGTAGAGAGAATTGGAAGCAATTCGGGTTTCAATATGTGTTTGACTTTTGGAGTGGTAAATGAATGATTTTTGACCTAAAGTCAATATATATTCCACCACCAAAATACCCAAATTACCCCTCATTAAGTTGGACTTCCAAAAGTGAAGTCCAACTAAACTTCACTACGAACCACCATCCATCTGCACACACCATTTCATGGTCTGTGAAGTGCATGATGGACCGTAGTGGTTGTCGTGAAGTTGTCTGGAAGTAGCTCCCTCAAAAGGGCCATCTCCAGTTGTCCCTCTAAGGCAACTTCCTGTAATGAGGAAAATGTTTGATTCTTGAAAATTGTACACTAAAATAGATGAAAAATGTGGGGTGTACATAACTATTACTGGGTCTAGGATTAACTTGAGTGGCACATGCTTTGATTTTATTTGTAAGGGTTGTAAGGTTCAATTAGGGAAGTTGGGTTTAAGATGGGCACCTTGGGATGTTTGGCCAGCTAGGTTGAGCTCACTAAACAACTCGGTGATATGCCTTACGTCTCGATCTTGGCCTTAGTTTAACCCTAAATGAATTTCATATTTTTAACATTTGGTGAGAAAACATAAGTTGTCGAGTGCATGCGGTGCCTCTCCTAAAAGAAATCTTGTTCGCCCCTTGTCTGCACCCTTGCATCCTTTGAGCACCAAATGTAACAACCCATAAATGACTATGCAAAGTAATGCCTAGACGTACCTAGAATTCCTAGATTAGACCGGGTTCAGACGGCTTAATGCGCGTGGAACCAGACCTCAGAACCTATGCACCATCCAAGCCAACTAACTTAGTGAGTTAGTTGAGCTAGGAAAGGTTGGGTCCAGCCATGTAGGGAACCCGAATATTAATATTCACCCGGATGAGTCTTAACTAGGCTTGAAAGGGGTAATCTTAGGTTTGGAGGCTCTAGGGGTAAAATTGTCTTTTCCAGGATAAGGATAGTATCGTTATTACCCTAAGTATTTAATAAATAATTAATTAATGTAATTAGTAGAGGGTTTGGGTCGGGTCGACCCGGATTCACCCAATTCGCGATTTAGGCTTCACCCGGGTTCGATCCTTGGTGGAAGCAATATTAAATCGAACTAATTTATATTTCATTATCTGATTTAATAAGGGCAGGTTAGTTATCTCACTTAATCCTTGGAAAATCATATTTTTAATTTAAATAACAAGGAGTCCTAGTTTGACTAAGTCTTCACCTAAAACTCTTACTCCTAAGCTACTCTCACGTCTAAACCCCCACTATCACTTTCACGTTCCATTATAAGTAAACGTAAAGAGAAAATTCAAAAGTTCATCACACTTTAAGAACTTGAACGCTAAAGCTCAAAAGAAAAATTAGTCTGAAAACGAAAAGCAAAAGCGAAGTTCTCGATGGGATTGTGTTTGAGGTTTCTGTGGTAAATCTTTGGTTCGTGGGAGTTGGCAGTGCGTTGGAAAAGTTTGAAACAGGTGTTGAACAACGAAAAGGTATGGGTTTCTTCCTCTTGGTCCCTTTCCCAAGAGACCCCTAGGATTCAGTCGAAATCTATTTCGAAAACTAGGAATGTTTCCCCGTTGCATGTCCCTGTCACAAGCTCCCATCGATTGTTGTAGGTTGGGTATTTTCTAGTATAATTTAGGGATGTAATCTGTTTTTGTAATGATTATGTTCATGTAAGTATGTTCGGATTTATGTGATTATTAAGTATGCTTTTCCGAAACTATGTGATAAGTGAGTGTACAAAGGGGTGTTGTCGTGGTTCTTGGTCACGGGTTGGAGCATGAAAATGGCATGTTAAATCCCTGTGTTTTTGTATAAAATTACTTGGAAAAATGCATATAATAATGTATGAAATGTCCAACGAATTGCCATAAAAATCTAACGTACAAAGGTTGAGAAAAATAGACTGAAAACATGACCAAATCTGGAAATTTGGTCTCGGCATAGGCAGCATTGAGGATTTGGGTTTTCAAAAAAAAAAATGTGTGAAGTCATCAGGGATTGAACCCGACACCTCACCGTATGTAAGCTGCTGAAAAATTCAATGATAAAAATGAGGTAAGGGGGATTCGAAATGGGGTAATGCTCAAGTGAAGAAATGAAAGAGGGAAAAATAAATAAAATGATGTGTGTGGGGATCGAACCAACAACCTCTCGGATAGGTGAGGAAATAAGGAGAATAATTAAAGAAAAGTAAAAATGATGTTGTGGGGGATCGATCCCACATCCTCTAGGTCAAAAATAGAAAAGTTAAGGAGAGAAAAGAAAGAAAAGAAATATAGGCGTTGGGATTCGATCTCGGGTCCCCAAGCTGAAATTTTGAATCAAAATTTAATATAAGACTAAATGTTGCTCAAGAGATTTGAAATCGGGTTCCCTTGACCAATTCCGTATTGATGCATAAGTCTTAAGTGAATAAATACATAATGAAAGTTGCCTATAAGAAATCGAAATAGAGACCTCGGCATACTTACAAGATGCATAAGTCTTGTATCATATAATCTTGGGTAAGTATAAGTCACTTAGACAAATTATGAACGAAGCCTAATGGCTTATACGTATGGGTTCATAAGTCCAGCGTACGGTTAAAAGTAAGTGAACCTAAGATGTATATGATGAAATGATGTGACCCCAGGAGGGTTAAGTAAGAGTGTGAAACACACTAAAAGGCCAAGTGCATTGGCATATGATGAAATGAACATTCACGAAATGGGGTGAGTAATTATGAAGAGCTAATATGTGAAAGTTAATGAATGTGGTGACAACATGATAAGAGGCTAATATGAAAGACGAGATCATTCTCAAATGATCCTAATAAGTGTTACAAAAAACCGTACTCACCTATGAGAGTGTAAAACTAATAAAGAGACCAGTCTCTAAGAAACACTCTAATGAAAGTATTGAGATTAATGCACACTTAACACTAATGATGAGATGAGAGATCATCTAATGAGCAATGATGCCCTCATGCTAGAAGCCAGCTTCTATGATGTGTGAGATGAATGCAATGGAACTTTATACGAAGCACCGATAGGCTAGCTATGAGTCGCGATTCCTTCTTTCGGGAAAGAAGAGGTTCGTGTAAATCTCATGAGATGATACTTTCTGTTTAGGCGGGTATGGGTCTCCTTAAATCTCCTAGTCTTTGAACCTATGTTGCCAACATAGGGTTTCAGCAGGGTTCAATTCCCCATACACGCTAGCATGTTTTGGTTTCACTTTGGCTGGTGATTCCACCTCTTTTCTGTGTGGGGTAGACACTGGATTTCATGATCTCACATGATCTATGTCGTTTAAAGTAAAGTTCCCAAAGAAAGAATGAGGCCAGCCTCATGTAATGCACACAATGAAATTAATTATACCAAAGGTGTTTGGATAGGATAATCAAGAGGTGAAGTAGACTCAAGTAATGACACTAGGTCATTCTTGTTCATTGCATAGTGAACCCGAAGAGAGCCCTAAAAAACATCCTAGGTATACAAATGAATAAAAAATGAAGTACGCATGAATGAATGAAGCAGACTCTGTGTTTGCTAAAGAAGGCTCCCAAGTTGAGGTTCCATATGTTGAGACCTCATTTGGGAAGTCCTAATGTTAAGTCTGTGATTCCAAGGTCTCACGGCATATGAATGAATGATATGTGATATATGTATGTACTAAATGAAATATGTTATGTGCTGTGTGCAATATGAAAAGAATGATGATGAATGTTACTCTCATAGCATGACTTTGCTAATCTGATTTGGCAAGTCCAACTGACTTGGCTTCCCATAATTCATATCGTTAGGAGAGAGCTCTTCTTAATCATGCATGTCCTTTGTGTCTACTTGCATACACCCATACTTAGTACAAGTGTGTACTAATTCCATAAAACCCACTACTTTTAGGTGCAGGTGCAGGTGCATGCTAGAGCTTACAAGACTACGTTGAAGCTATCCAGACGTAGAACATTCATCTAGACTTAGTAGGCCCTCATGCTTTCGAGGATGCTTATCTTTTATATTCTAGCCTAGAAGTAGACATGAGCTAGTGGAGGGTGTTCCACTAGCGTTTCTTTCTTACTTATTTTTAGACGTCGTATTGGTGCCATTTTGGAAACTTTATATTAATGCAGTTATGAACTATTTCCTTCATTTGAATATCGTATTATTCGGTGGTGGTTGTGAACTAATGTGATATAATGCAATTCTTACTATGAAGTCTATGTATACTTTAAAGCAAACAAAAGTTTTAAATTTTTCGCTAAAATTAACCTATACAATGTAATAAGGACGTGTGTATGCTTGTCTACGACCTCTAAGAGATCAACGACGCCCGTTTCGGCTAGGGTCTAGACCCCAGTCGTGACAAATGTGGTATCAGAGCATTAGGTTAAATTCCAAGGATAATAAACTCACATCAACAATATCGACAATACACCATTTTAGGCCTACGGCAACACCACTAAAGTGTAGCCTAAACTAGCTAAAAGTGTGGCCTTTGATAGTAGGCTACACTTTTGGACTTTCAGCAACACTTTTTAGGGGGTGGCCTAAAGAAGCGTAACCTTTGACATTAGGCAACACTTTTTAAATGTTGCCATCTTTGGCAACACTTATAAAGCATAGCCAAAGAGGTATAAGGGCACGCTTTGTTGCGATGCATTAGAGACACCTATTTTATATTATACTACACTTAAAAGCATTGCCTTTGTAGTGTATAGGTCACACTTCAAAACTGTTGCCTTTTATAGGTCATCTAGAGCAACACTTATAAACTGTTGCCTTTTATAGGTCATCTAGATAAACACTTATAAAGTGTAACTTTATATCTCATCTAGAGCAACACTTATAAAATGTAACTTTAACATTCGTCCTACAACAACACTTTCAAATTGCATATATTTACTATACATATATAATTACATAATTAAAATGAAGCTATATATTTCAAATAAACTTCGAGAAAAATCTCTTGTACAACCAATACTTAGAAAGTGATTGCTTAAAGATCTCTAATATCAATAAATTCCAAAAAATCAAATGTGTCATTCAAACGTATATGATAATAGTACAAAAATTCTTCATCGTTCACTATAATAGGTCGAGTTTACTTTTGTCCAAAATTCAAATTCACTTGCCATCATTTTCCTGTACATTCAAAATAAAATTATAAGTTAGTAAAATAAATGTGAAAGTTCATAATCGGAGAGTATTTACGGTAAGCAAACAAATACAAATCAATATACATCATTTATATGTACATGAATTCTAGGTTACTGCACATATTGCAAACACAAAGAGCTCAAGAGACTCCCAGTTATTAAAAGATGATGTAATTCATGTATTCTAGGCTACTGCATGTATCAAATCTTCCTGTTGGCAGTTCTAATGTAGTTACTTCTTTAGATGTTTTCAACCTTTTTCTTTTCCTTTTATTAATGTTCATTTTTTGGCTGTTTTTTGTAGAAGAGAAGTGCTTAATTATCAGGAGAGTCCTTCAATTATCAAGAACAAGATACTTACAACTGATAGGAGATCATCCCAAAATATAGCAGAACTTGAAATCTTTAAAAGGAAGTTAGATTGGTTTAGAAGAAAGTGATTCGCAGAAGAAAGATGACTTAGAATTGCTACTTCTAAAAGCCTCTCCGAATAGAAGAAACTTAGAAGCACTATGTAAATTATTCAACAAGCAAGTACGCAAAATTATGTTAATATAGTAACTGAAAATTGCATATTAATAGTCTATCAATACTGTACCCGTCTTTGTGGCCGTCCAAAAGAAGCCAAGTTAACACAAACAATCAAATAAGAGTCATCTATCTTCCTATTTTAGAAAACTGAATCAAGACCATAGAGCCCCTGCTACCACCCTGATTAGCATCACATTTATAATAGACAACAAGTTCCAAAGAGGTCTCAGGTTAATACTACAAGTCATGGTCAGAAACATTCCCTGCATTTCCATGATTTTACCTCAACTTAAATGTGGCTGAACCATCTTTACTATCATCAGAAACATTCCCTGCATTTGAAATAATGTTGATTAAGACATCAAATGCTAGACAGCAACACAGGTTAAGCGACATTTCAATAGCAAGGTCAGGAAGAGATCAACAAAACAAAACTTTGAATGACATGTAGGGGAATAATGACAATGAATACAAATTCTCGAATCTATAAAGCGATATTACATCAGACCTGCGAAAGTAGCTAATTAAGAAACACATATCTCATATTGAATCACAATCAACTCAAAGATAAATCAAATTAAAAAAAGAATTCGTCACAACAGCTTTCAAACAGTCAAAATATCACTCTTAAAATGGAAGAAGAGGCGAAAAACCTACTATGAGGAAAACAACATTACCTTTCTTAAGGCAGTGAAATGGAAGAGGAAGAGCAGGGAAACAATATTCACCACGAAACTTGAACACTAACGACGGATGAGAATTCAAGGCAGAATCTCAAACTCAAACAAAGATTGGGAAAACTTATATGTGAAACGAATTAGAAAATTTCATACTCTTATCGACACTTGACTCTCCCTACCGTGAATGTCTTTCTATATATATGTTTTAACTATTTTCTTCAGTTGCACTAAATGTTTTTGCTCAAATAAATCCCAACTTTTTTTCATTCCCTAACAGTGCAAAAGAGGTTTATATAGGGAGGTTAATATACGAGCTACACTCCAAAAATCAACTGATAAAAATAAAATACAAGTCACACTCCCAAAAATTGTATAAAAAGACAAGAATATCAAAACCCTAAAGTTAAAATTTAGACTTTCAAAATGAAATTTCTTACCTGATAAACCCAAATCCAACAAAATCTCTTTGAAATCGTGTTCTTCAGTGAGACACTTGAGAAAAAAGTGTGACAGAGAGACTAATTATGTTCCGTTCATCATCATGTCAACAACCCGACAGTATTCATTTCTTTTATACACAAAATGAAAAATCAAACACTTCAGCTAACAAGAAGACTATTTTAGAACTACCACTTGATGAACTATGTTTTGGAAAAGAGAATCGTACTTACTCTTCAAGGAATCGTTCTTTGGAAAAGACAACTTGAGATACCAATTCTTCGAAGACTTCAACTCTTCAGCTCAGTTCTTCGAATCTTCAGCTTCTATCAGAAAAGAGAACCAGTTCTTCAGCTATCTTCACCTCTCTTCACCTCGGTTCTTCAGTTCCTCATTTCTTCATAACCTGCGTATTGAAACGTGAAAAGGAAAACTAAAGGAAAAGTGAAGTACTGAAAGAGGAAAGTGAGGTCAAATATGTTTTATTATTTATTAATGTTTAATTTTTTTGGCCAATAAAAATGGGAGGGAGTGTTAAAATATTGGAGGGAATTTAATATTTTAGTGAAAAATTTTAAGGCAACACTTATAAAGTGTTGTTTTTTCAATTATAAATATAGGACAATTTAAAAGTGTGGCCATATATGTGAATAGGTGTTGCCAATTATATCATATTTTAACAACACTTATAAAGTGTACCTTATACCATTAAAGAGTACACTTTTGAAGTGTTGCCAAAGTTATCATAGCTAAAAGTTAAAAATTTTGGCCACGCTTTAAAAGCGTTCCCAAAACTACTTTAGGCAACACTTTACAAGTGTAGTCCAGAATAAGTGTGGCCATAGGCCTAAAATGGTGTAGTGCGAGTAATTTCTAAGTTATGGTAGTGAAGTGCACCACTATCATGAATTAGAGACTGCATGATGCGTAGGAAATTTTCCTTCTTCTGATCATATCGTGCTTTCCTTAATGTCTGATTTCTTGGTGTTATCATCGTATCTAACATCAATTCTTATTTTTTCAGAAAATAAACACAAGGGGAAACACTGGTCGGGGAAGAGTAGGAGAAGCTGCTGGGGGAAACAAAGTTCAACCCCAGGCTCCGGCTGCAGGAGTGGCCATGCCAGTTAACCCAGCTGGGTTGACTGATGCGGAGGTGCGGACAACTTTGGGACAGATGGCTTAAGCCATCACTGTGCAGGCTCAGGCTAAGATGGCCCAGGCCAACAGACAAGAGGTTCAGCGAGAGAACCCATCATCCCACAACATGGCGAACATGTTGCAAGATTTTATGAGGATAAATCCTCTAAACTTTACAGGATCTAAGACTGTAGAGGATCCTCAGGAGTTTGTGGAGGAGGTCCAGAAGATTCTAGTGGCGATTGGGGACACGAAGATTGAGAAAGCTGAGTTGGCCTCGTTCCAGCTGAAGGATGTTGCACAGGCTTGGTGCAAGATGTGGAAGGATAGCAGGGCGTTGGACGGAGGTCCGATCACATGGGAGCTGTTTAAGACAGCCTTTCTGGAGAGGTTCTTCCCTAGAGAGATGAGAGAGGCTAGGGTTGAGGAGTTCATCAACCTTAAGCAGGGCTCGATGAATGTCAGGGATTATTCCCTGAAATTCATAAAATTGTCCAGGTATGCCACTTTCCTTGTGTCAAACAGCATGGACGAGATGAGCGGTTCCTTACAGGAATCTCGGAGGACTTAAAGGAGGAGTGTCGTGTTGCGATGCTCCATGACTGCATGGACTTGTCAAGAATGATGTTGTATGTCCAGAAGATTGAGGACAACAGAAAAAAGAGGATAGTCCATGAGGTCTGGAGGCCTAACCCTTATGACGAGATAGGTCTCAGCAGTGCTAGTGGCAGGAGCACTTTCAGAGTTCGTGATCAGCCTAAATTTAAGAAAGGGCATCAAAGTTAAGGGAACTCTAACTCTCAGAGGAATGCAGAACCTAGAGGAGGCAGACCCGAGCCCAAGAAGGGCAATGGAGGTGATGTACAGCGTCCCAAAAAGGAATGTGGCAAGTGTGGTTGTATTCTAACTGGAGAGTGCAGACTAGGCACAAATGCCTGCTTTGGTTGCGGAAAGAACAAACATATGGTCGGGGATTGTACACAGAATATAAGTCAAGCTGGAGGTAATGCTCAGCCTAGGCCTAATCCCCAGAATGCTGATGCAGCCGAGCCTCCTAAGAGGAACAGATTCTACGCCTTGAAGGGAAGGGAGTAGTAGTAGAAGTCTGCTGATGTAGTCACAGGTATGCTACAAGTTATCTCAAATTTTGTTTATGCTTTAATTGATCCAGGGTCTACGCTTTCTTTTATGACTCCCTTGCTTGCTCTAACTTTTGAAACACTACTTGAGGTTTTGCATAATCCTATTGTAGTTAGTACTCCCTTAGGAGAAAATGTGAGAGCTGATAGGGTTCATAAAAACTGCCCAATAGTAGTATGTGGTAAGACTAGGTGCGCAGACTTTGTTGAGTTACCCATGAATGACTTCGATATTATACTTGGTATGGACTGGCTCCATAAATGTTATTCCTTCATGGATTGCCATAGTAGGGTTTTGAGATTTCGCTTCCCTAATGAAGTAGAGCTGGTCTGGGAGGGGTACAATTCGAGTCTTTCAAGTACCTTGATTTCGAACCTAAAAGCTAATAAAATGACGTCGAAGGGATTGTTATGCCATCTTGTGAGTGTCAATGATCTATATTATGACATTGCTTCCATAGACTCTGTGCTTGTAGTGAGTGAGTTCCATGATGTTTTTCCCGATGATTTGCCTGGAGTTCTTCCCCCTCGAGAGATTGATTTTGGTATCGACCTAGATCCTGATAGAAAACCAATTTCAATTCCTCCCTATAGAATGGCTCCAGCTGAACTGAAAGAGTTGAAGCTGCCGTTAAAATATCTCACTGATAAGGGCTTCATCCAGCCGAGCATATCCCCTTGGGGCTCTCCAGTGCTGCTTGTGGAAAAGAAGGATGGAACCCTTAGAATGTGTATCAATTATCGGCAGCTCAACAAAGTCATATAAAGAACAAGTATCCACTTCCTAGAATAAATGACTTATTCGATCAGCTCCAAGGGTCTAGTTTCTTGTTGAAGATTGATCTTTGTTCAGGGTATCATCAGCTTAGGTTTAGGGATGAAGATATCCCAAAGACAGCGTTTCGTACCCATTTTGGTCATTTTGAGTTCCTAGTCAAGTCATTTGGTCTCACTAATGCACTAGCTACATTTATGGAAATCGTGAACCGAATATTCCGTGAATACCTTGATTCTTTTGTCATAGTATTCATTTATGACATCCTCATCTACTCTAAGACCAAGGAAGAGCATGAACAACATTTGTGACTAACCTTGAAGGTACTTAGACAACATCAGTTGTATGCTAAATTCAGCAAGTGTGAATTCTGGCTTAGATGAGTGAACTTTCTGGGTCATGTTGTGTCTAATCAGGGTGTGGAGGTGGACCCCAGGAAGACTGAGGCTATTATGAACTGGGCAAGACCTCTTACTCCCACCAATATCCGTAGCTTTTTGGGATTGGCTGGTTACTATCGCAGGTTCGTAGAGGGTTTTTCTTCCATTGCTGCCCCACTTACAGGTTTGACTAAGAATAAAGCCAAGTTCGAATGAGCAGAGACTTGTGAGAAGTGTTTCCAGGAGCTCAAGGATAGACTCACTTCAGCCCCAGTGCTTACGTTGCCTAAATATGGTGAGAGTTACACTATTTATTGTGACGCATCTAGGGTTGGTTTGGGTTGTGTTCTAATGCAGGGTGGTAAGGTGATAGCCTATGCGTCCAAAAAGCTCAAGGTTCATGAGAAGAATTATCCCACTCATGACCTGGAGTTGGCAGCTGTGGTGTTTGCACTAAAGCTGTGGAGGCACTACTTATATGGAGTACATGTGGATGTATTCACAGACCACAAGAGTCTCCAGTACGTGTTCACATAGAGGGAGTTGAATCTACGTCAGCGGAGGTGGTTGGAGTTTTTGAAGGACTATGACATGAGTGTCCACTACCATCCAGGGAAGGAAAATGTTGTAGCTGATGCTTTGAGAAGGTTGAGCATGGGGAGTACAGCCCACATTGAGGATGGGAAGAATGAGTTGGTGTAGGATGTACAAAGAGTATCCAGACTGGGTGTGCGGTTGATGGGCTCTACTAGTGGGGGTGTTTTAGTTCATTCTAGTTCTGAATCATCCTTGGTAGTTAAAGTCAAGAAGGGTCAGCATCTTGATCCTGTGTTGATGGAGTTGAAGGACTCAGTACTGATAAAGATGAATAAGTCCTTTTCTTTGGGAGGTGACGGCATACTTAGGTACCAGGAAAGGCTGTGTGTACTAGACGTGGATGACTTGCGGACCAAGATTGTTGCAGAGGCCCATGGTTCCAGGTATTCAATACATCCAGGTTCCACCAAGATGTATCATGACCTCAAGCAGATCTATTGGTGGGATGGCATGAAGAAGGACATTGTTGAGTATGTGGCGAGGTGTCCTAATTGTCAGCAGGTTAAGGCGGAGCACCTTAAGCCTGGTGGTCTTAATCAGATGATTGAGGTTACGACTTAGAAGTGGGAGGCCATTAACATGGACTTCCTGGTTGGTCTTCCGAGGACTAGGAGACAGCATGACTCCATATGGGTTATTGTGGTCAGTATGACTAAGTCTGCCCGCATTATTCTTGTGAAGTCTATTTACAGGGCCGAGGATTATGCGAGACTCTACATTGATGAGATTGTGAGGTGGCATGGGATTCCTTTGTCTATCATTTCGGATAGAGGAGCTCAGTTCACTTCGCATTTCTGGAGATCCTTCCAGAAGAGCTTAGGCACACAGGTAAAGCTCAGTAGTGCCTTCCATCCTCATATAGATGGGCAGGCAGAGTGCACAATCCAGACAATGGAGGACATGTTGAGAGCGTGTGTGCTTGACTTCAGGGGTAGTTCGGACGACCATCTGCCATTGATAGAGTTCTTGTATAATAACAGCTATCACTCCAACATTGGGATGGCACTGTTTGAGGCACTGTATTATAGGAGATGTAGGTCTCCATATGGGTGGTTCAAGGATGGAGAGTTGTAACATTTCGAATTTCCAAGGCATGTTGTAAAACTTAACGTAGGTTACCTGAGGTCTAATCACTGTTCTAAGTCAAATTAGGTGTATATAGAGTTGTTAAGGTGTTTAAGAACAAAAATATTCAGGAAAGCCCATGACCTGCAGAAATTTGGTTCACAAGAGGGCTAGTGTGTCTTAGCCATTTGACCAGTTTTGAAGAGTCGGAATCGAGAAAAAGTTGGTAAAAGAAAAGGTGTAACACATGTTAGGGATGTTTCATGGTTGAAATGTCCGGGTACGACTCCCCAAGGACCAAACAAGGGCTTTTGAGGAGGACCCTTGTAGTTAGGATGCAACACTGCCTGGCAGTGTGCATCGACAAAAGGGTTAACGGGGCGTGAGTGGCTCGACGGGGCATCGAGGCCACCGTCGTCCCACACTTAGAAAGTTTCAAGATGCCCTTGCTTAAATATACACTGATCCATGCGATAGAGGGGGGATGACGGGGCGTGGGCTCACAGATGGACCGTGTTCGAGGTCTCGTCTGTGAGGGACCAACTTACTGTCAAGATTTTTAAAATGACTTCATTTAATTAATTAATGAATTTTGGTGGTTAGTTGGGGGATTAGGAAGTCTAATTAAGTAATTTAACCCCTCATATAAATACCCCAACCCACATTATCCTAAACACAACACTCAAAATAAACCCTCTTCCTTCTCTCTACTTTCTCTCTCTTTTGTAAGACACCATAGAAGCTTAGCTTGGGAGTTGAATTGGGGACTGATTAAGGAAGAATTCATCTTCAATATTCATAAAAATCTTAAGGTATGGGATCTAATTCACCTTTGAGACTTCTTTCTTCAAAGGGCTCCTTCAAAGGTTTTTCGAAAAGTTGAGTTTTCATGTGGGTTTCATTAAATTACGAAATTGATGTTATGGATTGAGTTGTGTAGACATTCTTAAGGGTACAATGAGTAGATTATCATGTAATGTAACTTAATTGGGATGAATTGAGATGGTTTGGTATATATTCTAGATTATGACCCTTAATCCTTAACCCTAGGCATGATCTTGATATGAATTAGGTTGGGTATGTAATTGATTTTATTATTGGTTAAATCATCCTTAATAGTTGTTATTACATTGATCATGAATCTATAGTGATTAATTGAAGTCCTTCATGCTAGTCCTTGAGTATTGATATAGGTTAAGGGGATAGACTTAGATATCATGTTTTCAAGCTTGGATCTATTATTGAATTATGGTGTAGTGATTCTTCTAAATTCATTATCATGTTCGTTATTGAATAACAATTGTGTGATGACCCAAATTGGATTGATCTTTGGGTTGATGGTAAGGCTCCTTTATGATAAACTATGGAGGAGTGTTGGTAAGTCTTGACTATCCTAATTCTCACTTCAATTGTGGTTAATTGTCATCAAGTTATGATGTTGTGTTGAAGTATACCTTGTTTAGAGTGATAGGATGGTATGATGATTGAATTGAAATGTCTTATGCTTTGGTTGTGAGGTTGCTTAGGGTGTAAATGCCATAAGAATGATAACATGTAATTATGTACCCTATTATGAGGTGATATGCAAAGGGTTGACCTCACTTATATGAATTGTGAATGAAAGGACTATTGCTCAATTCCTTAGAGCTATGATGATGAATATACAATGGCTATATCCTGACCTAAGCTAAGTTTATGATTATAATAAGACTAAAGGCATTTCAATAAAAGAGACTTAGCTTAGCACCGAGTGAACTTGACAATGGGAGGTGATGGCTTTCCATAGACGAAGTGTTACCCTATAGTTCCATATTGGATGTTGAATCCCCTTCCGAGGGATACTCATCTAATGATTCCCATGAGGTGTGGCCCCAATTACCAAAAGGTATGTAGAGGGAATACCTATCTTTTAGTTCCTTAAACTATGTTGCCACCATAGGATACTAGCTAGTGGATCCACCTAGATAGCTACGTTTATGTTAGGTTCTACCATGACCGGTAAACAACCTTTCATCGGTGTAAGGTTTTGTGACACCGGATTCCACATTATCTCATGTGGTCTATGTCGGTTAAGAAAAGTGTTCCCTAAACTAAAATGAATGAATGGAATATAAACTAATTGAAGTAACTTAAGGGGTTTGGCTTTAGCCTAGGTAGGGGTATGGGACTCTACCTATGCCTTGCACTAGTTTGCCTTGATAGGAACTTTGAGGAGTTAATATTATGTATAGAAATGATGATGTAATGTAAATGACTTTATATGTTGAATAAGATACTTATGAATATGAAATTGGTTATCATGATTAAAGAAAGAATATCATATGAGATAAAAGTCTATGCTATGTGAAGTGAAATGCTAATTATGATCTTTAGTAGGTTACTTGATTAAGTAGGGTTATGGGGCTTCACTTGGTCATTGCACTTATGGATTCATAAGGATTATAGTTGGTTGGTTTTTTTTCCTATTTATATGATTTATTCTTATTTAGGTTTGTGATGTTATTACTTGATGATATAGTTATATAAGATTATGGGCTTAAGTATGATGACATGCATATGATATAATTAACTTGTTTAGTATGTTTTAAGCATTGGTTTAAATGACATGATTTCATTAAATGTCCTTTTTTAGCATACTTTGATGATATTTGTGCGTATGGTCTCATACTTCGTACATGTGGCGTACTAACCCCATTTTCTCCCTCTTTCCCAAACATTTTAGGTTCCGGTCGTTGAAGTTGGTTTGAGGTGATTTGAAGGAAGACTTGGATATTCTATCATCCAAGTGGTAGGTCCTCATTTTCCCAAGGACGATGCCAATATTCTATTTACAAAGTTACTTAGTTACTACAACTTTTGTATTGACTCTATTTCCTATTCGAACCAAAGTTGTATAAAGCCTATATGTGGCTTACTTTTATTTATGTAGGGCTATGCCCAATGTTGTTATCGTCATTTAGATGGTTTATGAGATGAGACGGATTTATGACTCTATTTCCTTATTATATAAATATATGAAATAAAAGTAGAAAACTATGTAATCTTCTTATACGAACAAGTCTATGTATACTTGATATAAATATGATTATGTGTATGTAGAGGTTTATGTAAACCTCCGATTAGATTTAGTTGAAAAAGTTTAAATACTTTCGTATTTTTAATCGATGAATGCAATGATGTAAGAATAAGAGGCTTGTCTTAGTCATTAAAGAGGACGCTGCCGCCGATTACATCTAGGGGGTAAACCCGGATATGACAAACTTGGTATCAGAGCATGAGGTTGAATATCCTTGATGTTGATGTCTCTCTCAACCACGTCTATGTAGGTTTGTATTCATAATTGTAGGCGCTCCACACTTATGAATAAGAACTTATTTGATGCTTAGGAATCACTCTCATTTTTGGAAATCCATTATCGTGCCTGTAGAGTTTACTTCTTATATGATTTCACCTAAACCTTGTATTTTGGTTATAGGAGATGAATACTCGGAGAAATGCGGCTAGGAGACTTGAGGAGGAGATTGCTAATGCGGGAATTCCTCCCCGTGATGATCCAATTCCTCCTCTTGAAGAGGTTGTTGTTAATGATCAGGCTCTGGCCAATCCTCCACCTATGACGGAGGCTCAGATGAGGGCTATTCCTTCTCAAATGGCCAAAGCCATGACTACTCAAGCCCAAGCCGCAATGATTCAATCTCAAGCTATGAGTGCCCAAGCCAATCAGGATGTTGCACCTAGGGTTCATGAGCAAACTTTGGCTTCTCGACTTAGGGACTTCTCATGGATGAATCCTTCTGTCTTCTATGGGTCTAAAGTTGATGAAGACCCTCAGGAATTCATTGATGAGGTTTACAAGATACTATGTTCTATGGTGTTGACTATAAATGAGAATGCCGAGTTGGCCTCATACCAAATCAAGGATGTGGCTCAGACTTGGCATGTGCAATGGAGGGATAATAGGCCACTTCAAGGTGGGCCGGTGACTTGGGAGATATTCAAGAGGGCTTTCCTTGATCTGTTCTTCCCTAGAGAGATGAGAGAATCTAAGGTGGTGGAATTCATCAACCTCCGCCAAGGAGGTATGAGTGTTCATGATTACTCTTTGAAGTTCATTCAATTGGACAAATATTTTTATTTCTTGGTCTCCGATCCTAGAGACGAGATGAGTTGATTTATGACGGGTGTATCGGATGACATGCAAGAAAAATTTCATTCAGCTATGCTTCATGATAACATGAATATTGGTTGTCTTATGGTGCATGATAAAAGGATTAAGGAGGCTAGAGCAAAGAGGAAGGATAAGTATTAAAAAAGGGCAAGGTCTTTTAAGGGTGAAGCTATGAAGGATAGGCTTGGGATTCAATACAAGCCTAGATTCAAGAAGAGGTTCTCAAATCAAGTTCCACCCAAATTTTCCAAGACTAGGGATGCTAAGCCCCCTAGGCCGAGAGTTGCAAAAGGAAATGGTGGAAATTCATTTAATGAGAAGCCTTCGTGTGCTAAGTGTGGAAAGGGTCATATTGGTGAATGTTTGGTAGGAACGGGGATTTGCTTTGGTTGTGGAAAAAGTGGTCATAGGGTGCTAGATTGTCCTAATGCAAAGGGGCAAAAAAAGGGTGGACAACCAAGTGGTTCTAGTGATGCTCCCAAAAAGAACCGCTTTCATGCTCTTCGTTCTAGAGGTGACCAAGAGGCCTATCCCGAGGTGGTGACCGGTATGTTACAAATCTTTTCTATTGATGTGTACGCTTTGCTTGATTTGGGTGCTACTTTATCTTTTGTTACTCCTTTAGTAGCTAAAAGTTTGATACTTTACCCGATGTTTTGTAAGAACCTTTTGTGGTGTCTACTCCGGTGGGTGAGTCCATTGTAGCAAAAAGAGTTTATCAAAATTGTCCTGTCACTTTGCCCAGTAGAGTTTCTCATGTAGATCTAGTTGAACTAGATATGTTTGACTTTGATGTCATTTTGGGTATGGATTGGTTACATGCTAGTTTTGCTTCCATTGATTGTAGGACTAGAGTTGTGAGGTTTAGTTTCCCAAATGAACCCGTTATTGAGTGGAAGGGTGGCAATTTTATTCGTAGAGGTCATTTCATATCTTGTCTAAAAACATGTAAAATGATCTCAAAAGGGTTTCTTTATCACATTGTAAGAGTCCAAGATTTGGATTTCGAAATTCCTCCTATTGAGTCAGTCCCCGTGGTGAGTGAATTTCCGGAGGTCTTTCCTAATGACCTTCCCGGTATTCCTCCCAAACAGGAAATTTATTTCGGTATTGATTTTCTACCGAAACCGAACCCTATTTCGATTCCTTCTTATCGAATGGCTCCGGACGAATTGAAGGAGTTGAAGGCACAACTTAAAGATTTTCTAGACAAAGGCTTTATAAGGCCTAGTATTTCTCCATGGGGTGCTCCAAACTTGTTTGTGAAGAAGAAAGATTGATCCTTGAGAATGTGTATTAATTACCGTCAACTCAACGAGGTTACTATCAAAAACAAATATCCTCTCCGGCGGATTGATGATTTATTTGATCAACTCCTAGGGGCGAGCTACATCTCCAAAATTGACTTGAGGTCGGGGTGTCACCAACTTAGGGTGAGAAATGAATATATTCCAAAGACGACCTTTTGAACTCGGTATGGGCACTATGAGTTCGTGGTTATGTCCTTTGTTCTCACAAATGCTCTAGCGGCGTTTATGGATCTAATGAATAGGGTGTTTCGAAACTATTGTAATTCATACGTTATTGTGTTTATTGATGATATATTGGTGTATTCGAAGAATGAGGTTGACCACATTGGTCATTTGAGGGTGGTATTGCAAACCCTTAAAGAGCATCAATTGTTCGCCAAATATAGCAAGTGCGAGTTTTGGTTGAGGTAGGTGGCATAAGTCTTGACTATTGTCATTCTCACTTCAATTGTGGTTAATTGTCATCAAGCTATGATGTTGTGTTGAAGTATACCTTGTTTAGAGTGATAAGATGGTATGATGATTGAATTGAAATGTCTTATGCTTTGTTTGTGAGGTTGCTTAGAGTGTACATGACATAAGAATGATAACATGTAATTATGTACCCTATTATGAGGTGATATGCAAAGGGTTGACCTCACTTATATGAATTGTGAATGAAAGGACTATTGTTCAATTCTTTAGAGCTATGATGATGAATATACAAGGGCTAGATCCTATGAGCTAAGCTAAGTTTATGATTATTATAAGACTAAAGGCATTTCAATAAAAGGGACTTAGCATAGCACCGAGTGAACTTGACAATGGGAGGTGATGGATTTCCATAGAGGAAGTTTTACCCTATAGTTCCATATTGGATGTTGACTCCCCTTCCGAGGGATACACATCTAATGATTCCCATTAGGTGTGGCCCCAATTACCAAAAGGTATGTAGAGGGAATACCTATCTCTTAGTTCCTTAAACTATGTTGCCACCATAGGATACTAGCTAGTTGATCCACCTAGATAGCTATGTTTATCTTAGTTTCTACCATGGCCGGTAGACCACCTTTCATCGGTGTAAGGTTTCATGACACAGGTTTCCACATTAGCTCATGTGGTCTATGTCGATTAAGGCAAGAGTTCCCTTAACTAAAATTAATGAATGAAATATAAACTAATTGAAGCAACTTGAGAGGTTTAACTTTAGCCTAGGTAGGGGTATGTGACTCTACCTATGCCTTGCACTAGTTTGCCTTGATAGGAACTTTGAGGAGTTAATATTATGTATAGAAATGATGATGTAATGTAAAATGACTTTATATGTTGAATAATATACTTATGAATATGAAATTGGTTATCATGATTAAACAAAGAATATCATATAAGATGGAAGACTATGCTATGTGAAGTGAATTGCTAATTA
This sequence comes from Solanum sitiens, assembly GCA_016801875.1. NCBI lineage: Eukaryota > Viridiplantae > Streptophyta > Magnoliopsida > Solanales > Solanaceae > Solanum > Solanum sitiens. The sequence continues at coordinate 281,798 of JABWTJ010000420.1, forward strand.
TGATCTTTAGTAGGTTACTTGACTAAGTAGGGTTATGGGGCTTTACTTGGTCATTGCACTTGTGGATTCATAAGGATTATAGTTGTTTTTTTTTTTTGCTATTTATATGATTTACTCTTATTTAGGTTTGTGATGTTATTACTTGATGATAGAGTTATATGAGATTATGGGTTTAAGTATGATGATATGCATATGATATAATTAACTTGTTTAGTATGTCTTAAGGATTGGTTTAAATGACATGATTTCATTAAATGTCCCTTTTTAGCATACTTTGATGATATTTGTGCATATGGTCTCATACTTAGTACATGTGGCATACTAACCCCATTTTCTCCCTCTTTCCCAAACATTTTAGGTTCTAGTCGTTGAAGTTGGTTTGAGATGATTTGAAGGAAGACTTGGATATTCTATCATCCAAGTGGTAGGTCCTTATTTTCCCGAGGACGATGCCAATATTCTCTTTACAAAGTTACTTAGTTACTACAACTTTTGTATTGACTCTATTTCCTATTTGAAACAAAGTTGTATAAAGCCTATATGTGGCTTACTTTTATTTATGTAGGGCTATGCTCAATGTTGTTATCGTAATTTAGATGGTTTATGAGATGAGACGGATTTATGACTCTATTTCCTTATTATATAAATGTATGAAATAAAAGTAGAAGACTATGTAATCTTCTTATACGAACAAGTCTTTGTATACTTGATATAAATATGATTATATGTATGTAGAGGTTTATGTAAACCTCCGATTAGATTTAGTTGAAAAAGTTTAAATTCTTTCATATTTTTAATCGATGAATGCAATGATGTAAGAGTAAGAGGCTTGTCTTAGTCCTCAAAGAGGACGACGATGCCAGTTACATCTAGGGGGTAAACCCGATGTGACAAGCTTGGTATAAGAGCATGAGGTTGAATATCCTTGATATTGACGTCTCTCTCAACCACATCTATGTATGTTTGTATTCATAATTGTAAGCGCGCCACACTTATGAATAGGAACTTATTTGATGCTTAGGAATCACTCTCATTTTTGGAAATCCATTATCGTGCCTCTAGAGTGTACTTCTTATATGATTTCACCTAAACCTTGTATTTTGGTTATAGGAGATGAATACTCGGAGGAATGCGGCTAGGAGACTTGAGGAGGAGATTGCTAATGTGGGAATTCCTCCCCGTGATGATCCAGTTCCTCTTCTTGAAGATGTTGTTGTCAATGATCAGGCTTCGTCCAATCCTCCACCTATGACGGAGGCTCCGATGAGGGATATTCTTGCTCAAATGGCCAAAGGCATGACTACTCAAGACCAAGCCGCAACGGTTCAAGCTTAAGCTATGACTGCCCAAGTCAATCGGGATGTTGCACCTATGGTTCATGAGCAAACTATGGCTTCTCGACTTAGGGACTTCCCACGGATGAATCCTCCTGTCTTCTATGGGTCTAAAGTTGATGAAGACCCTCAGGAATTCATTGATGAGGTTTACAAGATACTATGTTCTATGGGGTTGACTACAAATGAGAATGTCGAGTTGGCCTCATACCAACTCAATGATGTGGCTCAGACTTGGCATGTGCAATGGAGGGATAATTGGCCACTTCAAGGTTGGCCGGTGACTTGGGAGATGTTCAAGAGGGCTTTCCTTGATCGGTTCTTCCCTAGACAGATGAGAGAATCTAAGGTGGTGGAATTCATCAACCTCCGCCAAGGAGGTATGAGTGTTCTTAATTAATCTTTGAAGTTCATTCAAGTGGCCAAATATTCTCCTTTCTTGGTCTCCGATCCTAGAGACGAGATGAGTCGATTTTTGACGGGTGTATGTGATGACATGCAAGAAAAATTTCATTCGGCTATGCTTCATGATAACATGAATATTGGTCGTCTTATGGTGCATGATAAAAGGGTTAAGGAGGCTAGAGCAAAGAGGAAGGATAGGTATTAAAAAAGGGAAAGGTCTTTTAAGGGTGGAGCTATGAAGGATAGGCTTGGGATTCAAGACAAGACTAGATTCAAGAAGAGGTTCTCAAATCAAGTTCCATACAAATTTCCCAAGACTAGGGATGCTAAGGCCCCTAGGCCGAGAGTTGCAAAAGGAAAGGGTGGAAATTCATTTAATGAGAAGCCTACGTGTGCTAAGTGTGGAAAGGGTCATATTGGTGAATGTTTGGTAGGAAAGGGGATTTACTTTGGTTGTGGAAAAAGTGGTGACAGGGTGCGAGATTGTCCTAATGCAAAGGGGCAAAAGAAGGGTGGACAACCAAGTGGTTCTAGTGATGCTCCCAAAAAGAACCGTTTTCATGCTCTTCGTTCTAGAGGTGACCAAGAGGCCTCTCCCGAGGTGGTGACCGGTATGTTACAAATCTTTTCTATTTATGTGTACGCTTTGCTTGATCTTGGTACTACTTTGTCTTTTGTTACTCCTTTAGTAGCTAAAAGTTTGATACTTTACCTGATGTTTTGTATGAACCTTTTGTGGTGTCTACTCCGGTGGGTGAGTCCATTGTAGCAAAAAGAGTCTATCAAAATTGTCCTGTCACTTCGCCCAATAGAGTTTCTCATGTAGATCTAGTTGAACTAGATATGTTTGACTTTGATGTCATTTTGGGTATGGATTGGTTACATGGTAGTTTCGCTTCCATTGATTACAGGACTAGTGTTGTGAGGTTTAGTTTCCCAAATGAACTCGTTATTGAGTGGAAGGGTGGGAATTCTACTGCTAGAGGTCGTTTCATATCTTGTCTAAAAGCATGTAAAATGATCTCAAAAGGGTGTCTTTATCACATTGTAAGAGTCCAAGATTTGGATTTCGAAATTCCTCCTATTGAGTCAGTCCCCGTGGTGAGTGAATTTCCGGAGGTCTTTCCTAATGACCTTCCCGATATTCCTCCCGAACAGGAAATTGATTTCGGTATCGATTTGCTACCGAAACCGAACCCTATTTTGATTCCTCCTTATCGAATGGCTCTGGATGAATTGAAGGAGTTGAAGGCACAACTTAAAGATATTCTAGACAAAGTCTTTATAAGGCCTAACATTTCTCCATGGGGTGCTCCAAACTTGTTCGTGAAGAACAAAGAATGCTCCTTGAGAATGTGTATTGATTACTGCCAACTCAACAAGGTTACTATAAAAAACAAGTATCCTCTCCCGCGGATTGATGATTTATTTTATCAACTCCTAGGGGCGAGCTACTTCTACAAAATTGACTTGAGGTCGGGGTATCACCAACTTAGGAAGAGAAATGAAGATATTCCAAAGACGACCTTTTGGACTCGGTATGGGCACTATGAGTTCGTGGTTATGTCTTTTCATTCATCCGTTATTGTGTTTATTGATGATATCTTAGTGTATTCGAAGAATGAGGTTGACCACATTGGTCATTTGAGGGTGATATTGCAAACCCTTAAAGAGCATCAATTGTTCGCCAAATATAGCAAGTGTGAGTTTTGGTTGAGGTAGGTGGCGTAAGTCTTGACTATCCTAATTCTCACTTCAATTGTGGTTAATTGTCATCAAGTTAAGATGTTGTGTTGAAGTATACCTTGTTTAGAGTGATAGGATGGTATGATGATTGAATTGAAATGTCTTATGCTTTGCTTGTGAGGTTGCTTAGGGTGTACATGACATAAGAATGATAATATGTAATTATGTACCCTATTGTGAGGTGATATTCAAAGGGTTGACCTCACTTATATGAATTATGAATGAAAGGACTATTGCTCAATTCTTTAGAGCTATGATGATGGATATACAAGGGCTAGATCCTATGACCTAAGCTAAGTTTGTGATTATAATAAGACTAAAGGCATTTCAATAAAAGGGACTTAGCTTAGCACCGAGTGAACTTGACAATGGGAGGTGATGGCTTTCCATAGAGGAAGTGTTACCCTATAGTTCCATATTGGATGTTGACTCCCCTTCCGAGGGATACTCATCTAATGATTCCCATGAGGTGTGGCCCCAATTACCAAAAGGTATGTAGAGGGAATACCTATCTCTTTGTTTCTTAAACTATGTTTCCACCATAGGATACTAGCTAGTGAATTCACCTAGATAGCTACATTTATCTTAGTTTCTACCTTGGCCGATAGACCACCTTTTATCGGTGTAAGGTTTCATGACACCGGATTCCACATTAGCTCATGTGGTCTATGTCGGTTAAGGCAAGAGTTCCATTAACTAAAATGAATGAATGAAATATAAACTAATTGAAGTAACTTGAGGGTTTGACTTTAGCCTAGGTAGGGGTATGGGACTCTACCTATGCCTTGCACTACTTTGCCTTGATAGGAACTTTGAGGAGTTAATATTATGTATAGAATTGATGATGAAATGTAAATGAATTTATATATTGAATAAGATACTTATGAATATGAAATTGGTTATCATGATTAAAGAAAGAATATCATATGAGATGGAAGACTATGCTATGTGAAGTGAATTGCTAATTATGATCTTTAGTAGGTTACTTGATTAAGTAGGGTTATGGGGCTTTATTTGGTCATTGCACTTGTGGCATCATAAGGATTATAGTTGGTTTGTTTTTTTTGCTATTTATATGATTTACTCTTATTTATGTTTGTGATGTTATTACTTGATGATAGAGTTATATGAGATTATGGGTTTAAGTATGATGATATGCATATGATATAATTAACTTGTTTAGTATGTTTAAAGGATTGGTTTAAATGAAATGATTTCATTAAATGTCCCTTTTTAGCATACTTTGATGATATTTGTGCATATGGTCTCATACTTAGTACATGTGGCGTACTAACCCCATTTTTTCTCTCTTTCCCAAACATTTTAGATTCCGGTCATTGAAGTAGGTTTGAGGTGATTTGAAGAAACACTTAGATATTCTATTATCCAAGTGGTAGGTCCTCATTTTCCCGAGGACGATGCCAATATTCTCTTTACGAAGTTACTTAGTTAGTACAACTTTTGTATTGACTCTATTTCCTATTTGAGACAAAGTTGTATAAAGCCTATATGTGGCTTACTTTTATTGATGTAGGGCTATGCCCAATGTTGTTATCATAATTTAGATGGTTTATGAGATGAGACGGATTTATGACTCTATTTCCTTATTATATAAATATATGAAATAAAAGTAGAAGACTATGTAATCTTCTTATACGAACAAGTCTATGTATACTTAATATAAATATGATTATGTGTATGTAGAGGTCTATGTAAACCACCGATTAGATTTAGTTGAAAAAGTTTTAATTCTTCCGTATTTTTAATCGATGAATGCAATGATGTAAGAGTAAGAGGCTTGTCTTAGTCCTCAAAGAGGACGACGACGCCGGTTACATCTAGGGGGTAAACCCAGATATGACAAGAGTCATCCATTTTGGGTCCAGAGATCATTCATGAGGCCTTAGAAAAGGTCAGGGTGATTAGGGACAGATTGGCTACTGCTTACAGTCGGCAGAAGTCTTATGCAGATAACAGTAAGCAGCCCTTCGAGTTTGATGTTGGTGACCAGGTCTACTTGAATATATCACCCATGAAGGGGGTGATGAGGTTTGGCAGGAAGGGTAAGTTGAGTCCGAGGTACGTTGGGCCATACGAGATTCTACAGCATGTGGGTGAGGTGGCCTATGAGTTGGCGTTGCCTGCGAAGATAGCTTCTGTTCATCAATTCTTTCATGTCTCTATGTTAAAGAAGTACCTTGGTGATCTAGCATTGATTCTACCTGTTGAAGGATTGGGGGTTGATGAAGACTTGTCCTAAGAGGAGCTTCCTGTTGAGATTTTAGACCGACAGGTGAAGCTGCTGAGAAGCAATGAGGTTGCCACAGTGAAGGTATTGTAGAGGAACCATCTTGTTGAGGGTGTTACGTGGGAGGCCAACGCCGATATGATATCCCGCTATCCTCATCAGGTTATACTTCCTACTTTTAAGTCTAAGCTTCCTTATCTCCTCTATTCTTTGTTGCTATTGCTTGACTGTGTATAGTACTTATGTTATGATATGACTGGCATTTTGCTAGATAATTAGAAGTGTCATTCGGGGACGAATGTTCCATAAGGGAGGATAATGTAACAACCCAAAAATGACTATGCAAAGTAATGCCTAAACGTACCTAGAATGCCTAGATTAGACCGGGTTAACACGGATTGATGCGCGTCGAACCAGACCTCAGAACCTATGTACCAGCCAAGCCAACCAACTTTGTGAGTTAGTTGAGCTAGAAGGTTGGGTCCAGCCATGTAGGGCACCCGAATATTAAGATTCACCCGGATGAGTCTTAATTGGACTTGAAAGGGGTAATCTTAGGTTTGGAGGGTCTAGGGGTAAAGTTGTCTTTTCCAGGATAAGGGTAGTATTGTAATTACCCTATGTATTTAATTAAGTAAGTAATTAATGTAATTAGTGTACGGTTTGGGTTGGGTCGACCCGGATTGACCCAATTCGCGATTTAGGCTTCACCCGGGTTTGATCCTCGGTGGAAGCAATATTAAATTGAATTACTTAATATTTCATTATCTTATTTAAGTAAGGGCAGGTTAGTCATCTCACTTAAGCCTTAGAAAATCATATTTTTAATTTAAATAACAAGGAGTCCTAGTTTGACTAAGTCTTCACCTAAAACTCTTACTCCTAAGCTACTCTCACGTCTAAACCTCCATTATCACTTTAACGTTCCATTATAAGTAAACGCAAACAGTAAATTCAAAAGTTCATCACACTTGAAGAACTTGAACGCTAAAGCTCAAAAGAAAAATTAGTCTGAAAACGAAAAGCAAAAGCAAAGTTCTCGACGGGATTGTGTTTTAGGTTTCGCTGGTGAAGCTTTGGTTCGTGGGAGTTGGCAGTGCGTTGGAAAGGTTTGAAACAGGTGTTGAACGACGAAAAGGTATGGGTTTCTTCCTCTTGGTCCCTTTCCCAAAATACCCCTAGGATTCAATCAAAATCTATTCCGAAAACTAGGAATGTTTCCCCGTTGCACGTCCCTGTCACTAGCTCCCATCGATTGTTGTATGTTGGGTATTTTTGCTGGTATAATTAAGGGATGTAATGTGTTTTCGTAATGATTATGTTCATGTATGTATGTTCGAATTTATGTGATTATTAAGTATGCTTTTCCGAAACTATGTGATAAGTGAGTGTACAAAGGGGTGTTGCCGTGGTTCTTGGTCAGGGGTTGGAGCATGAAAATGACATGTTAAATCCCGGTGTTTTTGTATAAAATTACTTGAAAAAATGCATATAATAATGTATGAAATGTCCAACGAATTGCCATAAAAATCTAACGTACAAAGTTTGATAAATATGGACTGAAAACATGACCAAATTTCCAGATTTATAGGCAGCATTTAGGATTTGGGTTTTCAAAAAAAAATAAAAAATGTGTGAAGTCATCAAAGATTGAACCCGAGACCTCACCGTATGTATGCTGCTAAAAAATTCAATGATAAAAATGAGGTAAGGGGGATTCGAAATGGGGTAATGCTCAAGTGAAGAAATGAAAGAAGGGAAAATAAATAAAATGAGGTGTGTGGGGATCGAACCAACAACCTCTCGGATAGGTGAGGAAATTAGGAGAATAATTAAAGAAAAGTAAAAATGAGGTTGTGGGGGATCGATCCCACATCCTATAGGTCAAAAACAGAAAAGTTAAGAAGAGAAAAGAAACAAAAGAAATATAGGCGTTGGGATTCGATCTCGGGTCCCCAAGCTGAAATTTTAAATCAAAATTTAATATAAGACTAAATGTTGCTCAAGAGATTTGAAATCGGGTTTCCTTGACCAATTCCGTATTGATGCATAAGTCTTAAGTGAATAAATATTTAATGAAAGTTGCCTATAAGAAATAGAAATCGAGACCTCGGCATACTTACAAGATGCATAAGTCTTGTATCATATAATCTTGGGTAAGTATAAGTCACTTAGACAAATTATGAACGAAGCCTAATGGCTTGTACGTATAGGTTCATAAGTCCAGCGTCCGGTTAAAAGTAAGTGAACCTAAGATGTATATGATGAAATGATGTGACCCGATGAGGGTTAAGTAAGAGTGTGAAACACACTAAAAGGCCAAGTGCATTGGCATATGATGAAATGAACATTCACGAAATGGGGTGAGTAATTATGAAGAGCTAATATGCAAAAGTTAATGAATGTAGTGACAACATGATAAGAGGCTAATATGAAAGACGAGATCAATCTCAAATGATCCTAATAAGTGTTACCAAAAACCGTACTCACTTATGAGAGTGTATAACTAATAAAGAGACCAGTCTCTAAGAAACACTCTATGGAAAGTATTGAGATTCATGCACACTTAATACTTATGATGAGATGAGAAATCATCTAATGAGCAATGATGCCCTCATGCTATAAACCAACTTCTATGATGTGTGAGATGAATGCAATGGAACTTTATATGGAGCACCGATAGGCTAGCGATGAGTCGCGATTCCTTCTTTTGGGAAGGCAGAGGTTCTGTGTGGGATAGACACTGGATTTCATGAGCTCAGATAATCTATGTCGGTTAAAGTAAAGTTCCCAAAGAAAGAATGAGGCCAGCCTCATGTAATGCACACAATGAACCGAATTATACCAAAGGTGTTTGGATAGGATAATCAAGAGGTGAAGTAGACTCAAGTAATGACACGAGGTCATTCTTGTTCATTGCACAATGGACCCGAAGAGAGTCCTAAAAAACATCCTAGGTATATAAATGAATGAAAAATTAAGTACGTATGAATGAATGAAGCAGACTTTGTGTTTGCTAAAGAAGGTTCCCTAGTTAAGGTTCCATATGTTGAGCCCTCATTTGGGAAGTCCTAATGTTAAGTCTGTGATTACAATGTCTCACGGCATATGAAAGAATGATATGTGATATATGTATGTACTAAATGAAATATGTTATGTGCTGTGTGCAATATGAAAAGAATGATGATGCATGTTACTCTCATAGCATGACTTTCCTAATCTGATTTGGCAAGTCCAACTGACTTGGCTTCCCATAATTCATATCGTTAGGAGAGAGCTCTTCTTAATCATGCATGTCCTTGGTGTGTACTTGCATACACACATACTTAGTACAAGTGTGTACTAATTCCATAGAACCCTCTACTTTTAGGTGCAGGTGCAGGTGTATTCTAGAGCTTACGAGACTACGTTGAAGCTATCCGGATATGGAGCATTCATCAGGACTTGGTAGGCCCTCATGCTTTCGAGGATGCTTATCTTTTATATTCTAGCCTAGAAGTAGACATGAGCCAGAGAAGGGTGTTCCACTAGCGTTTCTTTCTTACTTATTTTCAGACGTCGTATTGGTACCATTTTGGCAACTTTATATTAATGTAGTTATGAACTATTTCCTACATTTGAATATCTTATTATTCAGTGGTTGTTGTGAACTGATGTGATATAATGCAATTCTTACTATGAAGTCTATGTATACTTCAAAGCAAACAAAAATTTAAATTTTCCGCTAAAATTAACCTATACGATGTAATGAGGACATATGTAGGCTTGTCTGCGACCTCCGAGAGGTCAACGACGCCGGTTTCGGCTAGGGTCTAGACCCTAGTGGTGACAAACGTGGTATAAGAGCATTAGGTTAAATTCCAAGGATAATAAACTCACATCAACAACATCGAGTAGTTTCTAAGTTATGGTATTGAAGTGCACCACTATCATGAATTAGAGACTGCATGATGCGTAGGAAATTTCCCTTCTTCTGATCTTATCGTGCTTTCCTTAATGTCTGATTTCTTGGTGTTATGATCGTATCTAACATCAATTCTTATTTTTTCAGAAAATGAACACAAGGGGAAACACTGGTCGGGGAAGAGTAGGAGCAGCCGCTGGGGAAACTAAGTTCCACCCCAGGATTCGGCTGCAGGAGTGGCCATGCCAGTTAACCCAGCTGGGTTGACTGATGCGGAGCTTCGGACAGCTTTGGGACAGATGGTTTAAGCCATCACTGTGCATGCTTAGGCTATGACGGCCCAGGCCAACAGATAGGAGGTTCAGCGGGAGAACCCACCATCCCACAACATGGCTAACAGGTTGCGAGATTTTACGAGGATATATCCTCCAAACTTTACAGGATCTAAGACCTTAGAGGATCCTTGGGAGTTTGTGGAGGAGGTCCAGAAGATTCTAGTGACGATTGGGGCCACAGAGATTGAGAAAGCTGAGTTGGACTCGTACCAGCTGAAGGATGTTTCACAGGCTTGGTGCAAGATGTGGCAAGATAGCAGGGCGTTGGGCGGAGGTCCGATCACATGGGAGTTGTTTAAGATAGCCTTTCTAGAGAGGTTCTTCCCCAGAGAGACGAGAGAGGCTAAGGTTGAAAAGTTCATCAACCTTAAGTAGGGTTCGATGAATGTCAGGGAGTATTCCCTGAAATTCGTAAAATTGTCCCGGTATGCCACTTCCCTTGTGTCGAACAGAAGGGATGAGATGATAGTTTCCTTACAGGAATCTCGGAGGACTTAGAGGAGGAGTGTCGAGTTGCGATGCTCGATGACAGAATGATCTTATCAAGGCTGATGGTGCATGTCCAGAAGGTTGAGGACAGCAGGAAGAAGAGGAGAGTGCATTAGGTAAGGAGGCCTAACCCTTCTGACCATACAGGTCCCAGCAGTGCTGGTGGCAGGAGCACATTCGAAGTTCGAGATCAGCCCAAATTTAAGAAAGGGCATCAGAGTTAAGGGAACTCTAACTCTTAGAGGAATGCAGCACCTAGAGGAGGCAGACCCGAGCCCAAGAAGGGCAATGGAGGTGATGTGCAGCGTCCCAGAAAGGAATGTGGCTAGTGTGGCCGTATTCTAAGTGGAGAGTGCAGACTAGGCACAAATGCCTGCTTCGGTTGCGGGAAGAACAGACATATGGTCAGGGACTGTCCACAGAATATAAGTCAAGCTGGAGGTAATGCTCAGCCTAGGCCTAATCCCCAGAATGCTGATACAGCCGAGCCTCTTAAGAGGAACAGATTCTACGCCATGAATGGAAGGGAGGAGCAGGAGAAGTCTGCTGATGTAGTCAGAGGTATGCTGCAAGTTTTCTCAAATTCTGTTTATGTTTTACTTGATCTAGGGTCTACGCTTTCTTTTGTGACTCCCTTGCTTGCTCTAACTTTTGAAACACTACCTGAGGTTTTGCATAATCCTATCGTAGTTAGTACTCCCTTAGGAGAAAATGTGAGAGCTGATAGGGTTCATAAAGACTGCCCAATAGTAGTATGTGGTAATACTATGTGTGCAGACCTTGTTGAGTTACCCATGAATGACTTCGATATTATACTTGGTATGGACTGGCTCCATAAATGTTATTCCTTCATGGATTGCCGTAGTAGGGTTGTGAGATTTCGCTTCCCTAATGAAGTAGAGCTGGTCTTAGAGGGGTACAATTCGAGTCTTTCAAGTCCCTTGAGTTCGAACCTAAAAGCTAATAAAATGATGTCCAAGTGATTGTTATGCCATCTTGTGAGTGTCAATGATCTATATCATGACATTCCTTCCATGGACTCTGTGCTTGTAGTGGGTGAGTTCCATGATGTTTTTCCCAATGATTTGCCTGAAGTCCCTCCCCCTCGAGAGATTGATTTTGGTATCGACCTAGATCCTGATAGAAAACCGATTTCAATTCCTCCCTATAGAATGGCTCCAGCTGAACTGAAAGAGTTGAAGCTGCCGTTAAAAGATCTCACTGATAAGGGCTTCATCCAGCCGAGCATATCCCCTTGGGGCGCTCCAGTGCTCTTTGTGGAAAAGAAGGATGGAAACCTTAGGATGTGTATCGATTATCGGCAGCTCAACAAAGTCATATAAAAAACAAGTATCCATTTTCTAGAATAGATGACTTATTCGATCAGCTCCAAGGGTCTAGTTTCTTCTTGAAGATTGATCTTCATTCCGGGTATCATCAGCTTAGGGTTAGGGATGAAGATATCCCAAAGACAGCCTTTCTTACCCATTATGGTCATTATGAGTTCCTACTCAAGTCATTTGGTCTCACTAATGCACTAGCTCCATTTATGGACCTCATGAACCGAGTCTTCCGTGAATACCTTGATTCGTTTGTCATAGTATTCATTTATGACATCCTCATCTACTCTAAGACAAAGGAAGAGCATGAACAACATTTGAGACTAATCTTGCAGGTACTTAGACAACATCAGTTGTATACCAAATTCAGCAAGTGTGAATTCTGGCTTAGATTAGTGAAATTTCAGGGTCATGTTGTGTCTGATCAGGGTGTGGAGGTGGACCCCAAGAAGACTGAGGTTGTTAATAACTGGACAAGACCTCTTACTCCCACCGATATCCATAGCTTTCCGAGATTGGCTGGTTACTACCGCAGGTTCGTGAAGGGTTTTTCTTCCATTGCTACCCCACTTACAGCTTTGACTAAGAATAAAGCCAAGTTCGAATGGGCGGAGACTTGTGAGAAGAGTTTCCATTAGCTCAAGGACAGACTCACTTCAGCCCCAATGCTTATGTTGCATAAATGTGGTTAGAGTTACACTATTTATTGTGACGCATCTCGAGTTGGTTTGGATTGTGTTGTTATGCAGGGTGGTAAGGTGATAGCCTATGCATACAGAAAACTCAAGGTTCATGAGAAGAATTATCCCACTCATGACCTGGAGTTGGAAGTTGTGGTATTTGCATTAAAGTTGTGGAGGCATTACTTGTATGGGGTGCATGTGGATGTGTTCACAGACGACAAGAGTCTCTAGTACGTGTTCACACAGAGGGAGTTGAATCTACGTCAGCGGAGGTGGTTGGAGTTGTTGAAGGACTATGACATGAGTGTCCACTACCATCCAGGGAAGGAAAATGTTGTAGCTGATGCTTTGAGCAGGTTGAGCATGGGGAGTACAGACCACATTGAGGATGGGAAGAAGGAGTTGGTGAAGGATGTACAAAGGCTATCCAGACTGGGTGTGCGGTTCATGGGCTCTACTAGTGGGGGTGTTTCAGTTTATCCTAGTTCTTAATCATTCTTGGTAGTTGAAGTCAAGAAGGGTCAGCATCTTGATCCTGTATTGATGGAGTTGAAGGACTCAGTGCTGATAAAGATGAATGAGTCCTTTGCTTTGGGAGGTGACGGCATACATAGGTACTAGGAAACGTTGTGTGTACCAGATGTGGATGATTTGCGGACCAAGATTGTTGTAGAGGCCCATGGTTCCAGGTATTCGATACATCCATGTTCCACTAAGATGTATCATCACCTCAAGCAGATCTATTGGAGGGATGGCATGAAGAAGGACATTGTTGAGTATGTGTCCAGGTGTCCTAATTGTCAGCAGGTTAAGGCGGAGCACCTTAAGCCTGGTGGTCTCGCTCAGATGATTGAGGTTACGACTTATAAGTGGGAGGCTATTAACATGGACTTCGTTGTTGGTCTTCTGAAGACTAGGAGACAGTATGACTCAATATGGATTATTGTGGACAGGATGACTAAGTCTGCCCACATTACCCTTGTGAAGTCTACTTACAGGGACGAGGATTATGCGAGACTCTACATTGATGAGATTGTGAGGTGGCATGGGATTCCTTTGTATATCATTTCGGATAAAGGAGCGCAGTTCACTTTGCATTTCTGGAGATCCTTCCAGAAGAGCTTAGGCACGCAGATAAAGCTCAGTAGTGCCTTCCATCCTCAGACAGATGGGCAGGCAGAGTGCACCATCCTGACATTGGAGGACATGTTGAGAGCGTGTCTGATTGACTTCAGGGGTACTTGGGACGACCATCTGCCATTGATTGAGTTCTCGTATAATAACAGCTATCACTCGAACATTTGGATGGCACCATTTTAGGCACTGTATGGTAGGATATGTAGGTCTCCATTTGGGTGGTTCGAGGTTAGAGAGTTGTAACATTTCAAATTTCCAAGGCATGTTGTAAAACTTAACCTAGGTTCCCTGAGGTCTAGTCACTGTTCTAAGTCGAATTAGGTGTATATAGAGTAGTTAAGGTGTTTAAGAAAAAAAATATTCAAGAACGCCCATGACGTCCGGAAACTTGGTTAACAAGAGGGCTAGTGTGTCTTAGCCATTTGACTAGTTTTGAAGAGTCGGAATCTAGAAAAATTTGGTAAAAAAATAGGTGTAACACATGTTAGGGATGTTTCATGGTTGAAATGTCCAGGTACGACTCCCCAAGGACCAAACAAGGGCCCTTTAGGAGGACCCTTGTAGTTAGGATGCAACACTGCCTGGCAGTGTGCACTGACAAAAGGGTTGACGCGGCGTGAGTGGCTCGACGGGGCGTCGAGGCCACCATTGTCCCACACTTAGAAAGTCTAAAGAGGCCCTTGCTTAAATTGCCAGTGATCCATGCGACAGAGGGGGGATGACGGGGCGTGGACTCACAGATGGACCATGTTTGAGGTAGGGACCAACTTACTGCCAAGATTTTTAAATGACTTCATTTAATTTATTAATGAATTTTGGTGGTTAGTTTGGGGATTAGGAAGTGTAATTAAGTAATTTAACCCCTCATATAAATACCCCAACCCTCATTAGCCTAAACACAACACTCAAAATAAACCCTCTTCCTTCTGTCTACTTTCTCTCTCTTTTGTAAGACACCATAGAAGCTTAGCTTGGGAGTTGAATTGGGGGCTGATTAAGGGAGAATGCATCTTCAGTATTCATCAAAATCTTAAGGTATGAGATCTAATTCACCTTTGAGACTTCTTTCCTCAAAGGGCTCCTTCAAAGGTTTTTCCAAAAGTTGAGTTTTCATGTGGGTTTCATTAAATTACGAAATTGATGTTATGGATTGAGTTGTGTAGACATTCTTAAGGGTACAATGAGTAGATTATCATGTAATGTAACTTAATTGGGATGAATTTAGATGGTTTGGTGTAGATTCTAGATTATGACCCTTAATCCTTAACCCTAGGCATGATCTTGATATGAATTAGGTTGGGTTTTATGTAATTGATTTTATTATTGGTTAAATCATCCTTAATAGTTGTTATTACATCGATCATGAAACTATTGTGATGAATTGAAGTCCTTCATGCTAGTCCTTGAGTATTCATCTAGGTTAAGGGGATAGACTTAGATATCATGTTTTCAAACTTGGATTTATTATTGAATTATGGTGTAGTGATTCTTCTAAATTCATTATCATGTTGGTTATTGAATTACATTGGTGTGATGACCCAAATTGTATTGAACTTTGGGTTGATGGTAAGGCTCCTTTATGATAAACTATGGAGGAGTGTTGGTAACTCTTGACTATCCTAATTCTCACTTCAATTGTGGTTAATTGTCATCAAGTTATGATGTTGTGTTGAAGTATACCTTGTTTAGAGTGATAGGATGGTATGATGATTGAATTGAAATGTATTATGCTTTGGTTGTGAGGTTGCTTAGGGTGTAAATGCCATAAGAATGATAACATGTAATTATGTACCCTATTATGAGGTGATATGCAAAGGGTTGACCTCACTTATATGAATTGTAAATGAAAGGACTATTGCTCAATTCTTTAGAGCTATGATGATGAATATACAAGGGCTAGATCCTATGACCTAAGCTAAGTTTATGATTATAATAAGACTAAAGGCATTTCAATAAAAGTGACATAGCTTAGCACCGAGTGAACTTGACAATGGGAGGTGATGGCTTTCCATAGAGGAAGTGTTACCCTATAGTTCCATATTGGATGTTGACTCCCCTTCCGAGGGATACTCATCTAATGATTCCCATGAGGTGTGGCCCCAATAACCAAAAGGTATGTAGAGGGAATACTTATCTCTTAGTTCCTTAAACTATGTTGCCACCATAGGATACTAGATAGTGGATCCACCTAGAAAGCTACGTTTATGTTAGGTTCTACCATGGCCGGTAGACCACCTTTCATCGGTGTAAGGTTTCATGACACCGGATTCCACATTAGCTCATGTGGTCTATGTCGGTTAAGGCAAGTGTTCCCTAAACTAAAATTAATGAATGAAATATAACCTAATTGAAATAACTTGAGGGGTTTGGCTTTAGCCTAGGTAGGGGTGCGGAACTCTACCTATGCATGGCACTAGTTTCCCTTGATAGGAACTTTGAGGAGTTAATATTATGTATAGAAATGATGATGTAATGTAAATGACATTATATGTTGACTAAGATACTTATCAATATGAAATTGGTTATCATGATTAAATAAAGAATATCATTTGAGATGGAAGTCTATGCTATGTGAAGTGAATTGCTAATTATGATCATTAGTAGGTTACTTGATTAAGTACGGTTATGGGGCTTTACTTGGTCATTGCACTTGTGGATTCATAAGGATTATATTTTTTTTATTTTTTTTTTGATATTTATATGATTTACTCTTATTTAGGTTTGTGATGTTATTACTTGATGATAGAGTTATATGAGATTATGGTTTTAAGTATGATGATATGCATATGATATAATTAACTTGTTTAGTATGTTTTAAGGATTGGTTTAAATGACATGATTTCATTAAATGTTCCTTTTTAGCATACTTTGATGATATTTGTGCATATGGTCTCATACTTAGTACATGTGGCGTACTAACCCCATTTTCTCTCTCTTTCCCAAATATTTTAGGTTCCGGTCGTTGAAGTTGGTTTGAGGTGATTTGAAGGAAGACTTGGATATTCTATCATCCAAGTGGTAGGTCCTCATTTTCCCGAGGACGATGCCAATATTCTTTTTATGAAGTTACTTAGTTACTACAACTTTTGTATTGACTCTATTTCCTATTTGAGACAAAGTTGTGTAAAGCCTATATGTGGCTTACTTTTATTGATGTAGGGCTATGCCCAATGTTGTTATCGTCATTTAGATGGTTTATGAGATGAGACGGATTTATGACTCTATTTCCTTATTATATAAATGTATGAAATAAAAGTAGAAGACTATGTAATCTTCTTATACGAACAAGTCTATGTATACTTGATATAAATATGATTATGTGTATGTAGAGTTCTATGTAAACCTCCGACTAGATTTAGTTGAAAAAGTTTTTATTCTTCCATATTTTTAATCGATGAATGCAATGATGTAAGAGTAAGAGGCTTGTCTTAGTCCTTAAAGAGGAAGACGACGCCAGTTACATCTAGGGGGTAAACCCGAATGTGACAAGAGTCATCAATTTTGGGTCCAGAGATCATTCATGAGGCCTCAGAAAAGGTCAGGATTATTAGGGACAGGTTGGCTATTGCTTACAGTCGGCAGAAGTCTTATGCAGATAATAGGAAGCGGCCCTTAGAGTTTGATGTTGGTGACCAGATTCTACAGCATGTGGGTGAGGTGGCCTATGAGTTGGCGTTGCCTGCGGAGATAGCTTCTGTTCATCTAGTCTTTCATGTCTCTTTGTTAAAGAAGTGCCTTGGTTATCCAGCATCGATTCTACCTGTTGAAGGTTTGGGGGTTGATGAACACTTGTCCTATGAGGAGGTTCCTATTGAGATTTTAGACCGACAGGTGAAGCGGCTGAGAAACAATGAGGTTATCACAGTGAATGTATTGTAGAGGAAGCATCTTGTTGAGGGTGTTACGTGGGAGGCCGAGGCCGATATCAGATCCCGCTATCCTCATCTTTTCAGATCTTGAGGTTAGACTTCCTACTCTTAAGTCTAAGTTTCCTTATCTCCTCTATTCTTTGTTGATATTGCTTGAATGTGTATAGTACATAAGTCTAAGTTTCCTTATCTCCTACTCTTAAGTCTAAGTTCTTCCTCTTTGTCCCTTTCCCAAGAGACCCCTAGGATTCAGTCGAAATCTATTCCAAAAACTAGGAATGTTTCCCCGTTGCATGTCCCTGTCACTAGCTCCCATCGATTGTTGTAGGTTGGGTATTTTTGCTGGTAGAATTGAGGGATATAATGTGTTTTTGTGATGATTATGTTCATGTATGTATGTTTGGATTTATATGATTATTCAGTATACTTTTTCGAAACTACGTTATAAGTGAGTGTACAAAGGGGTGTTGCCGTGGTTCTTGGTCACGGGTTGGAGAATGAAAATGGCATGTTAAATACCTGTATTTTTGTATAATATTACTTGGAAAAATGCATATAATAATGTACGAAATGTCCAAGAATTTCCATAAAAATCTAACGTACAAAGGTTGAGAAAAATGGACTGAAAACATGACCAAATATCCAGAAATCTGGAAATTTTGTCTCGGCATAGGCAGCATTGAGGATTTAGGTTTTCAAAAAAAAATTAAAATGTGTGAGGTCATCAGGGATTGAACCCGAGACCTCACAATATGTAAGCTCCTAAAAAATTCAATAATAAAAATGAGATAAGGGGGATTCGAAATGGGGTAATGCTCAAGTGAAGAAATGAAAGAGGGAAAAATAAATAAAATGAGGTGTGTGGGGATCGAACCCACAACCTCTCGGATAGGTGAGGAAATTAGGAGAATAATTAAAGAAAAGAAAAATGAGGTTGTGGGGGATCGATCACACATCCTCTCGGTCAAAAACAGAAAAGTCAAGGAGAGAAAAGAAAGAAAAGAAATGTAGGCGTTGGGATTCGATCTCGGGTCCCCAAGCTAAAATTTTATATCAAAATTTATTATAAGACTAAATGTTGCTCAAGAGATTCGAAATCGGGTTCCCTTGCCCAATTCTGTATTGATGCATAAGTCTTACGTGAATAAATATTTAATGAAAGTTGCCTATAGGAAATTGAAATCGAGACCTTGGCATACTTACAATATGCATATGTCTTCTATCATATAATCTTGGGTAAGTATAAGTCACTTAGACGAATTATGAACGAATCCTCATGGCTTGTACGTATGAGTTCATAAGTCCAGCATACGGTTAAAAGTAAGTGAACCTAAGATGTATATGATGAAATTATGTGACCCCAGGAGGGTTAAGTAAGAGTGTGAAACACACTAAAAGGCCAAGTGCATTGGCATATGATGAAATGAACATTCACGAAATGGGGTGAGTAATTATGAAGAGCTAATATGCGAAAGTTAATGAATGTGGTAACAACATGATTAGAGGCTAATATGAAACACGAGATCAATCTTAAATGAGCCTAATAACTTTTACCAAAAACCGTACTCACCTATGAGAGTGTAAAACTAATAAAGAGACCAGTCTCTAAGAAACACTCTAATGAAAGTATTGAGATTATTGCACACTTAATACTAATGATGAGATGAGAAATCATCTAATGAGCAATGATGCCCTCATGCTAGAACCCATATTCTATGATGTGTGAGATGAATGCAATGGAACTTTATACGGAGCACCGATAGGCTAGCTATGAGTCGCGATTCCTTCTTTCGGGAAGGCAGAGGTTCGTGTAAATCTTATGATATGAGACTGTCCGTTTAGGCGGGTATGGGTCTCCTTATATCTCCTAGTCTTTGAACATATGCTGCCAACATAGGGTTCTAGCAGGGTTCAATTCCCTATACACGCTAGCATGTTTTGGTTTCACTTTGGCCGGTGATTCCACCTCTTTTCGGTGTGGGGTAGACACTGGATTTCATGATCTCACATGATCTATGTCGGTTAAATTTAAAGTTCCCAAAGAAAGAATGAGTCCATCCTTATGTAATGCACACAATGAAACGAATGATACCAAAGGTATAATCAAGAGGTAAACTAGACTCAAGTAATGACACTAGGTCATTGTTGGTCATTGCACAGTGAACCCGAAGAGAGTCCTAAACAACATCCTAGGTATATAAATTAATGAACAATGAAGTACGTATGAATGAATGAAGCAGACTCTGTGTTTGCTAAAGAAGGCTCCCTAGTTGAGGTTCCATATGTTGAGCCCTCATTTGGGAAGTCCTAATGTTAAGTCCGTGAGTCCAAGGTCTCACGGCATATGAACGAATGATATGTGATATATGTATGTACTAAATGAAATATGTTATGTGTTGTGTGCAATATGAACAGAATGATGATGCATGTTACTCTCATAGCATGACTTTCCTAATCTTATTTGACAAGTCCAACTGACTTGGCTTCCCATAATTCATATTGTTTGGAGAGAGCTCTTCTTAATCATGTATGTCCTTGGTGTTTACTTGCATACACCCATACTTAGTACAAGTGTGTACTAATTCCATACGACCCTCTACTTTTAGGTGAAGGTGCAGGTGGACGCTAGAGCTTACGAGACTACTTTGAATCTATCCGGACCTGGAGCATTCATCCAGACTTGGTAGGCCCTCATGCTTTCGAGGATGCTTATATTTTATATTATAGCCTAGAAGTAGACATGATCTAGTGGAGAGTGTTCCACTAGCGTTTTTTTCTTACTTATTTCAGACGTCGTATTGGTGCCATTTTGGAAATTTATATTAATGCAGTTATGAACTATTTCCTTCATTTGAATATCTTATTATTAGGTGGTTGTTGTGACTAATGTGATATAATGCAATTCTTACTATGAAGTGTATGTATACTTCAAAGCAAACAAAAGTTTTAAATTTTTTGCCAAAATTAACCTATACGATGAAATGAGGACGTATGTAGGCTTTTCTGCGACCTCGGAGAGGTCAACGATGCCGGTTTCGGCTAGGGTCTAGACCCCAGTCGTGACACCAAACTTGGCAAATCACCTAAATTGTTATGCACTGACCGACTTGTTTGGAAAAGTGATTCTCCATTTGAGTTTCCATGCTTCTATTTGAAACCTTCTTACATTTTGTCGAATCTTTACAGATATGTCTAGAACAATGGTAGAAGGGAGAACCATGCAACCCAGAAACATAAGGGAAGCAATTTTTTGGAAAAGTGCACGGAGGAAAAGAGTGAGAAAAAGGATAGAACATCCAGTAGGAGAATTCTCATTGACCCTAATGTCCCCTAGTGTACTAGAGGTTTTTTAATGTAATATATGCCTTTAATTTGACTCAAGATGTTGGCAAGATTATTAAAGAAAACATCGCTACTAAAGTCAAGGCCGAAGAAAACAAAGTCATTGAAACCCAAAAGCAGGATGATCCAACTCCGAGCATTGGTACCCAGATTCAAATTCTTGCACCGGGCACTAAGGCCCCGACATATGGGCAAATTGCGTAGACATGATCCCCTCTTTACCTCCCTCTTTGTTTTTTTAGTTTACATTTTGCATAATTTGATTATTTGCATTTGAGAAAAAATGATTTTTATTTTGTGGTGGGGTGAGGCCCACACCTTTCGTGTGACTCCTATTTCTGTTTGTATTTTGTGTTAATATTTGGGTTGTTTTGCAGTACATTGTGTTTTATATATTTTTGATGGATGTTTGAGCTTATGCTCCATTTTTGTTATGATTGAAAAAATGATTTTTGACCATTCCGACAAAATGTAAATTTTGAGTAAATTTTTTCCACCTCTTGATACCATCACATACATCAACATGACATTCTTGTTTCAAAGGTTATCCAAAGACCTACCCAAATAACTCAAGAAGAGAATGACCATAATTGACCTCTTAAAGATTACCTAAGTAGTCCTTAAGACTTACCTAAGTTAGGATCATATCCACATAACCAATCAATTTCCTTAACTAGAATCATTACTAAGACTTATCTAAGTAAGAGATGAAGTGACCATTCCCTTGCCCCCTTCATACCTTAACTAGACAACCATTAAATACTCTAGATAACTACTTACTCATTTAACATTCTTTCTTAACTTAAGTCATTATATTCCTTAGTTCATTTAAGAGACGTTCATTAAGTAAGGACATTCAATTAATGGTCTCAAAGAAGACCTAGGGACTCCAGCTAACACCTTCAAAGCCTATTGTGCAATGTCTAGATAGCATCCCATACCACCACCTAAACTTCATAGAACTTCTCTAATATTAGTAATTATCCCATATGATGAGAATAGGCAACAACCTACATAGACATGGTAGCAAAGCATGGAATGCAGAGTGTTTACCTACTCCGATAGAGGGTGTTCTACTTGCCAATGGTATAACGTAGAAACATCCCATGTAGGCACATGGTTAAGGAATATGAAGGGCATGCTTTGTAATCTAGTCTCATTCTTTAACTAGAACTACTTCCCTTACCATACTCACTCGGTGCTAGTCTTTGTTCTCATAGATTAATTCACATTAAGTTTATACAAATGGGTCCCATATCATGTTAATGACTCAATTACATTTACCTTACCAAAGCAAGGTCCACTAGGACTATCTCACTATGGCGACAAGAAGCTTATCATGACTTTATTAAGGATTGATGTGATGCAGTTCCAGCCAATAAACCTTAAGTCCATCATTCATTACATGAAGGATACCATTACGGCTTTCGACTTCAAGTTTCATAACCTTACCGCTAGGTTCAAGGTTTCACATAAAGGACCTTCTTGTCATCATTCAAGCTCTTAAGTAACATTCATACATTAAAGACTAAGACGATTTAGCTTCCTAAATCAAGATATCACATATTCATATTCATATATGTATCAAGTAAGGGACACAAGTCTACCTACACAAGACACACCATACTTCACTTTAGCACATATAGCATAACATTCTTTAGACACTTAGGAGTGACCCTTAACAACCTTATGTCAACCTATTCATTACCTTAACATCATCAACATAAACATTATAGACTCATATAGCCAAGTTAGGAACAAACATGTATCAACTCTAAGACTACACATATAAGCACATAGTAATAGTATAGCATGATCATCTAATAATTTCTATAAGAGACCACATGCTTTTCACATTACTTCACATATATGTAGATATGATCATACTTCACATAATCAACTACACAAATCAACATATTACTTCAAGTAGTACCGACAAGGCCATGTTCATTAATATACTTAAAATAACGCCGACAAGGACACATTAATTCACATAACACCGCCACCATAAGTGGACCATACCAATCACTTATAATTCAAGATCTAAATTACAATGGCTATAAATAATTATACTAGAGTTAGGGCAGCATACCACCCAATTTATCTCACCACCTCAATCCCAAGCTAAATCATCTAATTCAATATCATAAGGCCCTTACCCATGGCCACGAACATAAATTCAATACATAAATCATAATACTCAATGAATCTAAGTCAATTCAATATAGATTTACCAATCTAAGACCAATTAGATATCAACTGAATACAGTTCTTACATCATTAAAAAGCCCATAGAAATCTACATTAGAATCTATAGGCATTAAGTTCATATCAATTCAATATGCTTAACATGAAATAGATCTAAAAGTATTCATTACTCAATTAATCAAATTGAAACAGCTTATACATCATATATACATAATCTATACATAAATCAAAAGCCCTTATCAATCTACACATGAATTCATAAATCTCAAAGCATAATCAATTCACCCATATTTTAGTGAAAATTAGAGGATTGAGAAGATCAAGGTTTCATAGAGAATTACATTGGAAAACATCAATTAAACATCAATAACATTATATGTTAAGCTTTGAAAATGTTTCATGCAAGAAATCAAGACTTAGAGTAGAAATTGGACTTTTTCATCTTTTTGAAATCCTTTGAAAATATCTTTGAAATTGGCTCTAAGGTGATAGAAAGCCTTAGATGAAGAACTCCCATACCTTATTTGAAAAAACTGTCACATCACAAAACCACACCCTAGAAGTTAGGGTGCAATTGTTGGATTGCGACCGGCATATTCGACCTCTCGGAGGTCTTATACAAGCCCATCATATCATTCATCGCATATACATAACGAAAAGTAGTGCAGAATTAAAACTTTTTGTAAAACAATATAGAAGTCATAAACTCTTTCATATATGGAAATAGGAAAACACTAAGTCTCGAATCATCATCTTAAGACACGACAATACTTGGGTCACGGCCCATACGAATTTAAAACATACTACTATATAGTCTATTACAAAACATCATGAAAGAAACATAAAATGACATACATGCCCTCGAGTCAAGTGAGGACATACTTCTACTTCTTCTTGAACGATCTTCTTGTCCAAGTTTTCTTCCATAAAGCTCTTCACCTACCAAGAACTAATAGATAGAAAATAAAGCATAGAATTAGTACAACCACATGTACTAAGTATGGCATTATGCATAAATATCATGGAAACAGACTTTATTGGAAATATGCATGTTTTCTTTAAAACATCATAATATCATAATAAGAATAACATTTAGCAACTTAGAATCATATAAGAAAACATAAGACCGAAAGACATAATTTTTAAACCTCACCTTACAGTGAGTCACTTCACTGTACAGTGAAGTCCGTCCTAGCCTTCCCTTTTAAACACCTTCTAGCATGTAGTTCTCTCACTAAAGTCATCCTAAGATTCACTTAAGTCACACAAAGAGAGACCGCACATACACCCTCTCTAGATGTGCCTTAACGATCTTCAAGATTACTCATAATGAGACACATACACACATACAATACATCAACATACAAGACATACAAGATATGACAATCTCCCCTACCAAGGCTATCAAAAGACTTACTCAATTACTCCTAGAAGAAAACACCCATACATTCACTTCAAGGCTACCTAAATAATGCTTAAGACTTCCTAGGCTTAGATCATGTCAAACACATCAAGCAACTTACCAAACAAGAGTAATCCTCAAGACTTCCAAAGATAAGACATGAAGAGATCATACTTTATGCCCTCTTCACACTTTAACTAACGAATCCTTAAGTCACTGTAGATTAGGTACTTATTTCTTTACATGCTTATTATCGTTAAGTCATTAGTTCATTAATTCATTTAAGAGACATACATCACATAAAGGAAATTCAAATAATGTTCTTAAACAAGACCTAGGGATTGTCATTAACATCTTCAAAGCCTATTGTGCAATGTCTAAGTAGCATCCCATACCACCACCTAAACTTCATATAACTTCTCTAATGCTAATAGGTATCCCATATGATGAGAACATGCAATAACCGACATAGACCATGGTAGCAAGGCATGGAATCCGAAGTTCTATCCTACTTCGATGAGGTGTTCTACTTGCCAATGGTAGAACATAATGATCCCATGTAGACACATGGTTAAGGAATATGAAAGGCATACTTTGTATTCTAGTCTCATACTTAACTAGAACTACTTTCCCTTACCATACTCACTCGGTGCTAGCCTTAGTTCTCATAGATCAATTCACATTATGGTTCATATAAATAGGTCCCATATCTTGTTCATGACCCAATTACCTTTACCCTACAAAAGCAAGGTCCACTAGGGCTATCTCACTATGGCGACAAGAAGCTCATCATGACTTTCCTAAGGTATGATATGATGTCTTTCCAGCCAATCAACCTTAAGTATATCATTCATTACATGAAGGATATCATTACGGCTTACTACTTCACGATTCATAACCTTACCACTTGGTTCAAGGTTCCACATAAATGACCCTCTTACTATCATTCAAGGTCTCACCTATATTCATTTATTCAAGACTAAGACCCTTTAAGTTCCTAAGTCAAGACATCACATATTCACATAAGCATCAAGTAAGGGACACAAGTCTACCTAAACAAGACACAACATACTTCCATTTTACTCATTTAGCCTATCTTTCTTTAGATTCTTTTGAATGACCCTTAACCTTATTTAGTCAATCTATACATTACCTTAACATAATCAACCTAACCATTTTAGACTCATCTAACCAAATTAAGGATAACCATGTAACAACTCTAAGACTACACACTTAACACATAGTCAAAGCATAACATGATTACCTAGATAGTATCAATAGTCTGACACATACTTTCTCATGTAGGTAGATATGATCACATCATCATATAAACTACACAAATAGCCATATAATTTATAGTAGTGCCGACAAGGCCATGATCATCAATGTCCTAAAAGTAACCCCGACAAGGCCACATCAATTCACATAGCACCACCACCAAATGTGGACCAAACCAATCATAACACAATTGAAGTATAATTAACATTGAATAAGAAGAAATAGGGCAGCTTACCACCACTTCATCATCAACACTTCAACCCAATACCAAATCACCCAATTCAATATCATAAGGCCCTTACTCATGGCCATGAACACCAATTCAATGCACAATTATAGAAATCAATGAAATCTAACCCATTTCAATATAGATTAAATAATCCAATACCAATTTAATAACAATTTAATAAAATTATTACATCAATATAAAGCCCAGAAGAAACTACACATGAATTCATCAACATTAGATCAATATCATGTAACCCATAATTTAGTCAAAATCTTAGGTTCATCAATTATATGGTTTCATAGGTAATTTAGGTTAAAATCATCAATACAACATCAATATAATCCATAATCGACATTTGGAAACCATTAATGCAAGAACCCATGGTAGAATCATCAAAAAGGTCAATTCATCTTTTGAAAACTTTAGAAAACATCTTTGAAAGTTGGGCTCCTTGATGAAACGAATTTAAAGGATCAAAAGCCATACCTCAATTAAGCTAATTCTTCAATTTGATGAAGGATCTCCACTCAAAACGTCACACCAAGCTCTTCCTTGATTTTGGACTTCAATGGAGTTTTAGGGAATTTCTAAGGTATTTTGGGGTTTTGATTTTGAATAATGAAATCTTCTAAGAGTTAAAGCCTTATAAACACTTGTAAAATACCCAAATAAACCTTAGGGAACCGCCAAACCTTCCATTTATAAGTGTGGTGAAATTACATTTTCACCGCTAGACTTGGCAGTGAAACTGCACGCTGGAAACTTGACCATCGACGGGACAGTCGACGGACCATAGGTCCACCAACGGGCCGTCCTCTCCATCTGTTGATTGGGTCAAAGGCTGGAGGTGGTTACTCAACCTTTACAAGCCTAAGTCCCAACCCACGGGACCACCGACGGACCGTACCTTCACCTACGGACCGTCCTTTGGTCCATGGTCTTGGGACAAGGTCTCCATCGACAGACAGCCCATCGACGTGATGTCAGTCCACTTACGGGATGTGTTGTCCTTCTTCGATGGGTTCAGAGGCTTGTACGTGGTAGATTTGCCACCTAGGCTAAGTGCCTACCCACGCCCCTCACCCAAAGACCGTCGACCATCCTACTGGCCGTCGATTGGCTTCCGTAGGTGAGGCTGCCTTGAGAAGTCTTGGCCTCCGACATAGGTCCTTCCTGAAGGACCCTTGGTTGGTCCTTGGAGATGTTTTCCCGGACGTTTACGACCCAAACATGAGAGTATACGAGTTTAGGACACATCACATTAATTTCACTCAAAACGAACACGTAAAACTCGACGAAACATGCCTAGACACACAAGGTCACTTCTAGGCACAACTTTCAAACGTCATGGACGTTCTTGAGCATTTGACCTCCAAACCTCACGAAACTTGACATACTGACTTTAGACAACATATAAACACATTTAAGAACAATATAAACTCCTGCATTACAGAAAATCACATAGAACCACATACGAGGAATTTAGGTGACTTAGTCGTCGAACGTCTTGGTTGACCCTTTACGTTTGACTTCCAATGTACCTAATACTTAAGATACTGCCTCAACACAACATTATACACATATTTAGGACCTTAGACCACCATTACCTACATGTTAGTCTCTAGATAACCTAAGTCATTTTTGAGGTCTTACAAAACCCAATGCTAATTGAAGAACAAACTCCATTGAAGACCCATCTTCAAGCTTCATATTCACTTTGAACTCTCATGGAGGGTTTTGGGAAAACTTTAGGAGCGAAGGGGTTTTGATTTAGATGCAAGGGTTTAAATGAGAGTTTAATCACTTATATACTCATACAATACCCCTAAACACCTAAAACAACCGTCCCCACGTTTTATAAGACTTGGGGTGAATTTCCCAAAAACCCCAAGTCTTAACAGAAAACTGCCAACTTTGCAGCACCCTCGACGCCTGCATCGACGATCCGTGGGTGAGACCACGCCCCGTCGATGGGGTCTCATGGTTTTCCCCTACTGCTCCTCAAGATTCACACTTTCAGGCTCCATCAACGAGACCCATCGACGGGTCGTTGCCTGGTCGACCGGCCGTCATTTGAACACTGCCTGGCAGTGTTGAGCTCTTGGTTGGGGTCCTCCTCTAGGGCCCCTTGTGGGTCCTACATAGAGTCATACCCGGAAGTTTACAACTCAAACATGTAGGTATACGAGTTTAGGACCTAACACATGAGTTTAATTCAAAGCGAACATGTAAAACTCGACCAAACATGCTTAGATACATAAGGTCATTTCAAGGCACAACTTTCGAACATCATGGACGTTTTTGGACGTTGGACCTCCAAACTTCATGAAACTTGACACACCACCTATATACACCATATAAACTAATCTAAGGACCATATAAGCTCATGCATCACATAAACACATACAACCACATATGAGGCACTTAGGTGACTTAGTCGTCGAACATCTTGGTCGTCCCTTGACGTTGGACTTCCAATGCACCTAAACTCTTAGATACTGCCTCTATAACACTTTATAGACTATTTAGAATCTTATACCATCATGAAAACCACGTTAGGCTCTAGTTTCACCTAAGTCATTTACGGGATCTTACATTCTCCCCCACTTGGACAACATTCGTCCTCGAATGACACTTGCCACTTTCCAAACACTTCAAAGTATAGAGTTTCAATTAGAAGCTTATAATCATACCATATAACTCACAATCAAGGAGAAAACATCAATTTCACAAAATCAAGAGATACACAACACAACAAGAATCTAGAATAGATTATATAACTCATCATGTAATAAAACTCAAATCCTTCATTCCAAATAGTAAGAACTCATTCTATACTCACTAATATCTAATATACAGAAGTTCTAACCACATAACAACAATTTTAGACCAAAGAATCAATTAGTCAATATTTAAAAATCATAAAGTGAACTGGCAGTGCATTACAATGAAGGGTGCAATTTTTTCAAAAATGCAATTTTCTTTCAATTAATGATATAAACATTCTAATATGCAAAGTAACATCATATAAACATCTTTTACAACATGATCATGGCTTCATAACATACATAATGCAAGAAGTTAATGAAATTCAATTTCAGCCAAGCATGCATATCATAAGGAGAATGTTTGGAACTCATTTTCAACAAAAGACTCCTACACAAATCAAGTTACTAAGAAATCTTTATTTTTAAGCTTGAATAAAGACATACAGAAAGGTTAAGGATACTTCACTCCCAACAACCATACACTTCACCATACTCCCCAAATTAGGAGAAACTCATTCTAAGGTCAACATAACATCTACCTCAAGGAACTCCCTCAAGGCACTTTAAACCTTACTTATACTTTCTCACACAAAGTCTAGCTCATGAAACTTAAAGACTCTCAAAGGTTCAACTATATAACCATTACACCCCCTTATTAGGAGAAACTCACCGTTACTCTTTCAAATCTCTTCAACTTTTTCCTATGGTTGGGTCTCAACTAACTTCAAACCACCTCAACAACCACTCCTTCACATTTCTAACTCTATACCTTTCCATTCTTGCAAACTATACTACCTTTCAAAGGCAACCACATACCTAGGGTCATCAACACCATCTTTCACACCTCACCTAACAAGCCACATCTCATATTTTCTCCCCCTCAACCCAAACTTCATAAAGTCACACTCACATGACTAAACACATAAGGGAAACAAGGGAAATACACCATGTATAAGGCTCTTAGGCACGATTAGATGAATGAAGAAGTGAAACTTTTCCTAGCACCCAATTGCCTCCTATTTATAATGTGGCGCGCTTCACATTATAAACAAGACTCTACTAGATGTGGTTCATAAGACAATTACGACACTCCCAAACCTTATGCTCTGATACCAAGCTTGTCACGACCCACAAGTACACCCTAGAAGTTAGAGTATCCTTGAGCTCATCATACAGCAAGTGAGACTTCAAAAAGTCTAAATTAAGACTCTCATATAATTCATTGCATAATAAACATACTAAAATGAGTAAGAATTCAAAACTTTCTTCACGGACGAAGAACTCTTTTCAAAATCATTACACAAGCGGAAACTTTCATTAAAACATTAAACCATTACAATAACCCCTTGAACCATCTAAACTTTAGAGTATACAATACTTGGGACTAAGCCCATACAAGGCAAAAAATAAAGACTTAAGACATAAACAAACATGTTGATATTGTCCTAGAATCGATGAGGACTCACTAATACTGCATTTTCAACCCTTACAAATCTATCCGTCATCCATGGTACACCAAGACTTCCAATTCCCTTCACTTTAGTCAAAAGGAAAAAGAAGGGGTTAGCACATTAGATGTACTAAGTATGGAAGCCATGCAAAAACCATGAAAAAGGGACATTTGGTTAATAAAATGTTTTTCATGAATTTCGATTAAAACATCATAATATAAACATAAGAACAACATTTATCACTTTATAAAAATATAAGAAATCATTTAAGCAAATATCACATTTTTTTAAGCAACATTACAGTAACTACTTCACTGTTACAGTGAAGTCCCCTTCACTGTTACAGTGAAGTTCCTTAGCTTTACTTTACACATATTCTAGCATGTATTCAATCCACTAAAAGCTATCCTAAGACTAACTTAAGTCATACCAAGCGACACCGCCCATACACCCTCTCAAAGCATGCCTAAACGATCCTTAAGACTACTTAGAATGAGACACATACACACTTACAAATACATCAAACACATAAACATGAGATCCTCCTACCAAAGTTGATTCCAAAGTTCACATACATCAACATCACATTCTCCTTTCAAAGTTTGTCCAAAGACCTACCCAAGTAACTCAAGAAGAGAATGTCCAAAATTGACCTCTTCAAGATTACCTAAGTAGTCCTTAAGACTTACCTAAGTTAGGATCATATCCACGTAACCAATCAATTTCCTTAACTAGAATCATTTCTAAGACTTATCTAAGTAAGAGATGAAGTGACCGTTCCCTTGCCCCCTTCATACCTTAACTAGACAACCCTTAACTACTCTAGATAAGTACTTATTCATTCAACATTCTTTCTTAACCTAAGTTATTACATTCCTTAGTTCATTTAAGAGACATTCATCACATAAGGACATTCAAGTAATGGTCTTAAAGAAGACCTAGGGACTCCAACTAACACCTTCAAAGCCTATTTTGCGATGTCTATATAGAGTCCCATACCACCACCTAAACTTCATAGAACTACTCTAATGCTAGTAAGTATCCCATGTGATGAGAATAGGCAATAGCCGACATAGACCATGGTAGCAAAGCATGGAACCCGGAGTGGTAACCTCTCACATCCCAAGACCACACCCTAGAAGTTAGGGCATAATCTCGGATTGTGGAAAGGCTTACTCGACCTCTCGGAGGTCTTATACAAACCCTTTCATATCATTCATTGCATATACATAGTGAAAAGTCATGCGGAATTTATAACTTTTCATAAAACAATATCATAGTCTTTAAAACTCTTTCATATAGAAGTAATAGAAAATACTAAGTCTCAATCTCATCATCTTAGACACAAGAGTACTTGGGACACGGTCCATACGAATATAGAATACATAGTACTAATAAGTCTATTACAAAACTTCATTAGAAACTTAAAAGACATATATGCCCTCGAGTCAATTGAGGACATACTTCAACTTCTATTGAACGATCTTCTAAGTCCAAGTCTACTTCCCAAAAGCTCTTCACCTACCAAGCACTATATAGACAAAAGCATGGATTAGTACAACCACATGGACTAAGTATGGCTTATGCATAAAAATCATGAAAACGTACATTTATTGAAAATATGCATATTTTCACTTAAAAATCATAGTATAATAATAATAACAACATTTATCAACTTAGAAACACATAAGATAACATTTAACCAAAAAATACATTTTTAGAACTCACATTACAGTGAGTTCAATTCATTGTACAGTGAAGTCCTTCAGTATTACAGTGAGTTCACTTCACTGTTACAATGAATTCTCTTGTCTTCCCTTTTAACACTTCCTAGCATGTAATTCCCTCACTAAAAGTTATCCTAAGAATCAGTTAAGTCACACAAAGAGAGACCGCCCATACACCCTCTCTAGATGTGCCTAATCGACCCTCAAGATTACCTATAATGGGTCACATACACACTTACAAGCATCATAAACATAAATGTAAGATTCTTCTACCAAAGGTGATTCTAAGTCTCACTTGAGTGAGTTATGAAGCAACCGCCCATACAATCCCATACACACACACTCAAGATATCCTATAGACTCCCTAGAATAGAATCGTTCTCACTAAACACACAAACACATAGATGATATGACATTTTCCTTCCAAAGAATATCAAAAGACCTACTTAAGTAAATCAAGAAGATAACGTCCATGATTGACCTCTTCAAGATTACCTAAATAGTCCTTAATACTAGCTAAGGCTTAGATCATGTCAACGACACCAAACATCTTCCGTAACTAGAGTCATTCTCAAGACTTCCAAAGATAAGACATGAAGAGATCATCCTTTATGCCCTCTTCATAATTTATCTAAGGAATCCCTAAGTCACTCTAGATTAGGTATTTATTCACTTACATACTTAATAACGTAAGTCATTAGTTCATTAGTTCATTTAAGAGACATACATCACATAAAGGACATTCAAATAATGTTCTTTGGCAAGACCTAGGGACTCTTACTAACATCTTCAAAGCCTATTGTGCAATGTCTAGATAGCGTCCCGTACCACCACCTAAACCTCATAGAACTTCTCTAATGCTAATATGTATACCATATGATGAGAATAGGCAACAACCTACATAGACCATGGTAGAAAGACATGGAATCCGGAGTGGTAACCTACTCCGATGGAGGGTGTTCTAATTGCCAATGGTAGAACATAGACACATTCCATGTAGGCACATGGTTAAGGAATATGAAGGGAATACTTTGTACTCTAGTCTCATTAATTAACTAGAGCTACTTTGCCTTGCTATACTCACTCGGTGCTAGCCTTAGTTCTCACAGATTAATTCACACTAATGTTCATACAAATGGGTCCCATATTATGTTCATGACCCACTTACATTTACCCTACCAAAACAAGTCCGCTAGGGCTATCTCACTATGGCGACAATAAGTTCATCATGACTTTTCTAAGGATTCATGTGTTGCCGTTCAAGCCAATCAACCTTAAGTCCATCATTCATTACATGAAGGATACCATTACGACTTTCGACTTCAAGTTTAATAACCTTACCACTTGGTTCAAGGTTTCACATAAAGGACCATATTATAATCATTCAAGGTCTCACCTAATATTCATTCGTTCAAGACTTAGACTCTTTAGGTTCCTAAGCCAAGACATCACATATTCATATTCATACAGGCATCAATTAAGGGACACAAGTCTACCTAAACAAGACACACATTACTTCAATTTAACTCATATTGCATATCATCTTTTAGACACCTAAGAATGACGCTTACCAACATTTAGTCAACCTGTTCATTATCTTAGCATCATTTACATAATCATTATAGACTCATATAGCCAAGTTAGGAACAACCATATATCAACTCTAAGACTAAACACTCAACAGATAGTCCTAGAACAACATGATCCAAGATAGTATCAATAATCTAACACATACTTTCACATATATAGGTAGATATAATCATACATCACCAAATAAACTACACAATTATCCACATGAGTTCAAGTAGTGCCGGCAAGGCCATGATCACCAATATACTTAAAATAATGTAGACAAGGCTACATCAATTCACATAACACCGCCACCATAAGTGGACCAAACCATCCACAACATAATTGATATCTAAAATAACATTAAATAATAAGAACTGGGGCAGCATACCACCTCTTCATCCTCAACACTTCAAGCCAATACCAAATCATCCAATTCAACCTCACAAGGCCCTTACACATGGCTATGAACATCAATTCAATACATAAACTATGATAATAGATGAAATCTAAACAAATTCAATATAGATTCAAAAATCTAAGACCAATTAAATATCAATTGAATACAATTGTTATATCATTACCAAGCCCATAAGAAACTACACCATAATTCATCAACATTAGACCAATATCAAGTAACCCATAAAGTAGTCAAAAACTAGGGTTAATCAAATTCATGAGTTCATAGGTAATTTAGGTTAAAACAATCAATACAATATCAATATAATCCATAATAGACGTTTGAAAACCATTAATGCAAGAACCCATGGTAGAATCATGAAATTGGACAATTCATCTTTGAAAGCTTTGGAAAACATATTTGAAGTTGGGCTTCTTGATGAAACGAGTTTCAAAGATCCAAAACCATACCTAAATGAAGCTAATTCTTCAATATGATGAAGAATATCCACTCAATTTGTCACACCAACCTCTTCCTTGAATTTGGACTTCAATGGAGTCTTTGGGAATTCTTAAGGGATTTTGGGGTTTTGATTTTGAAGAATGAAATCTTCAATGTGTTTAAGACTTATATACACACGTAAAATACCCAAAAGAACCTTAGAGAACTGCCAATACTCTTATTTGGAAGTGGGGTGAAATTCCCATTTCACCCCTCACTTAACAGTGAGGTTGCGCAGGAAAAATAGTCCACCAAATGTTGGCAGTCGACGGACCGTTTGTCCACAAACGGACCATCCTGTCCCTACGTTAGTTTGTTCAGAGACTTACTATGGTTATACTCTATCTCAAGACTAAGTCCCTACCAGCATCACCCATCGACATGGCGTCGATTGGCCCACGATCTGTTGATGCCTCGTCATTTGGGGTTGCCTCGGACAGTCTTGACACCAAGTTTTAGGTCCTTCCTCAAGGACCCTTAGTTGGTCCTTGGGAATGTTTGCCCAGACGTTTCCAACCCAAACACGACCGTATATGAGTTTAACACCTCTCACATTATTTTTATCCAAACCAAACATGTAAAACTCGACGAAACATGCCTGGACACACAAGGTCACTTCAAGGCACATCTTTCGAACTTCATAAGCGTTCTTGGACGTTTGACCTCCAAACTTTTGAAACTTGACACACTACCTATATACACCATTTAAACTCAATTAAGAACCTTAAAACCTCATTAATCACACATAAACTCATAGGACCACATATGAGGCACTTAGGTGACTTAGTCATAGAACGTCGTGGTCGTCTCTTGACGTTTGACTTCCAATGCACCTAATACTCTAGACACTGCCTCAATACAACATTATAGACCATTTAAGGACCTTATACCACCATTACCAACATGTTAGGATCTTGTTACCCTAAGTCATTTTCGAGGTCTTACATAACCTACTCCGATGGAGGGTGTTCTACTTGCCAGTGGTAGAACATAGACACATCCCCTGTAGGCACATGGTTAAGAAATATGAAGGGCATGCTTTGTAATCTAGACTCATTCTTTAACTAGAACTACTTCCCTTACCAAACTCACTCGGTGCTAGACTTTCCTCTCATAGATTAATTCACATTAAGGTTCATACAAATGGGTCCCATATCATATTCATGACCCAATTATATTTACCCTACCAAGGTAGGGTCCACTAGGACTATCTCATTATGGCGAAAAGAAGCTCATGATGACTTTCCTAAGCATTGATGTGATTCCGTTCCATCCAATCAACCTTAACTCCATCATTCATTACATGAAGGATACCATTACGGATTTCGACTTCAAGTTTCATAACCTTACCGATAGGTTCAAGGTTTCACAAAAAGTACCTTCTTGTCATCATTAAAGGCCTTAAGTAACATTCATACATTAAAGAATAAGACTCTTTAGCTTCCTAAGTCAAGATATCACAAATTCATATTTATACATGTATCAAGTAAGGGATACAAGTCTAACTAAATAAGACACAACATACTTCACTTTAACACATATATCATAACATTCTTTAGACACTTAGGAATGACCCTTAACAACCTTATGTCAACCTATTCATTACCTCAACATCATCAACATAACCATTATAGACTTATATATCCATGTTAGGAACAACCATGTATCAACTGTAAGACTACACATATAAGCACATAGTCATAGTATAGCATGATCACCTAATAATTTCAATAAGAGAACACATGCTTTACATATTACTTCACTTATAGGTATATATGATCATACTTCACATAATCAACTACACAAATCAACATATTACTTCAAGTAGTGCCGACAAGGCCATGATCATCAATATACTTAAAATAACGCCGACAAGGCCACATCAATTCACATAACACCGCCACCATAAGTGGACCATACCAATCACATATAATCCAAGAGCTAAATTACAATATCTATACATAATTATACTAGAGTTAGGGCAGCATACCACCCAACTGATCTCACCACCTCAATCCCAAGCTAAATCATCCAATTCAATACCATAAGGCCCTTACCCATGGCCATGAACATCAATTCAATACATAAATAATAATACGCAATGAATATAAGATAATTAAATATAGATTTACCAATCTAAGACCAATTAGATATCAATTGAATACAATTCTTACATCATTAGAAAGCCCATAGAAATCTACACTAGAATCTATAAGCATTAAGTTCATATCAATTCAATAGGCTTAACATGCAATAGATCTAAGTGTATTCATTACTCAATTAATCAAATTGAAACAGCCTATACATCATACATACATAATCTTATACATAAATCAAAAGCCCATATCAATCTACACATGAATTCATAAATCTCAAAGCATAATCAATTCACTCATATTTTAGTGAAAATTGGAGAATTGAGAAGATCAAGGGTTCATGGATAATTTCATTAGAAAATATAAATTAAACATCAATAACATTATATCTTAATCTTTGAAAACGTTTCATGCAGAACCCAAGACTTAAAGTAGAAATTGGACTTTTTCCTCTTTTTGAAATCCTTTGAAAATCATCTTTAAATTGGCTCTAAGGTGATAGCAATCCTTACAGAAAGAAGTCCCATACCTTATTTGAATAAACCAATGCTTATTGAAGAAGAAACTCCATTGAAGACCCATCTTCAAGCTACATCTTCACTTTGAACTCTCATAGAGGTTTTTGGGAAAACATTAGGAGGGAAGTGGTTTTGATTTAGATGCGAGAGTTTAAATGAGAGTTTAATCACTTATATACTCATAAAATACCCATAAACACCTAAAATGACCGTCCCCAGATTTTATAAGACTTGGGGTGAATTTCCCAAAACCCCAAAGTCTTAACAGCAAATTACCAACTTTGCAGCACCATCGACGCCTGCATCGACGGTCCGTGAGTGAGACCACGCCCCGTCGATGGGGTCTCGTGGTTTGCCCCTACTGCTCATCAACCATCACACTTTCAGGCTCCATCAATGAGACCCATCAACGGTCCTTCGACTGGTCGACTGGCCGTCGTTTGGGTCGTCGTTTGGACACTACCTAGTAGTGTTGAGCTCTTGGTTGGGGTCCACCTGTAGGGCCCCTTGCTGGTCCTACGTGGAGTCGTACCCGGACGTTTATAACCCAAACATGTACGTATACGAGTTTAGGACCGACCACATGAGTTTCATCCAAAACTAACACATAAAACACAACGCAACACGCTTAGACACACAAGGTCATTTCAAGGCTCAACTTTCGAACGTCATGCACGTTTTTGGACGTTTGACCTCCGAACTTCACGAAACTTGACAAACCACCTATATACACCATATAAATTCATTTAAGGACCATATAAGCTCATGCATCACACATAAACACATACAACCACATATGAGGCACTTAGGTGACTTAATCGTCGAACATCTTGGTCGTCCCTTGACTTTTGAATTCCAATGCACCTAAACTCTTAGATACTGCTTCAGTAACACTTTATAAACCATTTTAGTATTATAGACCATCATAAAAACCACGTTAGGCTCTAGATTCACCTAAGTCATTTTCGGGATCTTACACTAAGGTCCAAGATGATTTTTCTTTATGGGGGTATCCGACCTTGTTGTGAATGAGTGTAGGTCAGCTATGTTGATTACTAGAATGGACATCTCTCGTATCATGGTTCATGTCGATGAAATTGAGGAACAAAAGCTTAAGCAAGTTTGTAGATAGTTGTAGAGGACAGGGGCTGAAGATGGAAATTCTTCTAAGGCTAGATTTAAGTTGCAAGATAAGCCAAGGTTGAAGAAAAAGTTCCCCAATAGAAGTTGTTATACCATTACAAGGGTCTACACTCAATCCTAAAGAGGAAAAAGGTAGTGGTTCTTATGTGTAGAGGTATCCTTGTTCTAAATGAAGAAAAAAACATGAAGGCAAATGCCTAGTTGATACGGGAAATTTCTATGGTTGTGGCAAGAGTTATCACATGAAGAGGATTGTCGTATGATGAAGGCTCAAGGGAGAGAAAATTCTCAAGCACAAGCAAGTGCTCCTAATCCTGATGATCTTAAGAAGAATCACTTCTATGTTCTCTGCTCTAGAGGTGAACAAAAGGAGTCTCCTAATGTCGTCACCGGTATGTTACAAGCATTTTCCATAAATGTCTATGCTTTACTAGATACGGGTGCTAATTTATTGTTTGTAATTCCTCTAGTAGCTAAAAAGTTTGATGTTCTACACGATATTTTAACCATTTCGGTTACAACCCCGGTGGGTGACTACGTTGTGGCTAAAAGAGTCTTTAAGAGTTGTCCAATATCTTTTCCCAATAGTTTTATGTGGGTGGATTCGGTAGAGCTTTATATGGTTGATTTTGACGTTATTTTGGGAATGGATTGGTTGCATGTTTGTTTTTCTTCCATTGATTGTCGGACTAGGGTAGTCAAGTTAAATTTTCCTAATGAACCCCTCTAAGAGTGGAAAGGGGGTAATTCAATTCCTAGAGGTCGCATAATATCTTGTTTGAAAGATTGTAAAATAATCTCTAAAGGGTGTCTTTACCATATCGTAAGAGTCAAAGATCTTGAAACCGACATTCCTCCTATTGAGTCGGTCACCGTAGTGAGGTATTTTCCGGATAATTTCCCGGAATTCCTCCCAAATGGGAAATTGATTTTTTATTGACTTATTACGAATACGAATCCCATTTGAATTCCTCCTTATCGGATAGATTCAGCCGAATTGAATGAGTTGAAGTCTCAACTCAAGGATTTACTAGATAAAGGTTTCATTCAACCTATTATTTCTCCATAGGGTTCTCCGATATTGTTTGTGAAGAAGGATGGGTCCCTCAGGATGTGTATTGACTATCGTTAACTCAATAAAATCACTACTAAGAACAACTATCCTCTCCCTCGAATTGACGACTTGTTTGATCAACTCCAAGGGGCGAGCTACTTTTCTAAGATTGACTTGAGGTCGGGGTACCACCAACTTTGGTTGAGATGTGAGGATGTACCTAAAATTGTACTTCAAACTAGGTATGATAACTGTGAGTTCCTAGTAATGTTTTTTGGTCTCACTAATGACTTGGCGGCTTTTATGGAACTAATGAATATGGTGTTTCAAAATCACCTAGATTCATTTGTCATTGTCTTCATTGAAAACATCTTGGTATATTCGATGAATGAGGAAACACATGGGTCATATGAGAGTGGTGTTACAAGTTCTTAAGGAACACTAACTATTTTCCAAGTATAACAAATGTGAGTTTTTGTAGATATCGGTGGCGTTTCTTGGTCATATTATCTCGTGTGTTTGTATAGAGGTCTATCCAAAGAAAACTGAGCTGGTTAAGAATTGGAGTAGACTATTGACTCTAACCGACATTAGGATTTATTTGGTTTAGACAGGTACTATAGGATGCTTGTGGATAGTTTTGCGTCCATTGCTTCTTCTTTGACTACATTGACCCAAAAGAGTGTGAAATTTGAGTGTTAGGAGGCATGTTAAATAAGTTTTCATATTTTAAAATATAATCTTACCTCAGCTCTGGTATTGACTCTATCAAAGGGTACCTAGCATTTCGTAGTATATTGTGATGCATCCCAGGTGAGTTTGGGGTATGTTCTTATGCAAAATAGGAAGGTAATAGACTAGGCCTCTAGACAACTTATGGTGCATGAGAATACCTATCCAAGTCATGACTTCGAATTGACGGCCTTAGTATTTGCCTTGAAAATATGGAGGCATTACTTGTATGGTGTTCATGTGGATTGGTATACCTACCATAAGATTCTTCAGTATGTGTTTACTTAAAAGGAGTTGAATCTCTGTCAAAGAAGATGGTTGGAATTTTTGAAAGATTACGACATGAGTGTTCTCTACCACCCTAGAAAAGCTAATGTGGTGGCGGATGCTTTAAGTCGCATGACCATTGGTAGAGTGTCTCATGTACAAGAAGGCAAGAAAGATCCAGTGAAAGATATTCATAGGTTGGCTAGATTGGGTTGTTGGTTGGAAGATTCCCCAAATAGTGGTTTTGTGGTCGATCATAACTCCGAATCATCTTTAGTGGTCGAGGTGAAGTCTAAGAAACATCTTGATCCTCTATTGATGGAATTAAAGGAATTGGTACTTGGCAAGCTTAATGACTCATTCACCCAAGGGGGGATGTGTACTAGGTACCAAGGTAGACTGTGTGTGTCGGATGTTGACAACTTGAGGAGTAAAATCTTTGAAGAAGCTCAGGGATACCAATATTCTATCCATCCGGGTTCCACCAAAATGTACTGTGATCTTCAAGAAGTGTATTGGTGGGAATGATTGAAAAGGGACATAGCGGAATTTGTGGCTAGATGTACCAATTGCCTACAAGTAAAGGTCAAGCATCAAAAGTCCAGTGGTTTGACTCAAGTAAAGAATGTTCCTACTTGGAAGTGGGAATACATTAATATGGACTTCTTAGTGGGTTTTCCAAAGACACGAAGGCAAAATGAATCCATATGGGTTGTTGTGGATAGATTAACGAAATCCTTTTATTTTATTCTCGTTAAGTCTACTTATTTGGCGGAATAGTATGCAAGGTTGTATTTGGTAGAAATTGTGAGTTTGCATGGCATCCGTTTGTTGTTCATCTCGGATCAAGGTTGTCATGACCGGGGAGCACCCCCTAGAAGTAACATGGCATACTTGACCTTTCGGAGGTTTTATACAAGCCCATAGTTATCATTCATCGCATTATCATAGGTAAATTTAGCGGAAAATTTAAAACTTTCATAGCACATCATATGCTACAACATCACTTCAATTAGATACAAAATACCATAAGTACATAGTTAGACTCTAAGTCTCTTTGCCATCTTAGACTCAACCTCATTAGAGTACATTAGGGACACGACCCTTATAACATAAAATCATAAACTAAACTATTATAAGACTTTACATAAAACATGACTTAGGAAATCCTTGAACTGAAGAATCCCTTTCATTGAGATAGGGAATCACATATCAAGTCCTTCACAATAGGGACATCCATTAAGCATCCATATCCTACACTTTGTGTAAAAAGTTAAAGTAGAATGGTGTTAGTACAAGAATGCACTAAGTATAACAACCATGAAAAAACAAGCATTTAAAAGTGTCACGACCCTCAAGTACACCCTAGAAGTTAGGGCATCCTTGAGTTCGTCACACGGCAAATGAGACATCAAGAAGTCTCAATTAAGCCTCTCGTACATTTCATTGCATAATAAACATTCTAAAATGAGTAAGAATTTAACACTTTCTTCACACACGAAGAACTCTTCCTATAAACAATACTCAAGCGAAAGACTTTTATTAAAACATTAAACCTTTACAATAACCCCTTGAACCATCTAAACTTTAGAGTATACAATACTTGTGACCAAGCCCATACAAGACATAAAGTAAAGACGTAATACATAAACGAACAGGTTGATATTTTCCTCGAATTGATGAGGACTCAGCAATATTTCATCTTTGACTCTTAGAAACCTATCCATCCTCCAGGGTACATCAAGACTTCCAATGCCATACACTTTAGTCAAAAAGGGAAAAGAAGGGGTTAGCACATTAGATGTACTAAGTATGGAAGCCATGCAAAAACCATGAAAAAGGGACATTTAATAAATAACATGTTTTTCATGAATTTTGATTAAAACATCATACTATAATCATAAGAACAACATTTAACACTTTAGAAATACATAAGAAATCATTTAAGCAATTAATCACATTTTCATAGTCACTTTCCAGTAACTCACTTCACTGTACAGTGATGTCCCTTCACTGTTACAGTGAAGTGCTTAGCCTTCACACTTGCCATCTTCTAGCATGAATTCAACCCACTAAAAACTATCCTAAGACTCACTTAAGTCATACAAAGAGATACAACCCATACACCCTCTCAAAGCATGCCTAAACGATCCTTAAGACTACTTAGAATGAGACACAGACACACTTACAATACATCAAACAGATGAACATGCGTTCCTCCTACCAAAGGTGATTCCAAGGTTAACTTGGGTGAGTGTGGAGCGACCGCCTATAAAATCCCTTTCACACACGCACAAGGGATGCTATAGACTACCTAAGATAGAATCATTCTCACTTAATACAATAGCATACATCAAACATGACATTCTCCTTTCAAAGGTTATCCAAAGACCTACTCAAGTAACTCAAGAAGAGAATGTCTATAATTGACCTCTTCAAGTTACCTAAGTAATCCTTAAGACTAACCCAAATTAGGATCATGTCCACATAATCAACCATCTTTCCTAAGTAGAGTCATTCTTAATACTTCTCTAGGTAAGATAAGAAGTGATCATTCTTATGCCCCCTTCACACCTTAACTAGACAACCCTTAACTACTCTAGATAAGTACTTATTCTCAAACATACTTTCTTAACTGAAGTCATTACTTTTATTAGTTCATTAAGAGACATTCATCACATAAGGGACTTTCAAGTAATGGTCTGGAGAAGACCTAGGGACTCCAACTAACACCTTCAAAGCCTA
This sequence comes from Solanum sitiens, assembly GCA_016801875.1. Taxonomy (NCBI): domain Eukaryota; kingdom Viridiplantae; phylum Streptophyta; class Magnoliopsida; order Solanales; family Solanaceae; genus Solanum; species Solanum sitiens. The sequence continues at coordinate 324,718 of JABWTJ010000420.1, forward strand.
TTGTGCAATGTCTAGATAACATCCCATACCACCACCTAAACTTCATAGAACTTCTCTAATTCTAATAAGTATACCATATGATGAGAATAGGCAATAACTAACATAGACCATGGTAGCAAAGCATGGAATCCGGAGTTGTAACCTACTCCGATGGAGTGTGTTCTACTTACAAATGGTAGAACTTAGACACATCATATGTAGGCACATGGTTAAGGAATATGAAGAGCATGCTTTGTATTCTAGCCTTATACTTTAACTAGAACTACATCCCTTACCATACTCACTCGGTGCTATCATTTTTAATCATAGAGTAATTCACATCAAGGTTCATACAAAAGGGTTCCATATCAAGTTCATAACGCATTACATTTACCCTACCAATGAAAGGTCCACTAGGGCTACCTCACAATGGCGACAAGAAGCTCAATATGACTTTCCTAAGGATTGATATGATGCTGTTCCAGCCAATCAACCTTAAGTCCATCATTCATTACCTGAAGGATACTATTATGACTTTCGACTTCAAGTTTCATAACCTTACCACTAGGTTCAAGGTTTCACATAAAGGACCCTATTATCATCATTCACGATCTCACCTATCATTCATTCGTTCAAGACTAAGACGCTTTAGCTTCCTAAGTTAAGACATCACATATTCATATTCATACATGCATCAAGTAAGGGACACAAGTCTACCTAAACAAGAAACAACATACTTCACTTTAGCACATATTACATAACATTCTTTAGAAACTTAGGAATTAACCTTATCAACATTATGTCAACTTATTCATTACTCTATCATCATTAACATAACCATTATAGACTCATATATCCAAATTAGGAACACCAATGTAGCAACTCTAAGACTACACATATAAACACATAGTCATAGTATGACATGATCACCTAATAACTTCAATAAGAGAACACATACTTTCACATTACTTCACATATGGGTATATATGATCATACTTCACATAATAAACTACACAAATCAACATATTACTTCAAGTAGTGCCGACAAGGCCATGATCATCAATATACTTAAAATAACGCTGACAAGGCCACATCAATTCACAAAACCCCGCCACCATAAGTGGACCATAAAAATCACACATAATTCAAGAGCTAAATTACAATAGCTATACATAATAATAAGAGAGTTAGGGCAGCATACCACCCACTTGATCTCACCACTTCAATCCAAAGCTAAATGATCCAATTCAATATCTTAAGGCCCTTAGCATTGCCATGAACATCAATTAAATACATAAAGCATAATACTCAATGTCACGACCCGGATTCTGGAATCCGAACCGCGACCGGCATTGTTAACCTCTCAGAGGTCGTAGACAAGCCTTTTACTTAGATTCATCACATTCATACATTAAATTTGCGGAAAATTTAAAACTTTTTAATACTTAGCGAAGTATACATAGACTTCATATAGTTTTGTATAAGAGTGATATCCTACTAGCTCAAACTCTACAACCATCTATCAATAGATTAAACAATGAAATAAATGAACGTAATAGTAATAATAGTAGTTCGCCAATTGCCCTTATTACAATGCTTTTGAAATAAATACTTGGAAAGAAACACTAGGGACAGTAGTCAATAGATAAATCTAATGAACTAAGCTAGAATAATAAAACGTATCATCCTCGAACTCAAAAGGACCTACCAAAATCTGGAGAACGCTATTCCAAACCGCTTCGACGAACTTCAATCTTCTTGAGAACCTGCGTCTATAAAAATAGTAAAAATATATGGGGTTAGTACACACTTGTACTAAGTATGGGTGTATGCACATAACACATAAGGGACGATGCATGAACAGTGAATCTCTTCCTAAACAACATGTCAATTACAGTGAATTACGGTCACAACGTCACTCCTTTCTTAAAAATGTTAGTAATGATTTATGATGTATATATGACACATTCTCATGAAATTAAGGCATACAACTCGTTTTCTATATGAACATAAGACCTTGGAATCATGAACATAATTTTAGAACAACTTAAACACACGTTTATATTTTTGCTCACTAGGTAGAGAGTCACCCTTTCTATGCTTAGTTTATTTTCCAGTTTCTTCTATCTTCTAGTTGTGTAGTTCAATCATCTCCTTTGATCATATGTTTCACTTACAAGTGCAATGATTCATTGTAGTCCCATACCTACAATGAATAGAGTAATCAATTCACAAGACTAAGCAAACGATTTGGCTACCTACCCATGAGTTAGATTTTTCATTCTTCTTCTTATTAGGTAACTTACATTAATAAGCCAATATTTATTTGCTATGCCCCCTTATTTGAATATTTCATAATCTATAGTTCTTGGGACATAATTTGCGCTCCATTATGGCTACCCCCAACTTGATATGTCTATCTAATGATTAATATTCATTAAGCTCTTACTTTACTTAGTTCACTATGAACTTATGATTCTACTCCCTTGCTCGATTGTTCATTTTGAAATTGATACTTATTCTTTCTTACTCTCTTAAAGAATTCTTTTAGCGTTGACAGAAGTAGATCATGCGAGCTACATGAAATCCAGTGTCTTCCCCACACTGAAAAGGGGTGATTCACAGATTAAAGTGAACCAAGCTCTGTGCTCCCCACACCGAAAAGGGGCATTCACCAGCTAAGGTGAATCGGTCGATGCTTTCCCCACATAGTAAAGGGGGGTTCACGGCAATAATGAACCAAATACTTGTACTGAGCTAAAACCGACATAGATCATGTGAGCTAAACATGAAATCCGGTGTCTCCTCCACACCGAAAGAAGGCAGAATCACCAACCAAAGTGAAACCAAAATTACCTAGTCCCTATGATAGCGAGAAATAGAGTTCAAAGACTAGGAGACTTACTGAGACCCTAGCGATCTCGTCTCATGAGACTTACATGTGCTGGCACAAGCTCATTACTAGTCTATCGGTGCTAAGCTCAGATTTTATCTTCTTATCTTCTAGAGTTTACTCACGCCTTATGGAAGATTGATTCTTATTATGAGGTTTACTTACTCTATGGATAACTAGTAATCCCTATCTTTACTTGATGATTATGCTCTTAAGACTTTTCTTTATCATCATGGTGTGAGTGAGACTTGTTTCACGAACTCTAGCACCCTCTTGTGTGAGAATTATTGACGTAATGATTAAGTGTTCTTGAGACTCGTCTCACTTATTTCTAACACTCTTTATTAGGTCAATCTTATAATTTAACTCTTAGTTATATCTTTACTCACCTTATCTTGTTCACGTCACTTACTAACCTTATATAAATTCTTTATGATGATTATCAACTTTTGGTAAGATTTATGGCATTACAAGTTTTGTGGATAGGGTATGTAGGGACTTGTCCAATTGATTGGCATACCCAATGTTATGAGATATTGAATTTAGATTATAATGACTTTTTGGAGTACTACATATGATAACTAACTCAACCAATTCATGAATACATTATAGCAATTTAACATGTTAAACAAGCTGACTTTTCACAGATGATAAAAATATCAACAATTCAATGAATACTCATAACAATTCACATTCTCGGAACACAAATATGCATTATAACATTTAACGTTCATGTAAATAACACCCTAAGTATGCGGATCTAACATGTATATTTCACTTGACATACAAATCACTTAACACACATATAATATCAGTTAACACCACATACAATCAACAATGCCTCCAGAATAATACTACTATACTACAAGAATTGGAAATCGGGAGAACTAGGGAGATGAACATGCGATTCGATGGGAACAACCCTAGTTTCGATATTCTTGAAGTAAAAACGTTTGAAAAGCCTCTTGGAGAAAGAATTCCATGAGAAAAAACACATACGTTGCTGTAGAATGGAATCTACGAAGATCACTATGAACTTTGCACGAAAAAATCTTGAAGATCCTTGCTTAGCGTTCTAGGGTTAGGTCACGGTTCTTGTCTTGCGTTTTGGACGTTAATGGTGAGCAGATTTTAGGTCTAATTCTTTTGAGAACTGATTGTAAATCAGGTGAATTTAGTTTATATACTTAACTAAAACAGCTTAGGTAGTTAATTACCAAAATGCCCTTCCTAGATTGACTAGACTTAGGGAATTGTTGACTTAACCGATTTTTAGGAAGTCTCCTTGTAGTTTCGGTTTTGTATTTTTATTTTAATTAATTAAGTTATTATATTAATGAATTAAGTTGTTTAGGGTAATTAATAAAATACCCCTAGGTTGTTAGGGATAAAATCAACCATTTGGACCATCCTAGGCTATGTACTAGGTTGTCCCTAAGTTAGTTACACTCGGTATGGTCCTACATTGTCGGGTGTCTTAGATATCCGTACTAGGTCGGTCTAGGGGTGGTTGGGTAGTTAAGTTAGTTGCTTAGGGTCTAGGGTAGGTTAGGGGGTCTGGTCCCACGCGGTTGGACCCGCATGTGCGTGTGTCCCCCAACCGCCCTAACCGAATTGGTTAGGGTGGTCCCCTCGGCCGTTGTTGCCCATGTGCTAGCCCATGTGCTTCTTACATTTTCCTAACTAACTATTTTGAAGTCTCATTTGGAATATTTACTTATTGTCCCAAGGATCCTCACTATGTCCTTAGGCACTGTTTACCCTACATGATCATTTTAAATGGTTATTTGCTATGGTATCTAGGCTTGACACTTTGGATGCCTCATACCTTAAGTATTGCATTAGCGATCACTATTTTAGCGTAGGATCTTCTTTGCAGGTACAATTTCTTATAAGCTTGGAGCATACTTCGACTACTTGGATATTATTATAGAAATTGGCTCACACCCTTATCCAATTTTCTATACTATTCCCAATTTTTTTCAATATTGGGCATCAGGATGATTATGTGCCCCCTATTTGCATTTTTAAGGACCTATAGGGCTCTTTAACAAACGTGTAATTTTTTTGAATGTTACACTCAATGAATCTAGGTCGATTAAATATAGATTTATAAATCTAAGACCGATTAGATATCAATTGAATACAATCCTTACATCATTAGAAAGCCCATAGAAATCTACACTAGGATCTATAAGCATTATGTTAATATCAATTAAATAAGCTTAACATGAAATAGACCTAAGAGTATTCATTACTCAATTAATCAAATTGGAACATCCTATACATCATACATTCATAATCTATATATGAATCAAAATCCCATACAATCTACACATGAATTCATGAATATCAAAGCATAATCAATTCACCCATACTTTAGTAAATTTAGAGATTTGAGAAGATTAAGGGTTCATGGAGAATTTCATTGGAAAAAAACAATTAAACATCAATAACATCATATCTTAACGTTTGGAATCCTTTCATGCAAGAATCCAAGACATAGAGTAGAAATTGGACTTTTTCATCTTTTTGAAATCCTTTGAAAATCAACTTTGAAATTGGCTCTAAGGTGATATAAAGCCTTAGATGAAGAACTCAGCTACCTTATTTCAAGAACCCAATGATAATTGAAGAAGAAACTCCATTGAAGATCCATCTTCAAGATTCATCTTCACCTTGAACTCTCATGAAGGTTTTTTTTGAGAAACTTTAGGAGGGAAGGGGTTTTGATTTAGATTCTAGGGTTTAAATGAAAGTTTAATCACTTATATACTCTTAAAATACCCCTAAAAACTTAAAAAAACCGTCCCCATGTTTTATAAGACTTGGGGTGAATTTTCCCAAAACCCCAAGTCTTAACAGAAAACTGCCAGATTTTCAGCACCATCGACGCCTACATCGACGGTCCGTGGTCTCACCCACGCCCCGTCGATGGGATCTCGTTGGTTGCACCTGCAACTCCTCAACCTGCAGGCCAGATGGATCCATCGACGAGACCCATCAACGGGACGTCGCCTGGCAGCCTGGCCGTCGTTTGGGTCATCATTTGGCCACTGCCTGGCAGTGTTGAGTTCCTTGTTGGGGTCCTCCTCTAGGGCCCTTTATGGGTCCTACGTGGAGTCGTACCCGAACGTTTCCAATCTAAATATGTTTGTATACGAGTTTAAGACCTACCACATGAGTAACATCCAAAACGAACACGTAAAACTCGATGAAACATGCTTAGACACACAAGGTCATTTCAAGGCACATTTTTCGAACGTCATGGATGTTCTTGGACGTTTGACTTCCAAACTTCACAAAGCTCTACACACTGCCTATATACACCATATAAAATAATTTATGGACCATATTAGGACATTAATCACACATAAACACATAGAACCACATATGAGGCACTTAGGTGACTTAGTAGTCCAACGTCTTGGTCGTCCCTTGACGCTTGATTTCCAGGGCACCTAAACACTTAGCTACTGCCTCAATAACACTTTATCGACTATTTTAGGACTGTAGACCATCATGACAACCACGTTAGGCTATATCTTCACCTAAGTCATTTTCGGGATCTTACAAAAAGGGACATTTTTACTTTGAATCCATGTATCATGCCTTTTTGTAAAAATTTCATAAAAACTTTGATATAATAAGCATCATACAATTCACATACTTCATATAGGCATATTGAATGGTCAAACGTCATATAAAACCACACATTGCATTTAAGGCATAATACCCATCACATTACAGTAAACTCAATCACGATACAGTAAGCTTATTCTTCACTTTACAGTAAACTCATTTCTTCTTAAAAATTTAACTTTCCAAGTAACCCTCTAGTGATACTTGGTGCAATGTATAGATAATGTCCCATAACACTAACCACACTCAAGCATCACCTTAAGGCTACAAGGTAGTCATACATATAACCTTCCTAACTCAACGCATACATTCATAGAAGTGTACCAGATCATAAGACACATTTAAGTCAAGACTCACAATACCATTAAAGTGAGCCCTAGTCAATTAGCACATATGCTAACTTCACTTCACATAGAACATTATAAGACCTTACTCACAATCCCAATCTAAGTCTACTAGTGCAATGTACATGTGAAGCCCCATAACCTCACACACACTTAGTAAACATATCATGAAACCACAAGCCTTAGCATGTACTTCATACACCAACCGTGATATTATAGTCATCTACATGCATACAAAGTAGTACCTTAATCATATAGTCAATAAGACCAACATTATGCACATAAGAAGATACCACATCACATAGACCCATTAGGACGCATACCAAGCAGATCGTCACAACAAGTAGAGGACACTACAATGTCATGCATAAGAAACATAACATAATCATATACATTAGAACACCTTCCTACAACTCCCCTCAAGAGCTACTTGTGCAATGCATAGGTAAAGTCCCATACCCTCACCTACACTAAGCAACTTCCCTTAGGTTATCCTAGTTAAGGTCCTTAAATTACTTCTATTGTCCATTTTACCTTAGTGAAACTATAACCTAAACCAACACTAAGACCATGGGTGCTAAACATTGAATTTGCTTTTGTAGAGCCTTACACCAAAGGAAGGTGCTCTACTTTGACAATGTAGAACATTAACATCATGCTAACATATTAGGTGATATCACTTGCTATATCCTATAGGGAAAACATAGTTTATGGAACTTGGATGCATATATGGAACCCTCTTTATTCCTATTGAGGCATTGTAGTTATCCACCTCATGAGGACTATGGCGAACAAGCCTTCCCACATTGGGAAGGGGAACACCTCATCTAAGTTCACCCGATGTTAAGCTAAGTTCCATTTATTGAAATCCTTTATTAACATTACTTTATAAAATTAGGCTTTAGGAGATTGACTCCTCATATGCTTAGCTCATAGGTCATACATGAGAGTTCATCAACCTAAATCATGTGAGAAGTCCTTTCACATGGATATAGCATATTCAAGCACCATCTAGTTTAGGATACTCTTGAGTACACCTTTCAAGAGCCCCTCTATTTACTAGATCATCAACAAGTATCATAGACATACTACATGTGCATTTATTCATTTATGTGAGCAAACCTTTCACATAAATACCCTTAGGCCACACATATTCATACTTGTACTTCATTCATCCATAAGAGTATAGGTGTAACTATATGAGCAATCCTTTCATACAACACATTTAGACACTATGCATATTCACACTTCATCAAATCATATAAGATATATTCATATCTTAATCAGGCATTCATAATAATGTACCTAGATCACAAACCAAGGAACTGTCCTATCAAGGCACACATGTGCAATGCATAGACAAGGACCCATACCCTTGTCCATACTAGTACACCTATCAAGTAATCCTAGTTAAGGAAAACATAGCATACCTCGTAGATATATACGTTACATGCATAGTAGTAGACACAAGTGCATATGAGAATACCCTTTCATTAGACACCATGAACCTATACTACTTGTAAGCATGAATGAGGTGTGAGTGTGTATACATTGGTAAACATGATCACATAATGTCTATCAACAACATATTGAGGCAGCCACCCTTTTAGGACCACAATTAACAGTCAAGCATAGACCACACAACACATAATAACATAGGAGACAAGACAACTTCTATCTTTACATTCAAGACTCCTAACGTTAGTTAATCACACCTTCATGTAGGGGTACATAGGTAAGGGGTAATTCACCATTTACTTCATCATTGGCAGCATATAAACCATACCTAACCTAGACACCCTCATACCCATAACATTAGCAACACAACCTAGATCATAGACTAGAATAGAAACTAGGCATAAGCTTTACACAGTGTGATCATCATAACCACACACTCATATAACATCAATTAGCTGTCAAGGATATAATCAACACATATACAGATAAAAAAAAAGTAAACACTGCCACCATAAGTGAACCATAACACACAATGCCATGCAAGGCCAAGTTTACTAGCAATTCTATAGGAAATAGAGAAAGTAGAGCAATCTTACCACATCTCCTTTTCTTTGATCATCAATGATCAATACTCATAATTCATCAATAATACAATATAGTGGAGTAGCTAAAGATATCATAACCTAAACGAAAACATAATTCAATTGCCCTAGAATAGAGATCTTAACAAGTTCTCTACATTAACAATCAATAGAAAATAGAAGAACATAGGTCAATACTACCAAATCTTCAAGCCTTGATAAACATTGGATCCATTACACCTAATTCATAATCAATTTACATGATAGGCAGTAGATATAAGCAAGTAAACATGCTAGAATCATAATTCAATCAACATAAAGTCAAGATCACAATGCCCATAATATAGGCTAATTTGAGAATAAGAGGGAACATGAGTTCATTATGAAATGGGATTGAAATTCCCTTTACAATCAGTACTTTAATATCAATGCATCATAAACAAGCTTTTCAAAACGTTTTGAGAAAGAATTCATGGCTAGATTGGAAGATTGGAGATTTGATCATGTACTTCCATTGAAAACATTGGAAAGAGATCTTTAGATGGAAGATCATCTAAAGATGAGGGATCACCATACCTTATCGACGCCTAATAGGCCCACGACAGTCCGTAGGTGGCCACCATCGTTTAGGTCTGAGGGTTGGCCTTGGCTGATCTTCCTCCAAGCTAAGTAACGGATGACGCCTCCCATCGACGGGGCGTAGTTCCACCTACGAGGCGTCGTTCTTGGCCTTTGTTTCACACTGCCAAGGCAGTGCCTAGGTAGTGTTTGGGGTCCTCCTTGAGGGCCCTTTGCAGGGACCTTGGGGAGTCGTACCCAGAAGTTTCCAACGTAAATACATTCATTAACATGTTAGGGACCTTCCATATCAGTTTCAACAAAAACAAAGACGTAAAACATTTCAAGATACACCAACACACACATTCACATCTCAAGGGATAACTTTCGAACGTCATGGACGTTCTTGGACGTTTGACTTCTAAATGACTTCAAATAAATAATACATAGTGCAAAACAATTATTTAACATGTTAATAAGCTCATAAGTCACATGTGAGGGTCTAGACACCTTAATTAATTTTGGGGGTCTTACAAAGGTTCCCAATTCACTTCTCATTTTTGGAGATCTTTCAGAAAGGGGTAGGGTACTCATGTAAAGCTTAACACCACTTTTCATCCTCAAACGGATGGTCAAGAGGAGCGTACAAATAAAACCCTATAAGATATGTTAAGATCTTATGTGATAGATTTCAAAGGAAATTGAGACGATCATCTAGCGTTGATTGAGTTCTCCTATAATAATAGCTACCATTCAAGTATTTTGATGGATCCTTTTGAAGCACTCTATGGTATAAGGTCTCAGTCTCCGGTTGGGTGGTTTTAGGTAGGGGAGTCTTCGCTCCTTGTTCCCTAGATGATATATGAAGCCTTAGAGAAGGTACGTATGATAAGGGATAGTTGAAGATAGCCTATACTCGGCAAAAATCATATGGCAAAAATAGAGGAAGATATCTTGAAGACGAAGTAGATGATAACGTGTATATGATAATTTCGCCAATGAAAGGGGTTATGAGAATTGGAAAAAAGGGGAAGTTGAGTCCTCGTTATGTGGATCCTTATGAAATTTTATAAAAGGTTTGAAGGGTTGCATACGAGTTGAGATTACGTAGTGAACTAGCTTCGGTTCATCCGGTGTTTCATGTCTCCATACTTAAGAAGTGCATCAGTGATCCCGATTCCATTCTTCCTATTGATGGTTTAGGTGTGGATGAGAACCTCTCCAATGAAGAGGTTACAGTGCAAATCCTTGATCATCAAGTGAATAAAATAAGGAACAAAGAGGTGGCTTCCGTAAAAATTTGATGGAGAAACCACCTAGTTGAGGAGAAACATGGGAGGCCGAGGCCGATATGAAGTCCCGTTATCCTCATCTCTTTGCTAATTAAGGTTAGTTGTTCCTATACATAATTAAAATAATGAGTAAATTTGAATGTTACTTGTTTTGCAAAAATAAACATATTGTGGTAAAAGTTTTTCCTAAAATAAGTTGTTATGGAAAAATACTCTTTTGCTTGAATTGCACTTATTTGTATATATGGTATGTTGTTGCCTATGTGAAATGATATTGAACATGTTGATTTTTTTTAAAATGAATTTTGGCATAAGTGACTGTTTAATGTTGTGTTGAGCTTATTTGTATTGAGAAGGTAGTTTCTGATGTAGTGTTTTTCAGCTCTTATGTGTAGAAATTGATGTTTTGAGTTACTATATGTAAATGCGATGATTATATATTGAATGAATTTGTGAATCACTCCTTTGAGTTTTAGCTCATGTTTATTATGTATGTTGTTTGTTGGGCTTCTAGTATTGAGTATATCCTTTCCCTTTAAAAGATGTTAGTGTTATTGGGGACGAATGTTCCTAATGGGGTGATAATGAAACAGTTCAAAAGTCGAAGACCTAATCTAGAGCCTCACATGAGTTTATAAGACTTGAAACACTGCTATAAGACCTAAAATAATGTTTATAAGTCATTTAGGAAGTATTAGAGTCAAGACGTCAAAGTAACGTCCATGATGATCGGAGAATTGTGGTAAAGGTGCTAGTATGCCTTAGCCTATTTCACAAGGTTTTAGTAGTCATAAATTGATCAAAGTTGGTGGAAGGGTGTCAAAATATTGTTAGAGCGTGTTTAGGGTCGAAACATCCGGGTAGGACTCCCTAAGGACACCCCTAGGGGTCCTTGGAGAGGACCCTTGTATTTGACCCAAATCTGTAAAAGTAGGCAGTGGCTACCTACTATTGCTGCCGACGAGGCATAGGTGGAATGATGGGGCAACGATGCCTATGTCGTTGAGCACTTACCAACCTTTGTGAAGTGGAAAAAATGATATATCTTTGAACTTACCTATGAATGTGCAGGATGGTTGGGGGATGCATCGACTGACCTACGGACCGTAGGTCGAGGTCTCCTAGGTCAAGTCTGTAATTTGCTGGTGAGTTTTAAGTGAAGTCAATTAATTAGTTAATTAGTTAGGGGTTTAATTAGGGGTTACAGGAGGTATAATGAAGTTAGTTAAGAAACTATATATAGAACTAAGCCTAATTAAACTAAACCAACACCCACAACTCCCAAACTCACATCTCTCTAGTCTCTCTCTTCCCCAAAACTTCAACTTCTGTTGAAGAACAATAGAGCTCCCATTTAAGGACTATTTCACCAAGATTTTCACCTAAAATTCGTGTCAAGATCATTACTAAGGTAGTGTTCCTTTCACTCTTGGGATTCCTTTCCCCCCAAGAGTCCCTTCCGAAGATTATTTTTAACTTCCCCAAAACCTAGGGTTTCAATCTAGACATGGGTTCTCTTTTCAAAAGAAATTGTTAATAAATTGTGAGGAATTATAGTCTTTTATCATTGTTTAACTAAGTATTAATGGTCAATTGATGTTAATCACATAAGATTTCCCCTTTGAACCCTTGTTTTTCCTTACACTCACTATGGCTTGTAATTATATGTATTTGTAAGAGATGATGATTATATGAAGATGTAGTATAATATTCATTATGTATTACATATCGAATTTACCTTAATTATGAATTGGCTATGTTTTCTTTGGTAATAGAGGTATGGGATCAATGAAACGGCTAGAAGGTATGAAGGTTCATGTTTTACGAATCCAATTATGAAGTATGAGTTATTTAGATTGAAATCCGTCTATGTCTAATGTGTGGTTGTGATGTTGATATAAAGTATCCCTCATCCTTAACCCTAGACTATTTAATTGATTATGAAGCACGCAAGTATGTTATGGCATGCTTATTGTATGATTGAAAGTAGTTATGCATGATTATAATAAAGTGTTGAGTGGAAGGTTCAATCACTTGTATGTGTTTCTAAAGTGAAAGGTTAGTTCTCACCTAAGAATATCTGTGAGCTATCATGATAAGATGTTCACATAGGGGTCTAGAAAAGATTAATGTGATCTTGTATGAATAGTATGATGATTACTAAAGGGAATAGATGTTTAGCACCGAAAAGGCATGTAAATGAGATGGAGGTCTCACGTTTAGAAGTCCGATCTCCCACATGGGTTTCTTCACGTTTAGCAATTCTGTATTCCACCGATATGTGTTGTCTCATGAGATAGAAACATCAACGTTAGTAAGTCAAGGTTTCTAGTAACAATATCCTTGAACCTTAACTATGTGCCCACATAGGATGATAGCTTAGTGGATCCGCCTAGATAGCTATTTAATATTTGTTACACCATAGGAAAGTGTTAACCCGTTGTTTTCTGTGTGGGAGGAGAAAACTGGATTCCATATAGCTCACGTGGTCTCGTGTCGGTTATTGCACTATTTTCCCTAATGTAATAAGGTAAATGAATTAGTCAAGTATGTAAAATATTATTGTAAGGACCCAAAATGCAATAGGTCAAAATAGAGCCTAACTTGAGTGTCATGAGTTTATGAGGTCCTAAAATGATCAAGTATGGAGTTTCGAGGCAGTATATAGAATTTGAGAGAGTTTGGAGGTGAAACGTCCAAGACCGTCCGGTGACGTTTGAAAATTAGCCTAAGGACGTGCTAGCGTGCCTTAGTGTGTTTCATGAGGTTTTATAAGTGTTTGGAGCCCAAATCGATAGTGAGGGTTACTAACATATAGAAGGACATATTTGGGGTCGAAATGTATGTGCAAGACTCACCAAGGGCCCCGCAAAAGGCCCTCAAGGAGGACCCCAACCATGGCCTAAACACTTCTTGTGGAGTGTCAATCGCAGCTCGTGCGTTGGTCGACGCCCCGTCGATGGGGCATGTTGGTAGACACTTAGTTTCTTGAAAAAATCACCCAATATACGAATCTCTGACCAAGACTACGGACCTACAGGACAGACCGTCGTCCAAACAACAGTCCGTCGATGGCCAACCGTCTATGCAGCCTGTATTTTCTCACGGTTCACTGTAAAGTGGAGGGTTGAATTGGGAAATTCACCCCACGCCCAAATAATTTTATGGGCGGTTATTTTAGGTAGTTTTAGGTATTGTATGACTATTTAAACAATAAAAGACCCCCCTAGACTCTACACTTCCAACAAAAACCTCTCTCACACATTATAACTCTCAAGAACAGTATTAGAGAAGAAGAAGAATTGGGAGCAGCAACTTAGGATGATTTCTCCAAGGATTCAATACATGATTAAGCTCTAATCTAAGGGATGTTAAGATTATTCATTCATTAATTCTTCCTTTCATGAAGCCCCCCCCCCCCTAGTTTCCTTCAATTGAGAATCCAAAGAATCCCATTCAAGAGAGGGTTGTGATTGCGTTGTGGGTAAGGCTTGATTGTGATCCCAATCCAGTGGGTAGCATTTCATAATGTTTATATGATCGTTACATACTTTTTATGGAGTTTTCATGGTTAATTATAGCAATTGAATTTGAAGGTGCTCATGGTGATCTTAGGCCATTAGACACTTGATGAAGTTTTTGTGTTGCTTCTTCTTGACTTGATTGTATTCTATATCGATTGATCATGATTGAATCACTTAAGTATGAATTGAACTTGAATCGATGAATTGAGATTGGTCTTGATTGGATTCAACCTTAAAGAATGAATTATGACCCTAATCACCTAGTAGTGAAGAATGTGAGAAGAAAGCTAGTGCTAGAAGACTATATAATCTACCTATGAATGAATTAATGAAAAATGAAACTTAGGATGGTTGTGTTGGCTATAGATTTAGGATGATTGATTGAAAGTGATAGAATTCACTTGAGCATGGTGAGATTGTCAAAGACATCCCTCCACGAGAGAAGGTTGAGCAAGGCTTTACAAGTAAACCTTTGAGTATATGCTTGGATCCAAGTGGATATGCAAAGTGAGATGAATAGTCTACTAAGGGTACCGACTCCAAGTAGAAAGTAGAGCCACACCTCGTAATTTTGATGACTATTCCATTAGGCCTCATGAGGCGGGAGTCCTTCACGTAGTAGAGTCAAGGTATCCTAGTAGAGATGTCCATATCCTATGAACTTACATATGCTTGAGAAGCCTCTAGTAGTGTTCATAAGCAATGAATGAACTTAGACATCCCCAAGGGGTATATCGTATTTTTCATAGTGTTTGAATGAACATAGACATGCCTAAGGGGTATGTCGTAGTGTTCATGATTATCAAGGGATAAAGACATGCATTAACAAGTATCTCATAAGATCCATGTGATTAAGGAACTTAGAAATGCTTAATGAAGTATCTCATAGTGTTCAAAAGCTAAAGATAAGGGCTAGGCTCAAAAGTAAGAAGTAATAAGGAAAGGATCCAAAAGTAGTATCTTGCATGAATGGTATTATGGGGCATCATAAGTGCATTGTACAAGGTATAACCTAGGGTCATTAATGAAGAAGCGATTGAAGATGGGATTGGACTAGAGTTGCCTTTCATAGTAAAGTAGGCTAAAGATGAGAGAATCTTAATAAAAGAAGTTAAGAGGTGGTAAGGCTATGGAGGGTGAATATGTTAAGGATGATTTCAAGAAAGGCTTAGTATATGGAGTAGTATGGCCTGCCTCATGTACATTGCACAAACTTTTTCTGAGGAAATCATAAGAGTATAATACTCTTTAGTATGAAGTAAGGCTACTAAAGACTTGATGAAATAAGATAGGGTGACTCTAATATATGGTTAATATATGAGGTAGAATGGGATGCTTCACATGCATTGCACGTATGTTTTGAGTTGAATTAGGGGCATAGTGCTCATATTACATGATGGATTTAGGTCTTAATTATGAAATAGGACTATTATCAAGAATGACCAAATATATATACTTAGCTTTGGTAGTAGTATGGGATGCTACCTTAGCCTTGCACCAGTATACTTGGAGGTAGCTTGTGAGATAGTTCACTTGAGTAAGAAGGACAAGTAATTATGTATGAACTCTTATTCACTTTATGATGCTTTAATATGCTTATGATATACATGAAAATTCTTATGTCTTTATCTCTTATGATTATGTCTATTATTGACTAACCCTTTGAGATATCTTATGTTTGGTGTGATAGTTTACATACTTACTACATATTGTACTAACGCATATTGCCTACATGTTGTCCATGTAGGGTCTTGAGGATATTGATTGGCTATCAAGGGTAGATTTTCAAGGATTTCAAGGAGAGGAGATTGTGAGTCCTCATAGCATCCGACGACATCACTACTACGTTGTCTTTTATGTTTTTTTTCATATTTACACGTTTATGGGACGTGATCCAAGACTATTGTATTCATGATGTCATAGATGGTTTTTTGGACATATGTTAGAACTTTTATGGAATGACTTCCACATTTATTTTTTTGAAAGAAAAGTTTTAATTTCGTACAACTTTTCGTATATATGCAATAAAAGATGTCTAAGAGGCTTGTACAAGACTTCCAAGAGGTTAAGTATACCGTGTTGCGACCTTAGAATGCCCTAACTTCTAGGGTGTACATGCGGGTCGTTACAATTATTAGGGGTGTCTTAAAGGTTTTTACATAGGGTGAGGGAGGGTGTGGGACTTCTCTCACTCATTGCACGTGTGGGATCAAAAAGGATGATCCTAGTAGTGGATTGTATGATCATGTTTGTTACATGTTATGTATGTTAAGCTTTATATTAACTTATGAACAAGAGTGTTATGATTAAGTATGATATCATGTTGTAAGTGACTTAAGGTGATCTCTTAACTTCGGATAGGGTATGGGGTTCTATTCATTGCATTGCACAAGTATTGCTTTAGGTTGCTTATGTGTTGGGTTATATCATGTTGGGTGGACTAATACGGTTCCATATGTGTGTATGTTGAGTTATTGAACATAAAGCATGGTTTTCACAAAATTGTAGTTTTTAATCATATGCATTCACGATTTTATGCATAGGATTCATAGTTAGTACATGTGGTTTTTACTAACACCTATTTCTTTCTTTTTTCCAAATATTGTAGGTCCCGGCCATTGAGGAGCTTCTAGGCCACTTTGAAGGATGCTTGTACTTCTTCCTCCAAGTAGTTGGTGAGTCCTCCAAGTTCGAGGATTGTGTCTTTGATCTACCCTAGTAGTGTTGTTATAGTCGAAGACACATGTACATCATAATAGCATCTAGGTGGATCCACTAGCTAGTCTTCTTATGGGGGCACATAGTTAAGGAACTAGGATGTTGTTACTAGAAAACCTTTTTATGCTAAATAACATTGTATTTTCCACCTTATGAGTGAACAATGTATGAACATCCCTTCCTATTTGAAGGAACAAGTCTGATTGTCAATGTCACATCCGAGGAGTACCCTCTAGATGTAACCGGCATCATCGTCCTCGGAAAGGACTAAGACTAGCCTCTTAGTTTACATCATTACATTCATAGGTTAAAATGCGGAAATTTAGAACTTTTCTATATCTATGTTGAGGTTTACATAGACTTCTCGCATACACAAAATATATTCATACCGAGTATACATAGACCCTTCGTATAAGAAGATTACATTGTGTTCTACTTTTATTGCACGCACACACACACACACTCATATATATATATTAGATGTAACATAGTATTAAACGGATGTCTCATTTCATGACCATCTAAAATAGAGTATATCAATTGGGCATATCCCATACATCAATGTAATAAAGCCACATATAGGCTATACAATCTTTAGTACTCAAATGAAAAGGAAGGAACTATAAGTCTTATAACTAGAACAACATCAATAGCTTGATAGTGGCATTGCCCTCGGAAAGTGAGAACCTACCCATCTTGGAGAGTGAGAATTCCAAATCTTCCTTCAAAGTCGTCTCAAAAGCCCTTTAACGACCAGAACCTAAAATGTTGGGGAAAAGGGAGAAATTGGGGTTAGCACATCACGTGTACTAAGTATTAGACCATATGCACACACATCATAGCCATCATGCTAAAAAGGGACATTTCGTTAGAGAATGCTATTTTACATTTGAAAAGCCTTAAGCATATTCAAGAACCAATACAAGTCATTACTGCATATTCTTTAAGTCAAGACCATGTTCATCACAAGACCAACCATACTAAATTTAGTCAAGTCAATCAGGCATACTAATATAATGGAATCCAAAGTCAAGACAACTCTATCATCAAGTTATAACATCAAAAAGTATAGATAAGAGTTCATAACATCATAACAAAAGCAAAACAATTACTCATGAACCCTCAATAAGTCCACTAGTGCATTGACTAATCAAAGACCCATAACCTTACTCAATCAAGTAAACCTAGCAATAACCATAACCAATGTCCAAATTCACATATCATATCATTAAGAGTACATCACTTCATACTTTAGCAAAAAAGACCAACCACATGTTCATAAGAGTAACAAACATCACTTAGTGGCATTAACATGTAAGATCATTGTATACATAACATTTACATTTACAAGCATATACATACATAGGAAAATCCTCCTAAGACTCCCTTTAAGGCTAACTAGTGCAACGTATAGGTAGAGTCCCATATCCCTACCTAGACTAAGCTAAACCCCTTAGGCCATCCTAATTACAGTTCATTTATTTATTTCATTTTAAGTTTTGGGAACATATTTCCTTAACCGATATA